>CAWUFW010000803.1:3000000-3515000 GCA_963921515.1 Calotriton arnoldi
TCTTAGAGAAAATATGGATATCATCTTGGAACACCACAACATGGGGATTGTCGTGGAACATTTCTGTCATAAGTCTCTGAAAGACAGCGGCCGCCGAAGCCAAACCAAAAGGTAGACGGCAAAACTGTAAAACACCATCAGGAGTGATAAAGGCCGTGAGGTGTCGAGACTGAGGATGCAGTTCAACCTGATGATAAGCAGCCTTGAGATCAAGTTTTGTGTACCACGAAGAGGATCCAACTTTAGCAATCAAATCCTCAATGCGTGGAAGAGGAAAACCGTCAACCCAGATGGCTTCGTTGAGGCTCCTCAAGTCGACACACATCCTCAAATCTCCAGACCGCTTTTTAGCAAGAACAATGGGCGAAAGCCAGAGGGTAGCCTCGACTTTTTCAATTATGCCTTGATCCCATAGAGTTTTTAAATGTTGGGATAAATCAGCCCTAATGCTGAGGGGAACATTACGCAATTTATGTTTGACAGGGCTGGCATTTTCTTTAACTCTAATGAAATGTTGGAAGCCAGTGATTTTGCCAAGGCGTTCTTCGAACACCTTCCCAAACTTGTGCTCCCACTTGTTAGCTATGTCGGTGGTACACCGAGAACTGATGTCCTTTTTGGATAGAGCTAGATCTTGCACAAGCTGTTTATCAATGAAGACAGGTTTGGCAAGGCCTGGTTTAATGGTCAAACCAAATTCAGCCTGATGTAATAACCCAAGGACATTAATCCCCTTTCTCGCCACATACACCTTGCCCTTGATGACTTCCCCTAAAACACTGATGGTAGCCCAGAAATAGCCTAATAATTCAATTTTGCTACCTTCAAAAGCCACCGTGATAACATCAGGTGGTAATAAACTCTTCTTCGCCCAGAACTTAAGGTATTTTTCTTGTGACACGATGGTAATTTGTGCACCTGTGTCTACAAGCAGTTGAATGCGAATGGTTTCAATAGTGACATCAACCTCAGGGTCAGAAATGGGGATGGTGTTCTGTTTCGCGCTACAATCTTTCACCACCACAACGTATTCCTGACTAGTGACAACATAGTCATCGTGACTATCAAGCTCATTAAGAACACACCTTATGTTTTTTCTTCTAGCTCCCATACAAACCCTGGCAAAATGACCCATTTTACCACACTGTCCACACTGTTGGTTGACGGCTGGACAGTTCTTGAAAGACGAGACATGTAAAGGTGAACCACACCTGAAGCAACTGATTTTTTGATTCAACGGTCTATTTTGTACAAAATTTCTTCCACCTCTAAACACATTTTGCTTTCTGGTATCATCACGTTTGATAACAGGAGGTTTGGTGGAGACAGCACCTGAAATAGTGGTGTTAGACAAAGCTGTTTCTAGTTGTTTGGCATCCTCCATTGAGCTTTCAATGCTTTTAGCAATATCTACTGGTTTATCTAAGGAAGGATCTTTACAGGTAAGCAACTTTTCTTGTATTTTCTTACAATAACATCTAGCTACAAGCTGATCTCTCACAAGTTGTGATTTAAAAGTTTCAAATTCACTCTTTGAAGCAAGGACTTTCAATGCTGTGATGAAGGTGTCTATACTCTCAGTAGGTTTCTGCATTCTAGTAAAGAATTTGTATCTGTGTACTACAATGTTCTTTGTTTTTGTAAAGTACTTATCCAATTGAGCTACAGCTATCTCAAATTCATCTGGATCCTCACTTTCGGGTGGGTCATAAGGTGGTAAGTGATCAAAAACATTCTGACCTTCAATCTCTAAATGATAGTACATAAGATTTTTTTTTTCCCTCAGGTCTGAACCTTTGTCCGTCTATGGCACCTAAATAAGCTTTAAAGGATCTGATCCACAACTTCCATTCCAGCGGTGGTTCTCCCGGTTCTTGCAGAATAGGCGCTGGAGCGGTAACACTCTGCATGTCGGTTGAGTACCTGTAAAATAAAAAGGTTAGAAGCAGGCAGAGAATGCGAGAATGAAGAGAAAGTAAATGAAACAGAGATCAAAAGCAAGCAAATGGAAGAAAAGAAAAACGAAGAGAAGAATAAAAGAAAAAGGAAGAAAGAAAAGGAGGGCAGAACAAAAAAAAAATTCTGAGCAAGAAATATAAACTAGCTTTGTTTTGCATTGTGGCAAAAATGAAGGCGCTGATTGAAAATATGAGAAGAGAAAGAGGAAAGAAAAGAAAGAAAAATGAGAGCCTTCTCTTTTTCCTTATCGTAGATGTTCGAAATAGAAATAGCGTGTGTGTGTATCACAGACGTGACACACAAGGAAGATTCCAAGTTGTTTACACTGTTCGTCCACTAGGTGGCAGGTTTGGACGAGGTAAAAACAGTAAAGTCCTTTGTAATCAAGTAAAGCTTCGCCAAGCCAATAGAAGTCAGGCAGGAAGTAGGAGGCGGGACGTCCGAATGAACGGCTTGAAGTGAGAACGGCTTGAAGTGAACAATGAGATCTCCGGCAGCAATATCCTTCGAGATGGAGGTCTTGTGAAGCAGACGAGGCTCGAAGACAGCGCTCGGAGGAGACAATGTAGGAGGCAGGGAAGTGCGCGCTGGAGACTCGAGCAAGGGCGCGAGTCGTATTGGAAAGCGCTGATGGCTCGAGGAATGTTGGAACGCGCTGGCGGCTCGAGGAAATGAGTGAGTAGAGCCGATGGGGGGTAAAAAAAAATGTATTTCCTTTTGCTCTCCCTTCAAAGCGCACAAAAGGTAGAAAATACACAAGCAGAACACGATAAGCAGCGCAGCAAATTCCCCCGAATGTAAATATGGCTGCAAACGAGCAGACATGCAATGCGTAGCACAAAAGCTTTTAAATAAAAATGAGGACGCGGCTCTCTGTACCCGTTCACGGGCGTGCGTGCCTTGGATGATAGGTAATAATTTTTAAAAAATACTCACAGTTGGGCTTGAGAATACAGGTCGAAGGTACCTTAGCAAGCAGAATCAGTCCATTCCCAACAGGGAATAAAAACGCCCGTAAAACGAAGTGGCATCCCATCTTCTGTCGCCACTGAAATGAAGACGGATGGACACAGAAATAAGTTCCTTGTAGAAGTATTTATTTTAGGGGTACAGAGAGCCGTCCCAGCTGGCACAGCCAAGGCACAAGCAGTAACTGCCACAGAGAGAACACTCGAGACAGGATGCTCGTCAACACTCCAGATGACATCAATCAGTTCTGCCAGCATCACATCACCACAAATATTTTATGTGCATAGCTCAGTGGGTTACTGCGTTTGTCACAGAGATTCTTTTGTGACTGTGCATTTCATAAGTTACAATCGTGATCTAGCACTGTGAGCTATGAACTACCATCAAAAAGCTGCATGCAAGCTGCATGGTACAGGTTAGAATGTTATGTTTTTTCACCAGTCTTTCATTAACCTGATGTTGCTAAAAAGGTTTGTTTGAGTAGAAATAAATTGTTATTATTAAAAGCAACCCTAACCACTATGTTATGTTCTGAATCCTGAGTTTGTGCTTCTCCAGACCAAGCACCCGTAAAAGTGCCTACCAGTATTATCTGAAAGAGACACGTTAGTGATAGATTCCTTACCTTAGAATATCCCCAGGCGTCAGGCTGGATCCGGAAAGTTTTGCGTAGCAGTACCCTTGCGCGTCGGCAGGCGGCGTCGTGCGGCTCCGCGTCCGTCGTCGGCGTCGTGATCGCCGGGACGACGTCGCGGGCAGCACCCAGACGCCGCCCCTGCGCGCTGACGTCAGTTCTTCTTTTTCCGCGCCAGCAAGCGCAGATCCGGGAAGAGCAGTGCCCTGGTCAATTTTTGACCATACTTTTTGGTGATTTTTTCACTGTTTTTCCATCTTTAAGGTGTCGTAGGGATGCCCGGCTTCAAGCGATGCGGCGCCTGTGCGCGGATGATGTCCGTCACCGACCCGCATTGGGAGTGTCTCTTCTGCCTCGGCCGAGGCCACGACACCGAGTCTTGTCCCGAATGCCAGGCCCTCAACCCGAAAGCTTTGCGAGAGCGGTCTCGAAAGCTCCTCGAGGCCCGGCATTCGGCTCCACGGAGGCCCCGGTCGCGTGAGAGGTCCAGGGGTCGCTCGCGGAGTGCACACCGGTCGTCGGCGTCGAAGTCTTCTTCGTCCGGTAAGTCTAAGCACAAGAAGTCCAAGAAGCATCGTCGCTCTCGGACTTCGCCTCGCCGGTCTCGCGACTCGGCTGAGGCCCCTCCCGGCACCGTCCCCGCCCCCGCGGCCCCGGACTTGCCTGTGGAGTCGCCCCCGTCCTACCCGCCCTTCCCGGGTTCGGGGGCGGATCCGGCCAAGGTACAGGAGTTCCTGTCGGCCATGGCCCGCCTCTTCGGGCCTTCAGGCCCCTCCGGTGCGCCTTCGGGCCCCGCGGCCCTGATGGGGTTGCTCCGGCGTCGCCGGCGGCTCCGGCCCCGGCGTCGCCCGGGACTCCAGCCTCGATCCCGGCTCCGGCTTCGGCCCCGGCCTCGATCCCGGCTCCACAACCCCCATCGACGCCGGTCGACCTCACGACACCTCCGCCGGCGCCGATGTCTCCGGTGCCGTTCTCGACGCCGCCCTGGGCTCCGGGCGGCGTCGTCCCCAGTTCCTTCCGGCTCCGGACATGGACCCGGAGCGACGTCGCTCGGCGCCGGCTCCGGCGCCGATGGGCCCTTGGGTCCCAAATGTCCCTCCTCCTCCTTATTTTGAACCAGAGGAGGACCAGGAGGACTGGGAGGGGTCTGATGACCCTCTGACTCGCAACTGTCAGTATGATGAGGACTGGACAGAGAGTCTAGGGAGGCCAGTGGTCTGGATACTTCTCCTGACACTGGCATGCTGTCTCCTCCCGTGGCTACGGAGGAGGGGGCCAATTTTGGTACGGTGTTGCGTAGGGCTGCTGGGGCCTTACGTCTCCAGCTCCCTACTTTGACGGTCAAGCCTAACATCTTGACAGAGGTGCTTCAGCCGGCAGCCTCCTCTACGGAGACTGTGCTGCCGTTTAACGACGCCCTCACAGACGTTCTTTTGGGCGCCTGGTCCAAGCCCAACACAGGGGCTCCTGTGGATCGGAACGTGTCACGACGCCATCGCCCAGCTCCGGGCGACCCCCTGTTTCTTTCTGTCCACCCCACTCCTGAGAGCTTGGTTGTCCAAGCCTCCGCTTCCCAAACCGCCTTCCCTACCGCTCCTCCGGATAGGGAATCCAAACGCCTGGATCAGTTTGGGAAGAAAGGTTTTTCTTCCTCCAGTGCTGGCTTGCGGTCCGTTAACACCGCTTGTCTTTTGGGCCGCTATACCCACTCTCTGTGGGATTCGGTGGCGGATGTTTTGCCCCAGTGCCCTGAGGAGGTCCAGGCACTGCTTTCCCGCGCCATTGCGGAAGGAAGGGATGCGGCCAAATACACTATCCGTTGTGGCCTTGACACCGCCGACTCGCTGGGCAGGTCGATTGCAACGACGGTGGCGCTCCGCCGCCACGCCTGGCTGAGAACCACTGGTTTTTCAGGGGATGTCCAGAATACTCTCATGGACATGCCCTTTGATGGAGTCGGTCTTTTTGGGTCCAAAGCAGACCATGCGTTGGAGCGCTTTAAGGACTCACGGGCTACTGCCAAGTCCCTGGGCCTTTCTGCTACACGCCCTCCGCTGCCTTCTGCTTTTCGCCCCTATCGTGGCCACGGTAGGGGCGCCCCTTCACGTCAGCAGCCCAGCCACCGGCCCGCGCAGCAGGCGTCTTCGCGTGGCCGAGGACGTGGATTCCGCCGTGGCGGATCGGGCAACCAGCGTGCGGGTCAGGCCACCACCTCCAACCCGTCCGCGGCCTCCAAGCCCTCCTAGTCCCTCCTTTCAGGTGCACGGCACGCCAGTAGGGGGCAGGGTCCGCCATCACCTTCCCCACTGGCGCACCATCACCTCGGACAGGTGGGTCTTGGACATTGTCCGAAGGGGCTACTCCCTCCCCTTCGAGACCACCCCCCAGCCATGCCACCTCAACTCCACCGCATGTCAGGGGATCACTTGGTGCTTCTACAGAAGGAAGTCACGGCCCTCTTGACCAAGAGGGCCATCGAGCATGTTCCGACCCCAGAAGTAGGGCGTGGTTGCTACTCCCACTACTTTCTGGTGCCCAAAAGGACAAGGAGGACATGCGTCCTATCTTGGACCTCCGGAACGTCAATCGCTTCCTCCGGAAGGAGAAGTTCAAGATGCTCACCCTAGCTCAGGTCTTGACTGCCCTCGACCCGGGAGACTGGTTGGTAGCGTTGGACTTGCAGGACGCATATTTCCACATCCCCGTCCTGCCGGCCCACCGGCGTTACCTTCGGTTCACGGTAGGCCACGAGCATTTTCAGTTCACCGTGCTCCCCTTTGGCCTTACAAGTGCCCCTCGGGTGTTCACGAAAGTGATGGCGGTGGTCGCGGCTCATCTGCGCCGGGCAGGGGTTTCAGTCTTCCCCTACCTCGACGACTGGCTGCTGAAGGCGGGCTCGTCCCAGGCAGTCGTCTCCCACCTCCAGACTACGGCCGAACTCCTGCACTCGCTGGGGTTCTCCATCAATGTGCCGAAGTCGCATCTGATTCCTTCTCCACAGCTCCTTTCATCGGAGCAGTTCTGGACACGACGCAGTTTCGGGCCTATCCTCCCGAACGGCGAGTCCGGGATATTCAGGCTATGATTCCGATCTTTCGGCCTTTATCCTGGGTTTCGGTAAGGATGACCCTGAGGCTGCTGGGCCTCATGGCCTCCTGCATCCTGCTGGTCAATCATGCCAGATGGCATATGCGGGCTCTGCAGTGGGACCTGAAGTTCCAGTGGGCGCAGCACCAGGGCAACCTGTCCGATCACGTCCAGATCTCGGAGGGGACTGCAAAACAGTTGCAGTGGTGGCTCTCGAACCGGCAATGGGTCATGGGCAGATCCCTCTCCCTTCCCCAGCCAGAGCATACAGTTGTGACGGACGCGTCCCTTCTGGGATGGGGCGGTCACTTGGGAGAGGCGGAGATCAGAGGCCTCTGGTCTCCGGCGGAGTCCCGGCTCCATATCAACCTCTGGAGCTCCGGGCGATCCGGCTTGCACTCAAGGCATTCCTTCCCTCTGTCAAAGGGAAGGTAGTGCAGGTGTTCACAGACAACACCACCGCCATGTGGTACTGCAACAAACAGGGCGGGGTGGGGTCTTGGACCCTTTGTCAGGAGGCTCTGCGCCTCTGGACATGGCTGGAACATCAGGGCATGTTCCTGATGGTTCAACACCTGGCAGGTTCTCTGAACGCCAGGGCGGACGAACTCAGCCGCAGGTGCATGATGGATCACGAATGGCGTCTTCACTCGGAAGTGGCGCAAGGACTCTTTCTACAGTGGGGAGAGCCTTGGTTAGATCTATTCGCCACCGAAGAGAACGCGCAATGTCATCAGTTCTGCGCGTTGGAATTTCCAAGGCGGCACTCGCTCGGCGACGCTTTCGTCGCGAGTGGAGTTGCGGTCTGTTGTACGCCTTTCCGCCTATACCACTTCTACCCAGAGTGTTGAAGAAGATTCGGCACGACCGGGCCCAAGTCATTCTTGTGGCTCCGGACTGGGCTCGAAGAGTTTGGTATCCCGAGCTACTCAATATGAGCATACATCCCCCGATCCGTCTGCCTCTTCGGGAGGATCTTCTGTCGCAGCAGCAGGGGACGGTCCTCCACCCGAACCTGTCCAGTCTACACCTGCTTGCGTGGAGATTGAGCGGCGGCAGTTGATTCCTTTCGACTTGCCTCCCGAAGTTTGTGATGTGATTCTGGCAGCCAGGCGTCCCTCCACTAAGGTGGTATACGCCTGCAGGTGGAACAAATTTGTGGCATGGTGCACAGCAAAGGCTGTGGATCCCCTTTCTGCCCCTCTTTCTGAGGTCCTTCTGTTCCTTCTCTCTCTGGCCCAACAGGGTTCTGCCCTGGGTACCATCAAGGGTTATCTTTGTGCTATCTCGGCCTTCCTCAGGCTCCCTGATCAGCCCTCCCTTTTCAAGTCCCCTGTTGTTAACAGGTTCTTAAAAGGCATTACTCACCTCTTCCCTCCTGTTCCGTTTGTAATGCCTCAGTGGGACTTGAACTTGGTTCTTACCTTTTTAATGTGCGCTCCCTTTGAGCCTCTGCATAACTGTCCTCTTCGTCTTCTGACTCTAAAGGCAGCCTTTCTGGTGGCCATCACCTCCGCTCGGCGGGTGAGTGAGCTCCAGGCTCTTTCTTGCAAACCTCCCTTTCTGTCTGTTCATCCAGACAAGGTTGTTCTTCGGACGCGTCCGTCCTTCTTGCCAAAGGTGGTTACTGCTTTCCACATTGGGCAGACCATCACTTTGCCCACCTTCTTTCCGCCTCCGCATCCTTCCAGAGAGGAAGAGAGGCTCCACCGTCTGGACCCAAAACGTGCGCTCTCCTTCTATATCGACCGCACAAAACACTTCCCGGGTGGATGACCAGCTCTTTGTTGGCTACGTGGGCGCCAAAAAGGTCGGGCGGTGCACAAGAGGACCATCTCCCGCTGGGTTACCTTGTGCATCAAGACCTGCTATTCTTTGGCTAAGAAGGAGCCTCCTGTTGGGCTGCGTGCCCATTCCACCAGGGCAACGGCTGCTACCACGGCCTTGGGCCGCGGTGTTCCGCTGCCGGTTATCTGTCAGGCAGCTACGTGGGCCTCGCTGCACACGTTTACTAAGCATTACTGCCTTGACAGTCAGGTCCGGAGGGACGGCTTCTTTGGCCGTTCTGTCCTCCAGGACTTCCTTGTCTGATCTTTGTTCGCAGACCCACCACCGGGGTTGGTATTGCTGGGGTATCTATTCTAAGGTAAGGAATCTATCACTAACGTGTCTCTTTCAGATGCACAAGTTACTAACTTGTGTAACGATATATCTGTAAGAGACAGTAGTTAGTGATAGATTCCTACCGCCCACCCATCCTCCCCGTTCTGCGAACTGATTTCTAGGGTTAAGGACATCCCTTTCAGGGCCCTAGTATTTTTCAGACACCTGTGTCAGCTTCTTGCATGGCTCTGCGTTCCTGGCGCGGAAAGTCGTGTACAGAACTGACGTCAGCGCGCAGGGGCGGCGTCTGGGTGCTGCCCGCGACGTCGTCCCGGCGATCACGACGCCGACGACGGACGCGGAGCCGCACGACGCCGCCTGCCGACGCGCAAGGGTACTGCTACGCAAAACTTTCCGGATCCAGCCTGACGCCTGGGGATATTCTAAGGTAAGGAATCTATCACTAACTACTGTCTCTTACAGATATATCGTTACACAAGTTAGTAACTTGTGCGATGGCATGTGAATCTTACACCTTCTAGTCCCCTTTGTCTTACGTAACATTTTCTGTACACTGATTTACACTTGTATGATTCATTGTTTCTGTGTGTATGAGTGTGTGTGTGTGATGTAAAGTGCTTCAACAGCCTTCACTGGTATGAGAGGCGCTATAATACAAATAAAATATGTGGGAGAGAGGGACTATGGAGAGATGAGAGGCCCTGTTGGAAGGGGATAGCGAATCATTGAAGAGCCCCAACAAAAACTGTAGTATCCTGGTGCACAGTAAGGTCATTTGCTGTGCTTTAAAATCTAATACAATTAAATATATAATGACAAATGTGTCGTAGAATGCACTATTTTTCTCCAAATTTTCTTGGAGGGCGAACCCCCAAAAACCCAATTTTGTAGTGGTCAGGCTTGCATGCTGCACTCGCTATGCACCGTACGGGGCTGGTCAGACAAAATTTGCCAGAGCTGCTTAAGGGGCCCATTCCAGCCTTGGTCGAAGGCAGGGTTTCCTTCTTCACAGATGGCATTTTGCTATATGTTCGGATGCAGAAACCACCCTGTCTCCGCTTATCACAGATGTTGAAATTTGTGGGGACACCTCGAGCCAGCAAGAAAATTGGCACAAATCGACCTACGTCCAGGTTGCCAGCACCCTTCTGTTTTGCCTGAAAGTCTCTCAATTATAAATTGCCAGGGACCACTTTAAATGCTTAGATGTCATAGCGTACCTAGCTCAGAAGAAATGCTGAGACCTAAACATTGTATTGCTTCAGCGTACAAAGAGGGTGCTGGAGGGGTTGTCCTCACTCCCTATTTCTGTCATGGCCCGGTCCGCCAGCCTTGTTGTAAATCATAACCCTATACAAATCAGAAGAGGGAGCGGAGAGAAAGCGTGTCCACATGGACACTAGGGGCGGATTCAGTCTCCCCAGCTATAGTTAATGAACAAATAGAATCCACCCTTATAAAATAGGCGAAAAAAGGGGGGAACAAGGTCTGGAATTGAATGTGTTTCCTACAATGGTGGGAAGCACATGGTGTTCTTTAAATACCCCTCACACACCAAAAGGGCCCTTGGTGTCATGCTTCATCATAGGGGTCTTCGCGTCCCTCTACGGAACGCGGCGTGCTACTAACCAACGGATACGTGGGAGCACTGATGTAGTCACTATGTGTGGTGTGCGTGGGTAGTGAGTGGTAGGGTCAGGAGTGAATGGATGCGTGAGTGTTAAAAAATACCTGGCATGTGAGGGCTAAAAAGAATTTTAATATACCTCTGTGCTGGTATTGTTAAAATAGTGTGGTGGAGGTTGTTGTGTATTTAATGTACATAACCTCCTGCGTGCGTCAACATGTTTCGAAGCCGAAAGCTTCTATTTCAGGACGGGTGCACAGATCCCTACCCTACTCACATGCGACAGTCTAATACCATCTCAACATACATAATAATATGTGTAGAATTTAGCCAAATGTGCCTATTATGGTAAATGGCCTGGAACAAGGTGATGTCTTTAATATCAATCTGGAAAAGAAGACAAAAGTACATATACAATATTAAATGGTGATACTCCAAATGTGGAGATCGTGACCTGTAAAGGTAAAATTACACGGTGTCTAGACGTGATAGTTAGCCTATCAGTATCAGTGTAGTGCCCTAAAAAAGGGGGACAAATACAAAACAAACCAACACTTAACATAAAACACACACTCTATATTAATTTCAATAGTCGCTGTAGTAATCCTCTAGGGAGAGTACAAGCAGAAATTACGGGGGAAAAAGGGAGGGGTTGTTGGGGTTGGTAGTAGAAGGAATGTATACTTGCTAAAATGAAGCCAGTGGCATCATGAGCCTGCGAGGACCGAGGGGACCTTGTGCTAACTAGCACTCTGCAAGGATAAAAAACAACACTCCGCACTGTGGGAGGTACTCACTGGGTTGAGGTGGCGGTGATCCTGTTGAAAAAACGTCTGTGCCGTACTTGCATGCGTAGAGGTACTACCTGCTACCAAAGTCACATCCGCGGCTCCGTGGTGTGAAAGGAGTATGGAGAGATTGGTATTTATACTCACGCTAATTACCAAATTATTCCCGCCACTATGAGGGTGTACGTGCCGAACATTGTGTGTCAGCAATAATATTGGTTCCGGTGTGATACAGAACCGGAGCTGGGATCGGAGGTAGCGAGGGCCAGCTTCAAAAGGCGCACTACGACTGCGCAGAGTGTAGGCAACTGCATGATAGGTCATGCGCGCTGCAGTCGGTGTCAAGCGGTCCCCAGAAACTGAACCGCTAACTCGCTAACACTCACTGCGGCTGCGTGGTGATCAAGTTAACCGCTTGTATGTAGCGGAAACCGTCACGCGGCAATCGCGTAATACAAAGGTATACCGCTTATTGGGAAAAGCCTGCTGTTGTTGCACTAGCCTATATCTGTTGCCAGTGGTGATTAAAGGCTCAGTAAGCATACCGTGGGCGATAATAATGAGCCACAGACTGGGTGGGGTTCATTAATGCATCAGTTGAGTCATGTTGGCTCAAGGGGGTCGACCAGCTTGATGAATGCTACGAAGCTGGGTCTACAAAAGTGAAAAAATAAAAAATAATAAAGGTGGAAAATTTTAACAAAAAGAAAAGAGGGGGGGTGGGTGTGGTTTTTCTGGATAGTACCCAGTAGGAAACAATCATCTGCCTTAATAGATTCTAGTGGCCGAAGGCAGGCGGGGGTTGTTCGGTTGCACTCCCCCAGAGTTTTTACTTAGTGCCTTTGTTACACTTTGTTGCCCATAGTGTTTCTGATTGTTTTAGGTGAATTGGTGCCAAGGGATACTGTCGTTGAGTCCTGTAACGCTAGTGCCCAAGCGGAACACCCAACGTTGTTCCTTTTCTAATAAGCCAGTCTCTGATGGTAATTGTTCAATGATCGTCCACTGTAGATCATTAACTGTATGGGCTTCGGACAGGTAGTGGGAAGCCATTTTCGTGGTGCTCTTTTTGCATCGAACATTACTTTTATGTTCGCCGATTCGAATTTTGGCAGGTCTTGACGTAATGCCAATGTACTCTAGCCCACAGGGGCAAGTGATCATGTACACGACGTTACGGCTGTTACAATTAGTGAACTTCCTCTGCTCCCATTTACTTCCATTTCTGAATTCCACCCATCTACTTTTTTTGGTCAGGTGGCACGTGCTGCAATTGCCACAGGGATGGTGGCCCTGGACCGTATGTAGAGTGGGGTTGTTAGTATGTGTGGTTGCACCTGTGCGGGGTCGTGTATGGACCAACATATCCTTCAGGTTCCTGCCTCTTTTGTGAGCGAACAACGGTTTCTCTAAGTGGAGGTCACCACAAGTCAGGGTCCTCCAATGTTTGTTCACAATTTTAGAAATCAAATTTGAATGGGTGTTGTAGGTTGTTACGCAGATTGGTCTAGCGTCTGGGTCTCTGGGGACTTTTTCTTCCAATAGTGCCTCTCTGTTGTTATTGCGCGCCCTTTTCATAGCCCTGTCTATGATGGGTGCCGGGTACTTCCGATGAGAGAGTTTAGTTTTAAGATCTACAGCTTGTTCTTTGTAATCAGTAAGGTTGGTGCAGTTCCACCTAAGTCGGAGAAACTGCCCATATGGAAGATTGTCGCGTAAGTGGCGCGGATGAAAGCTGTCCTACCTTAACAGACAATTTTTCGATGTTGGTTTAAAATGCGTGGTTGTCTTCAGTGATCCCTCCTCAGGGTAAATATTGAGGTCTAGAAAAACCAATTGGTTACGAGATGAAGTGCTTGTAAACTTCAGGTAGGGGTTCTGTAGGTTGAGCCATTCCATAAAGTGTTCAATGGATTGGGTGTCGCCCTCCCAGATGACCTGCACATCATCAATATAACGCTTCCAGGTCTTGATGTTATGCCTGAAAGGGTTATCTTGGTGGAGAATCTTGCCACTCTCCAGATGATGGACATAGAGATCAGCTAGGCTGGGAGCAAAGGTGCTCCCCATGCTGGTCCCATGTCTCTGCAAGTAGAGAGTGGTCTCATAGAGAAAAAAGTTACTGGTAAGTGCCAGGGAAATGCATTCCATAACGAGGCTCTTAGGTGTTTGGTACTCCCACGTATTGGAGAAGAGAATCTCCTCAATGATGGGATTTCGGCGGGCGGGATATCAATCACCGTTGTCACAGAGTAAACCATCCGCCAAGATCTAAATCAGGCCCTAAGACTAATACAGCTAAACTATTTTCATGGAGTATATTACAAACCGAAATGTCTGTAGAAAATGGACAAAGTAACCAATCCAAACTGCCTCAGATTCAGGATAGCTTTTGGAAGATTTTTCCGTACAATTTGGAATTGCTCCGCATTTACTGGAAGTGTATTCGTACAACTTTGGGTAGATTTATAGGGAGGCCCATCCCCAAAGACCCTAAGGTTCCCCTGTTGAGTTTGATAAGTGGGATGGCCCCAGATCTGCCTGCGCCCTTATTGGCTTAGGGTTTTTTGTTGCCGAGTGTGACATCATGCTCCAATGGAGGAGCACTAAGTGCCCCTCAGAAAGTGGACGAGGGGAATGAACGTTTGTGCTAAAGAAGAGGAGCTGGTCTACAAATGTAGATGTTGTACTGACAAATACAAAAGGTTTGGGGGCTTGGTGGACACATGCCTATTTGACTCTACATACCCTATTAAGACCTTGCAATCGTTTCTCTCCGCAGCTTTTTGCATTTGTCTTTGCCTCATTTCTGCTGACTTCCTTGCACGTTTGATCTGACTGTTTTATTGTTAACGAAAAATGCAAAAAGAAACATTTAATTTTAAGAGATTTCTGTGGTGGGAATTGATAGGAGGGTTATTGGCAGAAGAGCCTGAAGTTAAGAGTATGGAGGAGGAGGAGGCTGCTTTAGCATGGGTGGGCTGGTGGAGAGGATGTGAAGGTGTGGAGGAGGTTTCTTTTGACCCCAGAGGCTGGTTTGGTAGTCCAGGCCTGCATCTTTAATGGGGGGGCGGCGCAGAGAGAAGTCACTGAATAGGTGTTTGTCATGAGAGAACAAGTGTAGAGGATAGTTTAGAGAGGTGTGTGGGGAGCTTACAAGAAGAGGGAGTAGGGTGAGCAGAGGTAGATTGTTAGGTTGGTTTGAAGGGCCAAGAGTATATAGAGGGGCACGGTTGGGGAGGTCATACGAGGTCAACAAGTTGCCATTAGGAAAGCTTGCAGATGTAGAGAGAGAGGAGAATAGTAAGGGAGTGGAAGGGGGGGATGGGATGGAGTGGATAAGGGATGGCACGAGGACAAAGGTCATGAGCAATGGACAGCTGGGGTGAATAGAGATGGTTTAAAGGTGTGTTACCTGTAGCAAGCTCACTTGCAAAAATAATGATACTTCGTTTTAGCAATTAGATTTTTCTCATCTTGACATAAATTATTAGAAAGGCCAATTCAAGAGTATACCCAAGTGGCCTGGGCGTCAGAGTCTTCTCCAATGGTGTAGAGCAAATGTAACTATCATTGCATCTTTTACATAGTTTTCTTCCCCATAGTTTTCTTTCCCAGCACACATTACCAGAATTGGTAAAAGAAAATGTTAATTTTCATTGATTACTATTTAGACCCATAAATATTTTCTAGATAGATTTGTAAAACCGCAATGCTGATAGCTGTGACATATCTGTACATTATAAAACATTTGCTAACATCAATATGGGTCCAAATTCCATTAGTCCCAAGTTCATCTAACCCTAAAATGGATGCTACCAAATACTGAACTTCCCAGATGTAAATCAAGATAATACAGTAGTTGCTTCTGTGAGAAGCCACAGAGAGTAACAGAAAATCACAAGTTAATTGCACATAGTAGACTTATCTGTAACATTCAAGCATACAAGTCATATGTGGAATTGTAGTTGAGACGTTGGAGCCTGATGTGTTCTGAGATGAAAATCTCATATGTCACGACAAAGCATTTAATTGAGCACTGGTGTCTTTCAAAGTTGTTGATGATACCTGTACCCTTCACTATTAAAATAAAGTACCTCTGTGTTCCCTTAGATACGTACTAGAATATGAAAGGGCTTTCTTAAACTTGTTTCTTTAAACATAGTGTTTGTTTTAGTTAGTAGGATTGTAGAATGGTGCTCATAACCCATTAATTTCTGTCTATATAGAATATCACAATTTTTTCATGGTATAGGTTATTCAGACTCTCACTCCATATTCTTTCCTTTGCATAGTTATTCTCTTATATTGTATCACATGTTCAGACGTCGGGTTTCTTTACCAGCTCGGGTCGCGGTCAGGGGACCCTCCAGATAGAGGCTGCAGGTGTCGTCGGAGGCTTAAGGTAGGTCAGGGCTCAACAGATCTCAGGTCAGGATCGCTGGGGGGGGACCTCCTCGTGGTGTTGGGCCACTCGAACTCAGGCCGTGGGCGTCGGGTGCAGAGTGGTGCAGACTTGCGGATTCGGTCAGAGCCAGAGTCTGGTTCTTGAGCAAGTCCGGTGCTCACGGGAGACGAAGTCTTTGTAGGGAAGGCGGGGCAGGTCCTCAGGGTTCTGGGAGCTGTTAACTGCAGGACACGCCAGGATTCCGCTGGAGCAGGTCGAGGTTGTTGGTGTCCTCCTCTTCTACCTTCAGCACGGCTCTTAGGTCATTTTTCTTCTTGCTTGTCTGAGGAGGCAAGGTTTGGGGTTACCCCTATATACTAAATTTAGGGGCGTTTCAGGTAGGTATAAGTCAGGACCAATGGGTCCCTTCCTTGGGGTGGGTACACCCCCTATTATGTCACCCTCCAGTGGGAGGGGGCATAAGCCTCACTCTGGTTGGCTGGGTCCCCCCATCTTCAAGATGGCAGGGACTGAGAGTTGTGCTTCGCCTCTCCTCCCCCACCTGAGGAGTGGGGTTGGCAAAGGTGGACACACCTCTCCTCCTATCTTGGTTTTCCAGCCGATTCTCCCTCCCAAAGTGGGGGTTAGAACCGGTGGGGGCCAGCAAATGGCTGGGCCAGCTCATAAAGGCGGCAAGCTGTTGAAGCTTCCCCTTCGTGGACCGTGCCCATCCTGGGGGAGGAGGTTTGGCACCCCTGCCCAGGATGTGCTTTGTTTCAGGATCCCGAGAGCGGGATGTTCTCGACCCAAGGGTCCAGAAACATGTTTGGAGGTGGCAGCTGGCGAGCACCCACTCAGCCAGGACACTAGAGTTAGGTCATTTTTCAGGGGGTATCTCTAAGATGCCCTCTGGGTGCGTTTGGCATTAAATCCCACACTGGCATCAGTGGAGGGTTTAGTAAGCTGAGAAGTTTGATACCAAACTTCCCAGAATGAAGTAAAGCCATTATGGTGCTGTGGAGTTCGTAATGACAAACTCCCAGACCATATACTTTTTATGGCGTTACTGCACTTACAGTGTCTAAGAATGGACTTAGACACTGTAGGGGTACAGGGCTCATGCACCCTCACTAGTAATATAGTGCACCCAACTAGAGGGGTGTCTTACCCATACCATAGGCAGTTGGTTGTAGACATGGCACACAGGTGTGTGTGTGCCATGTCGCCTCTTCACTTTTCTCTGCACCAAAACTTCAGTCCTTAGAGGCCTTCTTTGGGCACAGTGCCCTTGGTACCCATAGTACCTTTTACAAGGGACTCGCATGTGGCCAGAGAGGTGCCAATTGGGAGTGCAAAGGTACAGTTTTAGGGAAAGACACAGACCCTGAGTACCTCGTTAGCAGGAAACCAGGGCACACTTAGTCAAAGAGGATCAACATCAGGCAAAAAGTGGGGGGCAACCATGAAACAGGGGCACTTTCCTACACTCACCTTTAGAATAGATACTAAAGCAATACCTCCCAAAAGTGGAGGGTCCGTGGAGCTTGCACTCGGACCAAAACGTCTTGCAGGACTGAGTGGGCGAAATGTCCTTTCCTTCAGACCTGGCTGTCATGGCAGTAATGTTTCCTGAATGTATGAACTGATGCCCATGTCGCAGTTTGGCAGATGTCAAGGACAGGCACTCCATGTACCAACACAGAGGTAGCAACCTTTACCATGGTGGAATGGGCTCTCTGTCTTTCTGGAGGCTACTTTTTAGCCAATGCATAGCAAATCTTAATGCATAGGACTAGCCACTTTGGCTTGGTCCTCTTCTGCACAGCCTTCACTTTCTTCACTCAGTAGTACCTCACTAAAAGCTGATCATCCATCCAGTGTTCCTTGGTATGATCGATGTAAAAGCATGAACCCCTTTTGGGGTCTAACCAATGGAATCTCGCCAGCTCTTTTGAGGGAGTCAGGAGAGGCAATGAATGCTTGGAGGGTTGGTGGATTGCCCAGTGTGGAATAAAGTCACGACTTTTGGCAAGATGGCCGCCCTTGTACCTCAGTGCCAGTTTTGTCTGGGAAAAGGTGGTGTAGGGCTATTTCACCGATAGTGCCTGAAGTTCACTCCTGCAACAAGCTGAAGTGATGACGGTGAAGAAGAGTCTTTAAGGTCAGAAGACGCAACGAGCAGTTGTGCCTCGTTTCAAAGGGCTTGCCCATGAAAAATGTCAAAACCATGTTAAGGTTCCACTGTGGCATCACTAATGGTCTTGGAGGGAACATGTGTGAAACCTTTATTAAACTGCATCACAACAGGTGGTATAGACAATGTGGTTGGTCTGGGGAGCGCAAAAAAGCCAAAAGGGGCAACAAGTAACCTTTAATAATGCCCACTGCAGGGCACTGCTAGGCCAAAGAAAAAACAAACAGTAAAACACCCAACAGTTGAGCTTGTGAAAGGTCTGTCTTTCAGAGTCCACACCAGGCCTCAAATTTTTCCCAACGCTCGGCGTAAACAGATTTCATGGAAGAGCGCAAGGCAGCAAAGATGACATCCACATCTTCGGGTGGCAAAAAGAAAGTCAACTGCTGTCACTCAATCTCCATGGATGGAAGTGTGGATTGCCCAGGTTCCTGTGCAGGACCTTGTCCTGCTGCTTCGACAGAAAATCCTTCCAAAGTGGTAGCCTGATAGGAGGGCAGATACTTATGCCAAGAAGTTCCAGGTATCATACTCATCTGGCCAAGTCTGGAGCCAATAAGGTGATTTGGGCCCATTTGTTCCTGATCTTTTTCAGAACGTGGGGCAGGAGAGGGAGGAGCAGGAAGTCCCCTGTTCCATTCCAGCCAGAATGCATCTCCTTGCAAGTGTCTGTGTAGAAACTGCCAACATACAAAACCTTTGACACCTCACGTTCTTGACTGTGACAAAAAGATCTAGCCAGGGTTCTCCGCATTGCCAGAGACGCCCTGTGCCACTTCGGGATGTAGGAAGGTTAATTGGGGAAGCCCGAATAACCGTATGCAAACCTGGGCTAGAATATCTCAGGGAATAATGGCTTTTTTATAGGGATTGTTTTGTAAAGCCCTTTCTGGGTACAACAATAATGTCATAGCTCACTATTGGTCAAGTTTATACTTCGTAATCAAACTCAATCTGCTTGATTTAGCATGCAAGTATCAAAGCATAACACGTAATACTAACTGGAACGAAGATGCAAAAATTCAAAAGACTTAGCAACATTTATTAGACAAATTCTGATTTGCAATTCATTTGCCATCCTTGGTAACTTTTAATGACTAGGGTGTTTGCACACAATTTCCAGGTTCTAAGTCCAACCAAAGGTAGTTCCATTATTCTTGGAGTTTGCCAAGATCAGGGCCTGGACTATTACTTCTTCAGAACACTTGAATTTTGCCAAACCTGCAGCTTTTGTTGGTATAAAGATGATCTCCTCTAAAATATCTGATATTTCTTGCAAGCACTTTAAGGTATTAGTCAGTAATAGCAGTTTGTTATAAATTCATACAGTCCATACTTCAAAAAAGCATTTCAACTTTGATGGAACCGGCAAGTAAGTAAACGGCTGAGAAGTGCATAGTCTGAATTGGATACTTTGTCACTTTGAACTATGCAAAGGATCCCTTGAATATTTGGCTGAAGTAAACACCTGATAGGTGGAACGCTTCAACTTATGTTCTCTGACATTAGTTAAAACTTTGTTGCTTTAACCTGGGAGCGTCCTCCTTTCCTTTCTTTCTTTTCTTTCACGTAACATTTACTGATAACTAATAGGAACTGCAAAAATGGATAGGCAGTGGTCTTTATAAATACTCATGATTAATAGTGTCCATCTAGCAGAAAAGGCTGGGGTTCTCTGTTCAAATCATATATCATCTTTTCTATTCCCACATGTGCCATTTATTATGACCCCAGCCCAATTGGGTAGATGGTGCTGGCAGACCACATTTACTTCAAATAGTTTGTCGGGTTACAATCAATAGTAGCTATGTTAATTTTCTCACTCGTTTCTTTGTCCTCCAGGTTTCTTTAGCTGAAAAAGCCAAAAGGCCAATTGCATTGAAAGTATGCTTATTGTCCCCACCATCTATCCAATATCTTTCTATACCTCTTCCCACTTCTCATCAAACAGCACACCAGATTTAATCCCTGCTGGACTCTATTGTGTTGTGCATACTTGTATTTTGAATCACAAGTCTCCACATGAGATAACTGCAACAGTGCTTTGAAGATTGGTGGAGTCAACTGGTTAGATGCTTAGAAGCTACGCATCAGCTCTATTGCCAGTAGTTAGACCACTGCCATGGCAGTGTCTCACAGAGGACCCAAGGTCAGGGGTAAATATTGTCACAAAAATCCCATCTCGAACGGATGTCTCGCTGATTGGTTGAGTGGTAAACAAGAACCAGCTGAAGTTCTGGGCTAAATGCCTTGAGCTTTTTCTTTTCAAAGACAACTTTATTCCGGTTGAAATAGATACTATCATGAAGGTAGACAATTGAGAATGTTGGTGCGCAAAGCTCAGCAGTCTGGCATTGGCAGATGTCCAAATATTTAATGGAGAGCATTGCACCTGCCAACTGTGGAGAATATCAAAGCAGATAAAGTTTGTGCAGAGCAAGCTGCTGCACTGGATCTTCTAGAATTAGGTATGCCCACAAAAAGAATTGCACTTAAAAATGAAAAAACTCACAAATACCTCAAATCCAAGTCCAAGAGCAGTAACATTTGAGCATTTCTGATAGAGGCTTCCAACCAGAGATTCCTCATCTTTTGAATATTCCCCAGGCATCAGACTGGATCCGGAAACTTTTCCATAGTACTTCTGCGTGCAGAAAGATGGCGCTGTGCAGCTCTGGAAGTGACGTACGGGCCCTGTATTGGTGCTACTCGGACACTAACATCAGTTCCTTTCTTGACACGACTCCATACACGGATCTAGAGCATCTCTCGTTTCTCAAAGACAAATTTTGCGATTTTCGTCTCTACAGGTGCAAGGTATTTCACGTCCCCATTTCTGTTGTTTTTGTGATGCATTCCTTCCTTCTGAAAGACTAGTTTGATGGATAGAGTTTGAAGTGCTATTTGCATTAGCAAATATATGTATCAACAATTTCAGTCTTGTGGTGTCACAGCAAGATAGCACAGGGTCTCTGCTACACTTCCGTAGACCGTTCACCACACAAAGCATCAAAAACGTAACTTCATATTTTTCAAAGAAAAAGAAGCAGCCCTCTGTCAGATTCCTTCAATGTGATTTATTCTTTAGGTGAAATATTGGCCTATGCATTTAGGATGAAAGGCTTTTTCATGACCACGTTTTTTTGTAATAGCATTTACATCCATTTATACAAAATGGAAAAAAATACAAAAGAACATAAAATAAAGACACCCATGAAAATGTGGTCATCCACTCCAAACAATTCACATAGAAAAGTTACTTTAAAAAAATAATTAATTTACCAGAATTTTCGACTGATCTTTGAACCAAATCCAGTCCACGTGGGCTTTGTAATGATATCTTACATATTTATCCCAGTTGGTTTGAACATTACATCATATCAGATGTCCTTTTCATTCAATCATGTGTCATTTTAACAGTATTCCCACGGGGGTTTATTCATGGTGGGTTCTTTAAGGTGTGACACCAAAATCTGAAACCAGATAACCTGCAATTAATACCGGCTTCCCTTCTTGTCCTCCGTGTGTGATCCTAGGCAAACATTTTATATAAGAGCCTCCTTTTACTTTAGTGTCACATATGAGAACACTTTTAAATACTTGAGTTCAGGATGTTCGCTATACAAGCACCTCATATGGTTGATTTAATAGACTATAATGTTGCTCCATCTACTATAAGAATCTTGGTCATGTTTAGGGTTTACATGACTACTTTAGAGTTTACATGAAGAGCCTGGGGGCTATTCACAAACTGCATTTTGTAGTACCAATATAGCAGAACAAACTAGTACTGGTATTTTTTTTTGCACTAGTACTTTAGAACTGCAGTTTGTGAATATCACTTTGTAGTAATACAAAACATACTGCAAAATGCAGTATTTGAACAGCCCCCAGGGCCTTCAATTTGATGGACACATGTAATTTAAACTTTTGAGTAAATTTGGGGATTTTGTGAATAGCCAAAAAGTAGTAAACTTACTCAAAAGCTTAAATTACACAAGAGTGTAAATTACTTTTTGGAATTCACAAATATTGAAAGTAGCAGACTTGCCTAGCCGCACCAGTCTCAGGTTTCCAGGCATACTACTGGGAATCAAGCACCCAAAAGGTGATGGGATGAATATTTGCAAACAGTTTAACCAGGGGCAATCGCTTGGAACTGTATTCCACCCCCTCGCTTTTCACCCATTGTACTATTCTAGACAGGGGCCCACCTAACGCACATGTGTGTTCCTCATAAGAACAGGCAGTTGGTCATCTCACCCCTCCACCCTGCAGCCCACTGCTTTTTTAGTTGGAAATTTGAGATTCACACCCCCCCCAGAATGTGTCTGACTAAGCTATGCCCCTGAGTATTCTTTTCTCTATTTAAAACAATGAACTTCTTCCTTTACCATAATTCAGGACTTAAAAGTTCTTAATTTAAGAATGTTTATTTTGATCCTCTTAAATTACAAATTCTAAATAATTTTTTTTATACTGTAAAAACCTGGGATTTTGGGGAGCAGCCCCTTGGGCAAGGGCTTGTGTTCCCCCTACCTCATACCAGCTCAGTCTATCTGCCCCCACCCCCGGGGCGTTAGAAAGCCCACTAGACACCAGGGTCGATTTGTTTAAATAATATGTGACAGTCTTTCTGACCCCTCTGGAGGCCAGATGGGGAGATTACCCCCAATTTCCCCCCCTGAGGGGGCAAAAAGCCCAGTACACACCAGGATGTTTTTTTTTTTAAATATCTGGGCGAGGGCTGCCCATGTCCTTGCCCCCACCCCAAATTGAAGAAAGGCAGTCTTTTTGCCCCACTTGGGAGGGTGGGGGGTGCGCAAATGGGGGTACCCCCCAATCTGTCCCTCCCCGGTGGGAACGGGGGGGGGGGGTAAGAAAGCACACTAGACACCAGGGTCGATTCTTAAAATAACTATAGGGGTGGGGGCTATCCATTATGGACATAGCCATGCCCCCAACCCCAAAAAACTATGCTGGCAGTCTTTCTACCCCGAAGGGCAGATGGGGGTGATTACCCCTGATCTGCCCCCTCCAACTCCCGCCCGGAGGGTGGGTGGAAAGCCCACTAGACACCATGGTCCAGTTTTGAAATAACTATATGTCTGGGGGCTGCCCACTATGGGCATGGCCATGACCCCACCCCCGAACAACTATGATGACTTTCTGCCCCCCCCCGAGGGCAGACAGGGGTGATTACCCCCAATCAAACCCCCTTCCCCCTGCTCTGAGGGGGCAGAAAGCCCACTAGACATACGAGAATTAATATCAATGTATATAATTTTTTTTAAAGGGGATAGAAGCGAGGGCTGCCCACCATGTGGATTTTCATGCCCCTATCCCAAAGGGAAGTCAGGCAGCCTTTCTGTTCCCCTTTGGGGCAGATTGGGGCTATTATTCCAATTTCCTCCCCGGGGCAGAAAGCCCACTAGACACACAGGACTACATTTATGCAGTATTTTTGGAAGGGTACCCTGGGCAGTGCTCATGCTCTCCCCCACCTCACGACCCAATAGAATTTCTGCCCCTCGGGGGATAGATAGCAGTATTTACCCCCAAACTGCCACCTGGGAGGGCAGAAAGCCCACTAATACCAGGCATTTCAAAAAGGAGCCAAAACAAACAAAAAGAGGCTGCAGCCTACCCTGGCATTGAGCAATAAACCCTCACCAGAAGGAGCAATAGTGTCTTTCTGCCACCCTGGGGGTAGATAGGAAGTGTATCCCCATTAGAGAGATTGCCCCAAATATGCCCTCCTTGGGGTTTAGAAAGTCCACCTGACGTCAGGTTTTTTGGCAGCAAAAGAAAGCGATGCAGGTGTTATCCCTGGGGGCCACAAAAATGATGTGGATCTGGCCATCCTAGCATGCACTGCACCTTCACCCCTAAAGCCTCAAGAGTTTTTGTGCTTCCCTGCAGGCTAAGAAATCCCAACCGAACGGCAAGTGGGAATACATTTGACTTCTTTGGGTGGTGTTTTTACATATGGGCCAGGAGAGTGGGGCTAACTCCCAGTATCGTCCCACTTGCAATGATGAATGGCTGCACTTGTTGGGCTTAGGTAGGCTACCATCTGGGAAAACGTATCAGACCCAGACAGTTTCGAAAACTAGACACCCGGGGAAGTCCAGGATGGTGTGCTTCGCATGAATACCACAACATTTTCTTACTCGCAATGCTTTGCGAACCACAAACTTTATCTAAAAACACACACTTTCAACACATGTCTGTGAGGAAAACTTTGGAATCTGCGGGGAGCCACAAATTTCCTACCACCCAGCAGTCCTCCAAATCTTCTGATAACAGTGGTACTTCACTTGTGTGGGTGGTTCAAGAGACCTTGACACACAAGGCCCTAAAGCGCTACGTGGAGAGATCAGCGATAGGAGTAGCTGCGGGATTTGAGGCCGTGCTCTACCCCCACACTGGGAAACCTACGGACCACAACCATATTTGAAAACTAGACAACCAAGGGGATTCCAGGGTGGTGCGCATTGTGTGAATCCCCTGAGGTTTTCTTACCCACATTGCACTTCAAACTATGCCTGAAATCACACAGTTTCCTTACAGTTCTGTGATGGAAACTTCTGGAATCCGCAAGAAACCACAAAAATCCTACCACCCACTGCTTCCCCACATGTACCAATAAAAAGGCTGCGCCACTTCTGTGGCTGAGACTAGTGTACACAACAGGAACGGATCAAACAGAGGTCATTTGGAGTCCTCTCTCACGGGCTCCCATTGACCTAGGTTTGATCCGTTATTGTTGCAGGCACTTTTATCCAGAGCATTTTTTACCTGTACTTCCCAAAAAGCTCCAAACATTTTTAGCTATATTTTGCCTCTCCAGGGAAATCCACAAGCCCTGGGTACTTTTAGAATCCCCAGGATGTTGGGGAAAAAAGACACAAATTAGGCTTGGATACCTTATGTGGAAAAAAGTTATGGAGCCTTGGGGCAAACTACCTCAAATGGCCAAAAAAGGGCTCAGCACTGGGGTGCGGGGGGGGTCCAGCAGTTAATGTGTTAAAAATAATGGGATGGTAAATATTTACATGTAATATATAGTTTCCTGAGCAAAATTGTGAGTATATGCTTGTCTATGATATTTAATCTCCGATAAAGGGATTCTACCTCCGACATACTTGCAGCACTGCTAAAGGTTGTATTGACATTGTCATTCCATGCCCTCACAACCATTTGCGTTTTTTCTTCAGTACGATTCCAGATTACAAACAAACCATGCATATAACACAACTGCATGACTACGTTTGGATTGAATCCTTCAGTCCACTGCTGCGAGACACATGCTCTCCCACTAGCTAAAAAATATATAGACATAGGGTGGTGCGTTGAGGGATGTGTGCTTGTTTGTTTGTAACCTACGCAGCCATACTGTGCAGTTTCTGTAAGGGTCTCCTGTCTCAAGTAGTGCTTCAAGTTGTGCTCTATTTTAAGAGAAAGTTACTGCAATGAAGGTGGTCCAAGAAGCTTTTCTTAATGTTTGCAGGATTAACTGCTCTTGTCTTTTCTCACCTCCCACAGACCAGTTCCATTAGTGAACAAGAAATGTCAGGTTCGAAACCAGACTTCTCTTCATCTCTTTCGGTTTCCATAACTCCAGAACAGCAGTCCGAGGTAAAGAAGGCAGCTTCTTATTCATGTAACCTATTAGTATTTATAAACATCTAATGCAACTGCAAGATTTACTTATAGTTGACTATATGTATACATTTGTACTATTGTGAATATTATTGTTTTGTCATCTATAACACTAAAAGCTTAAAGCAATGGAAGAAATGGTTAATGATATGGTACATACCTTTTGTCCTTAATCCATCTTTCTCTGCATGTGGACTGGGCGGTAATTTAATTCACATGAACGATCATGCATTGTTTTTTCCAAAATACTTTTTGCTATATGCAGGTTTTGTTTTGCATGTCTTGTGTTTCTAAAATGGCATTTTACAGCATAGGTTTCTGTCAAGTAAAACTATGCCTCCTTACAAATAGTTAGAAGCTTTCTGAGATGGGCTATGGATGGTGGTAACAACATAGGAAGATCTTTCTTTCTTGTCAAACAGTGGGCCCCAATGCTGCTCCAATTTAGGAAAGAGTTGAATACGGACCGCCTTAAAAAACACTACACCTCAAAAATTAACCATCCACAACCCAGGTTTTTCTCCTCTTACTTGTTGGCTTTATGCTTGCCTTTGACTATGGACATCATGCTGCTGCATTTTGGCTAGGTTTGCGCTATTGAAATACCATGTACATACATACATACAGTGACATAGGCAATTGCTTTCTCTTTTATTCAAGCACATAAGTCAAGGTGTCTGTGGATCACAGCTTTACTCCCCTTTCTCTGTCACATTGACATTCTAGATTTAGCAGGGCAGTGTCTGGTCTATTTCATTTGCCAAGTACCATCTTTTAGTCTCACGTGAAGAAGCAGGTGCACTTTGACATTGCTTTGTTACCTAGATACATAGATATCTTAGTTGAGAGAATAAAGTCCATCAAGTTCAACTTTCTCCACTTATCAAAATTCTCACACTCCTGTAAGCAAGACTTATTTAAACCCTTGTTACAAAAATGTGTGTTCTAAAGGAAAAAAAACCAAATCATTCTCACTTTTCACCACATATTGCAACCTAAACAACCCCAGTAACAAAGCAGCAATACTTTTCTAGCTACATGCTAGTAAAAATGTTGTCGGACAATTCATTCAACTGACCTTGCAGATTATAACAAAGGGTCAAACTTCTATCCTCACTGAATGGTGCCCAGCCACATCATAGTCCGATCCATAGCGACAATATGACCAGATCCACTTTCTCTCCAGTGAGTTGTCGCAAGTGGCACAGAAGTGAGTTATGGCGGTGCTTATTATGTTGCTGTAGATAGAACATTGAGGAGGCGGCAGGAGCCATGTTGTTGTATAGGGAGCGTCTATCAAGATTGTAAAGATTTTGTCTATGTACTTTCCAAACCCTTCTTCCTTTATTCCTACCTTCTATTTCCCTTCTTTTAGCTCTCCTGATATGTTCAGTATGCTTTGTCTTTCTTTCTTGTATGGGGTTACATACGAGAAAGGTACGATTTCATAGAAGACTTTTATGCCATCCGAAGTAAGTCCTATGAAGTGCTGTGTTGGGGGGGATTAATAACTTGTGGTTAGCGTGATAGTTCTGTGCATTGCTGATATGTTTATCTATAAAATGCTAAACTCAGTTACTAATGTTTTAGTGCTTATGTAAACATTCAAATTGTCAGTAACTGGCTAATGTACATACGCTAAGTGTTTTCTTGTGATAAATTAGTGTTCTGATCTATCATTTATTTTACGATTCAGGATCCCATCAGGAACCAGCCACGGGTATCTACAGCTCCCTCCCCCACTCTTCCTTCTATTTCCCTCTCAGCTCCAAAGGTAACTTTTGTTCCCCTGTTCTTTCTTTGCATAGCTCTTAAAGGCTGGGTTTGCAAATAAGCATCTGTTGTCTTTCATCATCTGTTTAAGCAAATATTTGCTAGATGACCAATGTTGTCAGTAAAAACAGCAAATCTGTTTTATCTTGTGTGAGATTAATTTCATTGAAATTTACTGGAAAGATTTACATGCATTATTCTGGGTCCCATCTTGCGTGGGTGATAGGTCTCTGTGCACTCTGCTTTGTGCCTTACTCTTTTTTCTTTTTTCAGCCTAAAGCTCACAATCTGAGTATAAAGTCATTTACTAGTCCCACCCAATGTACTCACTGCACTTCGCTCATGGTGGGCTTGGTTCGACAAGGCTACGCCTGTGAAGGTGAGTCACAGCAGCACCAACTGTTTTAAGTTTTCTGTCTTTTAAACATTCTGAGGTTCAGTTTCTTTCTGGTCACTTTCGTAGATATGGTGTGAAGCTGCAGGAAATATAAAAGGTTTACACACTGTCACTCCCTTTAAAATAAATTAAATGACTATTTTTCATATTTTATTAAAACATTATTCCCATGTTGATATTTACATGTGATGGTGCATTTCTGAAATGGATTGGTCATTTCTGTTTCGTTACTCAAACTTGTGCTTTCCCCTGTGAACTCTGACAAATAGGTGTTCCTTGGTGTTTCTAAATTTACTCTTCATTTAAAAGGTGATTATTTGATTGCATGTCTGAATTCTACAAGTTTGAAAATACAATCATTTTACCTCCATTTTGATATTTCCCACTTAACATCGTTTTTATATAGTGTAGGCTAGGTTGTTCAACATATTAAGCAATGTTCCTGAATCAGTTTTCAGTATTGTGTGTTCTCCATTTGTATTGTCCTGAGATTCCCATTTCTGAGTAAAGATATCCTGAGACTTGATATGCCCAAAGTGAATAGAGACCAAACACAATATGAAGGTTTCCAGCCACTGCCTCGTATTCAGTAAAACACATCCTTTTTAGGTCTCTGCTACGGACAACTTCAGTTGTCTATCAGCTCGACCTTCTGATTTCAATGCACTACATATATTTAGAGTGGGTTTTGGGTCTCCCCTTGCTCGTGATTGGATGGCTTTGTTGTCTGTCTCACTACCTTGGTTCAGTGGCGTTCCTCACTGTTCTTGTTTTTGTGATACCTAGGAGCATTTTCGTGCCCCCAGTACCCCAGTTGCAGTGCCTTGGAGAGACTATTTTCTCCTCTGCGTCTACTGCATACCTCAGTCTTCCCTCCTGCTCCTTTTGTTTTGCCCTGGGCTACACTATAAGCAGTTGGTTGTTTAAAACCTTTTCTTGACCATTTCTAGATGGCCCATCCACTTGTCACAGATGCGTGTTCGGTGTCCATCTTTGACTGCATCTTGGTTTATTTTAACAAATTGCATTTAACGATGGCTGCCACTGATTAATTCATGTAATGTGTCTTGTAGTGTGCCCATTCGCCTGCCATGCTTTCTGCAAGGACAGTGCTCCTCAAGTGTGCCCTATTCCCCCGGAGCAAGCCAAAAGACCTCTTGGAGTCGATGTTCAAAGAGGAATTGGAACGGCCTACAAAGGCTTTGTGAAGGTAAGTCTCTGTTAATCTGGGAAAGCATAACTGCATATGGCTGACGCTTAGGGTATTTTTTTAATCAACATTTAATATTAACCTGTTACCATGAGCATGTAGTGAAGGTAAGTGACAGACATTTGATCGGTTCTTGTCATTCCATGAAGTGATATCAAAACCCACCGTTAACAGTGCATTGTATAATCAGTAGCACTATGAATGCTTTAATAAGGTCACGGAAAACTGAAGCAATTTAGTGTCTTTTTATTCGAATCCACAGTGGCCATTTGCTCCTTGTAATCTATGGAGGTTAGTATAAATCCCTTCCCTAAATCTTGGTTCTTTGCAAGCAGTTGACTTTCTCATTTTTATTTCGAGCTCAGTCACGCATTTTCTCATTTTCTCTCATTTCCTGTTTATTTAATTATTTTTGGTTGTTTTCTATGACGGTTTTATATGGTTTTCCTCAGATGGGTGCATGATATGCTTGAGGTGTTCAGAGGCATACAGCCACTGTACTGGATCCTGTGACAGACAGCAGTCTCATCCATTTATTGTGTGAGCGAAGAGTCGGTTGATAGGGACCTGAGTTTTTCCAAGCACTGCTTACAACATGCACGCACTTTTTAAACTATGAAATCAAAGTCTTATCTCCCTATCACTTGAGAGGCAGGTACCTGTTCTTAATTGAGGGGATTATGAATTAAAGCATGCAATCAATTTCTTGGTTAGTTCTTTCATTCTAAGCAAGTTATAATGTAAAAACTCAGATGTAATACGATAATTAAATGAAGTTTGAAGAGATATTAGTGCATCCCACATATTATATGGAGGTGAGTGCCATGCCCAAAAATCTGTTGGTGTGACAGGATTGTTATGTTTTCACCCTTCCAGTAACGTAAACTGAAAATGCCTCACTTTTAAAGCACACAATACCTCAGAGAAGGGTTCACTTGGTCGGGGTTTTAAAAGATCTGCTGCTAGTTTAGAATGGATATCTTTTTAGAGCTGGTCTAAAAACTTGGAGTGACATAAAGCAAGGTAGCCAAATAGAATGGGAATTCCAAAGATGGTCAGTGTGATAGCCAAAAACTCTCCCACCTGTGAAATTTAATTAGAGGGATTTTCATAAGGCCAAATACACTGTTATGCATATATTTTACAGGAACATCGCAATGGATTTTATCTTCAAGGTACTCAGCGCTGAGAATTACCTTATTTAGAGGGGGACTTTTTATATAGTGACTTTGCTGTATTGAAGATTAAGATCGACATTAAAGCTCCATCCAGCCTAGCTGAATGGATAGACTGTGCCTTTTTTTTTATTGTTTAAGCCAAGCGACAAAGCTCTATGCCTAAAGCTGACATAAGGAGATAACACTTGTTTTATGAGTCTTTATCTAAAAATAAATGCCCATGTTTACAGATTTGCTGTGTTGGAAAAAAAAATATTTTAAGATACTTAGAAACTCTTCTGCTACTGTACGAGCAAGACCCCACTGAAGTGACTTTTTCCGGAGGTGGCGTGCTTTTCTTCAGACTTTTGATCAGACAGCTCACAGCATTTTCCACTCTTTGCAGCCTACTGATCTTGTATCAAGAAAGATCCTCATGTAAGAAATAACAGTAGTCTAGTCGTAATATGATTGTGCCACCCAGTGCTTCATTTGTAAAATGAGTGCCGATGTCCAAAGCTCTGTTCAGCAGCTCACAGCCAGTGTGGCTAAATGTAAGCAGGCTGAATACCAAGACTGTGTATTCTTTAATTCACCTCATGTTTCTTTAATCCCCTGCCAGACATTGCCTCCCCCTTTATCTCACTCTTGCAGGTTCCTGCTTTCTCCCTTTATGAGGGTTTCTCAGTCTTTCTCCTCCTCCATCTTTCCGCTTACTTTATTTTTCCCTCTCTTGTAATTACAAATCTCTACTCATGTGATAACGGGAGGGGGAAGTTAAAATGATTGCACCTATTTTACAGATAAGCTAGCATGAAAAAGCCCAAAAATGTAACTTTCTTGGTAGCCTAAACCGTATGCCCAAGGTTTTCTGGAATAGGGAACGAGTCCATGTTCAATGTCTTATTACACCAAATGATAATAAGGCCAGTGTTTAGGTTGTTGCACAGAAGGCTTGTGATTGCCATCTATTTGTCAATACTTGGAAGGATTGATTAGATGCCCCTATCTTTGCAGAATTTGATATTCATCCAAACATCATTGGGGTAGGATTGAATGTGAACAGGGTGGTTGGAAAAAATTCTAGTGGAGAAAGATGGATGTAAAAAAAAAAAAAAAAAGAATAGGCAACAGTATACAGATCCTTGAGGGACTGCAGCGGTATCAGCCATTTCTTTAGAAGTGTTCTGGCCCAGGAGAACTTTTTGGGTTAATTTTTCTAGTAAATGCTAAACCAGGTTAAGGTTTTCTGATCGACAGACAGCACATTGAATAACCTAATAGTACAATTTGATTCATAGGGTCAGAAACTGCTGAGAGGTCTCTCTTCAGCAACAAATATCCTGTACCTTATGCCACCATCCTTAGTCTTCCCAGAAGGCTACAGCGGCAATTTTAGATCCATGATTGGGTTTGAACTCTTACTGGATAAGAAGACAGGAGATTATGTTCAAAAAGGCTTACAGTTGTAAAGCCACAATTTCCTCAACAGTTTTGTCTGAGCAGATGGTTGGGTGATAGGTCTAAAGTTGGACAGAATGAAGCGTCTAAATGGTATTTTATTAATAATGGTACCATGTACTTGTCCTAGTTTGAATGTTTCTGGGATACATATGCCACTGTCGGGCATGTTCATCAGAGTTGCTTCTAAGCTGCTGCAAGATCTTTAATGTACAAGCTGATGCAGGATCAACTGGAAGATCCCAGATTGTCCGGAATCAATATGAGAGTGCAGTGCACAAGGAAAAGAATGTGTCTGTCACCAAAACAGAGGAGAAAGTTGTATGAAACAAATAACATTTTAAAGATTGTCTGATGTTCTTCTCTGTCTGTGTGGCTGTTTGATCATTACAAAGATATTTTATTTTGCAGATTCCGAAGCCAACAGGAGTGAAGAAAGGCTGGCAGAGGGCATATGCCGTGGTCTGTGATTGTAAACTGTTCCTTTATGAAGTGCCTGAAGGAAAATCCAACCAACCTGGAGTAGTTGCAAGTCAAGTTTTGGATCTCAGGTTTGTTATTACGGGGAGCTTAGTTTATAAATACCTTGTGTCACGATTGGCGTTCATAACGTCACAAAATGATGTGGCCTATGACATCTTACTTAAATTCACTAATGTACCATTATATATGAAATGGCAAGGATATACAAAGTTGAAGTGCTACTGATTGTTCTGACTGTCCTCGCTTCAGTTTTATTCAGCAAACATCTCACATAAAATGTATTCAGTAAACAATGGCTGTTATACCATTTACATGACCATTGTCACAGTATTATGTAGGCAAATAGCTGCACTGTTGAAACATCAATGTTATCATTTTCAAATATTGAAATACTTAGTATTATGATGATATTGCTTAACACAGACTGCCACATCCTAGGTATATAATAATGTTTCTGATGGATACTTCTAACGCAGATTCCTCTCCTTGTTAATATCCCCAGTCACCAGATTGGATCCAGAAACTCAAAAAGCAGTGTTCCCGTGTGCTGGTAGGTGGCACTGTGCAACTCCGCACCGACTTTTTCTGCCCCGAAGGTTACGAACAAAGCCGCATATAAGCGCCACCAATGTGGTTTGCATCAGTTTCTTTCTCTCTGCACCCTCAGACGCGGGTCTGGAGCTCCACTGTGTTTCTTCGTCTCTTGACAAGATATTTGACTATTTTTTCTCCAAATCTACAAGTGTGCAAAGGAACATGTCACCTCTTAAAACGTCGGGGATTAAACCTTGTAGGGACTGTTGCACACAAATGTCTGTGTTTGGGCTCAGAACACGACTCCAAGGCCTGCACCCAAATGAACCTGAAGGCCATCTCAGAACACAAGTTGAAGCTCTACGTAGCAAAACAATGCTCCTGATGTCATTCCCGACACAGTCAAAGTTTCCGGGTATGTCCAGATACATGAAAAAGCATTTGAATTCCAAGTGAGACTCACTCATTCGTTCGAGAAGGTGCAAGAGGGTTGCCGTGCTACTCAGTCTCCCTCCCATTCCACTGAGGAGCCGATTCCAGACCTGGTCCCATTCACTAAGACTTACTGGGTACCTTTAGGGAGGTCATGCTGCTCATCTTCAGCATGCTTCCAGCTCCCTCCGCGTTGGCAGATCTGCCCTCAACACCATCTCTGCCCCTCAAACCCACTGAAATTCTACACTGGCATTGGTGTCGACTTCAGTTCCAGCCCAAAATCTATGTCAGTCCCTTCGATGTTGATGACCCTGCTGGAGGATCTCCAATCTATCGTGGTGTCCTACTCCCAAGTCCAAATGTATGGAGATGTTTGGGAAAGTAATGTTTTCATCAGCCAGTCTTCCCCTGGGGTCGGTCAATGCAAGCTGCCTCATGGGACAATTACATCCATGCTCTCTGGGTCAAAGTTGATGAGATCTTACCGGTGGCCCCAGAAGACTTACAGGCTTCCTTTGTCCAAACCATTAAAGATGGCCAGTGCACTTGCAAATATTTGTCCTTTGATTAGGCTTGGACGACACTGATTGTTTAGGACAGGTAGTTGGTACAAGTGTGGTGCTTCGGCACCACGTGTTTGTGTGAGGTCCAAGGCTTCTCTGGGGACATCCAGGCATCCCTAATTGACATGGCTTAATTGACATGGCTTGTGGTGAAACCTGCCTGTTCGGCAAATGGGTACACTCTGTGCTGAAGCATTTTTAGGTGAGCTGAGGCATGGGCCTTTGATCACCAGTTCAACAATCTCCCCTACAGTTTCATCCATTTCGAAGATATGCCAAAGCCTTAGCGCATCGACAACAACATGCTCTGACACCCGCACAGTAGGTCTCGAAGGCCTTTCAAGGTCGGGCCTGAACAGACAACACCCAGACCATCAGTGGGAGCCTCCACCCCTGAGGCAACAACGACAAAACCTGTTTAGTACACCCTTAGTGGTACTTAACCTCTGTGTAGAAAGTAGGATCCGCCACTTCCTCCAGGATTGGCGGAACATCACGTCTGACAAATGCCTCCTTCTAGTCATCCAAAGAGGGCAATGCCCTGCCATTCCTTTTCAACTAGCCACACCTACCACCTACATCAGAGCAGCTTTCAGAGGACCAATCATCCATTTTGCATCTGAAGGTATAGGGATTTTTATCCAAAGAAGCCATAGACAGGGTGCTAGCCTCAGAAGTGGGGGGCTGGATGTTATTCCCACTACCTGCTTTTGCTGAAGAAGGACAGAGTCCTTTGCCTGTTTTGGATCTTTGCCCTCTAAACACCTTCAAGCTGAAGGACAAATTCCAGATACTCACCCTAGCCCAGGTTCTGTCTGCTCTGGATCCAGGGGCTGGATTGTGACATTGGACCTGCAGGACACTTGCTTTCATGTACCTGTCCAGCATGGTCTACCTGTAGGTCACAGTAGGCCAGGAGCATTTTCAGTTTCTCGTGCTCCCCTTTGGCCTCACCAGTGCCCCTCAGGTGTTCACAAATGCGTTGGCTGTCGCTGCAGATCTTGGGAGGTCGTGTATACTAGTCTTCCCCTACCTCGACAACTGGTTGTTGAAGGCGGGCTCGCCACAGTCAGTTGTAAACCACCTCCAGACAGCGGTGAACTTTGTGACATCATTGGGGGTCACTATCAACATGTCGAAGTCACACCTGACTCCTTTGCAGAGGCTCCTGTTTACTGGAGCTATTCAGGATACGGGACGGTTTTGTGGCTTTCCCACAGAGCAGAGAGCCCATGCAGGGCATTTGAACTATGGTCCCAAAGTTTCAGCCTCTGTCCTGGTTCTCAGTGAGTATTGCTCTGAGGCTACTGGCCTGCTGCACTCTGCTGGTTGACCATGCCGGATTGCATATGCGGGCTCTGCAGTGGAATCTGATATCACTGGCCCTAGCACCTAGGGAATCTGTTAGACTCCATCCAGATTTTGGACAAGGCTGGAAAGGTGGTTAGTCCGCTTTAATTGGACCAGTGGCAGACCCTTCTCCCTACCACACTGAGAGCTGATTGTGGTGACATATGCATCACTGCTAGGTTAAGTTCATCTGGGAGAGGGGGAGGTAAGAGGACTCTGGTCCAGCAGAGACCCTCCCCCCTACGCTTTACCCCCCACTGGGGTTGCTGGCAATTCGCTTGCCGTTGAAAGCCTTCCTGTCGTTTATCAAAGGGAGAATGGTGCAGGTTCTCGCAGACACCACCACCATGTGGTACTGCTACACATGGTGGGATGCAGGTCCTGGGACCTATTGGAGGCTCTGGAACGGCTGAGTTGTCAGGACATCTGCCTGGTCGTGAACAACCTGGCGGGATCTTTGCATGCCAGGACAGACAAATTCAGATGGCAAAGCCTGCTGAATCTCAAATGGCAATTACACCGCAATGTGGTGCAGGTCGTCTCCGGCAATGGGGAGAATCATGGCTTGATATATTTGCCACTGCCAATAATGCACAATGTCAGCACTTTTGCATGTTGGAGTTCCCAAGAAGGTGCTCTCTCTGCGACTCGTTCTGCCTAGAGTGGAGCACAGGACTCCTGAATGCCTTTCCCACCTCGGCCCATCATGTCGCGAGTTCTGAGGAAGATTAGAAACAACCAGGCCCAAGTCATCTTAGTGGATCTGGATTGGGCCAGGTAAGTGTGGTACCCTGAAATTCTGGGTTGCCCATCTATCCTCTGATCAGGCTACCACTTCACGAGGGCCTTCTATCACAGCAGCAGGGCAGGGTTTTATACCCAGGTCTGCACAATCTGCACATCCATGCGTGGAGATTAAGCAGCAGTAGTTAACTTCCTTTGTTCTTCCTCCAAAGTCGATTATGTGATCTTGGCTGCCAGGTGCCATTCCCCAAAATTGGTGTACGCTGATCGTCGAGATCAGTTTGTGGTTCAGTGCCGCACCTAGCAGATATACGTGTTAAAAGCTAAACTGTCAGATAAGGTGGTGTTTGTTTTATCTTTGGCCCAGCAAGGACTTGCAGTAGGCACTGTTAGAGGTTACTTGCTGGCCCTTTCAACCTTTTTATGTTTTCCAGGCTAGCCATCCTTGTCAAATCACCTGATCTGGTCAGATTTCTTAAAGGTTTGTAATATGTTTCCTCAAAAACTTTTTATAATGCCACAGTGGGACTTAAATTTGGTTCTCGCTTTCCTCATGTGTACCCCTTTTAGCCAGTGCACATTTTGTTGATTACGCCGTTTGACCTTGAAATCTGTCTTTCTTGTTGCGTCATGTGAGTGAGCTTCAGGCCCTTTTTGTCCGACTGCCTTTTACCACCTTTTTTCTGGACAAACTAGTGTTGAGAACTTTAGCTGCATTCTTGCCAAAGGTAGTGAAACCATTTCATGTCAGACAAACTGTCCGTTCCTATATTCTTTGGTCTGCTTCAGCCCTCGAAAGAGGAGGAGAGACTTAATCTACTGGATCCCAAAAGAGCACCTCGTTTTTATATTGATCAACTATAGACCATAGTGGAGGATCAGCTCTTTGTCAGATTCTCGGAAGCAAAGAAAAGTAAGGCGGTGCAGAAGTGGGACCATCTCAAAATGGATAGTCTTTTATATTAAGATCTGCTATGCATATGGATAAGAAGCAGCCTCCAGAAGGTTTCACCATAGCCCAGGCTGCTACCACTGCGTAGGCGTTCTGAGTGCCTGTCCTGAACGACTATCAAGCTGCAACGTGGGCATCAATACACACATTCACAAAGAACTTTTAGCTTGACAATTAGGTCAGTCTGGATGGGCATTTTGCCTCTTTTGTCCTGCAGGACTTTTTTATCGGAGCCATTTCAGGTCCTCATGCCAGCTCCCCCTGTGACATTTCTCCTGTCCAGCTTGCCTGCAGTCCACTACCCTCTGCTGCCTGTCTACCTGTTGCCCTTAGCACCTCCTCTGCTCGTTCCTTGCTCTATTTTGCCTTTTCTGCTCGTTTTTATGCTTTCTGTTTTGCCTTTTCTGCTCTTTTTTCTGCCCTCTGTCTTGCCCTCTTCTGCTCTGTTTTGCCTTTTTCTGTTCATGTTTTTGCCCTCTGTTTTGCCTTTTCTGCTCATTTCTTCCCGTCGTTTCCCTCCTCCCTCCACACAGTGCCCTGCTCTCCCCAAAGGACCTACTTAATGGAGGCCGCATGGCGACCCCATTGAGCAGGTCCTTGTGCAAGCTCCCCCTGCAACAGTTCTGTTAAGCTTTCATGCAGGTCGCTACCCTCTTCTGCCTGTCTACCTGATGCCCTCGGTTTGTGCCTCCTCTGCTTGTTCCTTGCTCTATTTGCCGCCTTCTGCTAGTTTTAATGGCCCTGTTTTACCGCCTCCGCGTTTTTCTGCCTTCTGTTTTGCCTTTTCTGCTTGTTTTTCTGCCCTGTTTGTCCTTTTCTACTCTTTTTTGTGCCCTCTGTTTTGCCGCCTTCTGCTCTTTTTTCTGCCCTCAGTTTTGCCTTTTCTGCTTGCTCGTATTTCTGCCCTCTGTATTGCCTTTTTCTGCTTGTTTCTTCCCGTCGTTTCCTTTAGATCAGGCTTTTTTTCCACGGACACCTCGAACTCCAGCGCCCAGACACCCCCAGGGGTGACAGTGTCGCTCTCTACAAATGCTGATTGATTGATTTCACAGAACCACCATCTTGGGAAGTAACTGTTTGGTATCTATTCACGAGGTGAGGAATCTTCTGTTAGAAGTATCCATACGAAGAATACGTTTGTTTCCTTCTGTAGCAATTTTTCTGGAAGATACAACCGCAGATTCCTCATCGCTCAGCCTCCTCCCTATTCTATCGAATAGTCTCCTTCCTTCATAAAAGGTCCGAATTTAGGAGTCTACGCTCTGGGCCTTCCACTTTGCTCATGGGCACCACCTCTAGGGTGCAGACAAGCCTAAGAAAGAAACTGACGTTAGTGTGCATGGGTGGCTCATGTATAGGCGACTCTGTTTGTCACTTATGCGGCAGAACAATGTGTGTAGTCTCATGGCGCCACCTACTGGCGTGTAGGAGTACTGCTTTTTGAGTTTCCAGCTCCAGTCCGGCGCCTGGAGATTTATATTCACAAGGTGAGGAACCTGCAGATAGAACTTAACTGCCAGAAAGAGCATTAACGAAGGTAAGTAACTTGCTCTGTTGTGATATATTTAAACAACAGCAAAAGATATGCTGTATTGAAATAATTTGAGTGTGCATCGCAATGTGACCTTACTATTAGGACATTAAAGACTTTTTTTTGGCAGAATAAAGTATTTTTGGCACATAGGATATTTAGATTAAATCTCAATATCTGCAAAGACATCTAGTAACACTCAATTGCACGGCCTTTCTTCTCTGCTGGTACCAGTTGCTGGGATGTCTAGTTATGGTGGTTTGAACTGCTGCCTTGCTTGCAGGGACATAGAGTAACTACGAGTGGGTGGTGCTGTGCCATTGCTTCTATAACTAAAAGAACTGTTTGAACATATTTCAATGCTCTATGTTACTGCAACTGTTTGTCTTAGTTAAGACACAGGTTTATTTATGACCACTTTACCAGTGGGAGAACACCAGTTAATGCATTGTGTTGCAGCAGCTTCTTTTCTCTTTATTATCTTAGTAAAAATGTACAGGAGTGCTGTTTTTTAGGTCAGCAAAGCAGTGTGTGTGCAATTTCCCATAGGGATTTTGAACACGACTGCAGCCCAAACCGCTGAAAGGAATTACACCAAATTTGTCAGAAAGCTAGGTCTTGGTCCAGAAAGAGCCCTTTTTGTAATTTGGTGTAAATCCGTTCAGTAGTTTTTGAGTTATTTAAGGAAAAAGAAATGTTTATATCTAGGGTCGCAAATCCTCCGTGTATCTGACAGATCTCATGCTGAGATCGGATTGGCTGTCAGCACTTCAACCAGGAAGTGTTGCCAGCCATTTTGGGACTCTGGCTCAGCAAAGTCCAAAAAAAACGTAAAAATAAAAATAAAAGAGAGAGAAGGGGGCAGGGAAGGAATACCCTGACCCACTAGCCCTGGTGGTGATGTCCCACAGGGACCCTGCCGGGGCCAAAAAGCTTTATTTTTTTTTTAGAAATTGTCGCTGCACAAATCACAGCTAATCCACGAATCTCGGCAAAAATGGAAAAAAAAAAAAAAAAGCACAGTCTCCCGCGTTTGTTTATATTTCAGCCCTCCAGGTGGGCCAGGTCCTGGGGGCAAATGGTAATATGTATATTGGGGAGAGGGGCACACGCGGCCCCCCTCCTCATGGCTTATTTCGGCCTCCGGGGACTGCCACCTCCCTGGGGCCAGACCATTTCAAACTAAGGATAAGGGGGGGATCGAGCCCCCCCCCTTTCCAGGCAGTTTACGGCCACAGTGACCGCTACCTGCCTGAGGCAAGGCACATCTTGGTAAGGGGAGGGGGGCCGCGCGGACCTCACTCCCAGGCCATTTTTGGCCCCGGGGACCACCACCTCCCTGGGGCCAGCCTGTTCAATTTCAAAGGAGGGGGGCCACGCAGCCACCTCCTGGACTCATTAATGGCCGTGAGCTCCCAGGGCCTGCTCCCTATGTCCTGAGGTGCCCACCCTGGATCCGGAAACTTTGGCATGAGTAGTACCCCTACATGCTGTTGAGTGGCTCTGTTCGGCTCCGCGTAACGACGGCGCCATTGGCGTTGGTTGTGCTGTTACGGTCACCTACATAGGGGCCACCCAGACGCACGGACGTCAGTTCTTTTCGCGCCAGTTAAGTGCTGATCCAGTGAGGAGCTACCCTTCTGTCTTTTTGTAACACACTTTTTTTGACATTTTGTTGAGATTTTTTTTCTTGTGTCGAGGGATGTCCTCTAGACGTACAGGGTTCAAGCCGTGTGGTGCCTGTCACTACACCATGTTGGTAACCGAACCCCATCTCATTTGCTTGTGGTGTCTCGAGTGCCCAAGTCATACTCTGATTGCCGGGCCATGGTGCCGAAGGCCTTGTGGGAGCGATCTTTGCAGCTCCTTGCAGCCTGGTAGTCGACACCGTCGAGCGTGACTCCTCGGAGATCCCGTTCGGGGAAGAGAAGGTCACGGGACCGCTCCAGGAGCCCCAAGTCCTGTTCTTCACACTCAAGATCCTTGGGAGTTCCTCTTCCCCGTGCTCTCCATACCACTGGAGTCAAGCTAGCCTGGCTGATGAGGGGTGAAAGCCTGAAACGGGTCCTAGGATGCTTGTCTCCAGTCCAGGGAGGACCTGGCCTGGCAGTTCGGGCTGGACTGTTCCCATGGGGAACAGGGTCCAGACTGATTTGCATATGGCTGGGTCTAAACTGGAATGGTACGGGGAGCAAAAAAAGATGCATTTAGGCCCAGATCTCTGTACTGGGGTGAATGTATGACATTGTTCAGCATTCTGTCCATCAATTGTTATTTTTGCATTTGTCACCCTGAGTGGGACTTGCATGCCCAAATGTGGGTCCCGTGCTCTCCATGCCACTGGAGTCAAGCTAGCCTGGCTGGTGAGGGGTGAAACCCTGAAACGGGTCCTAGGATGCTTGTTTCCAGTTCAGGGAGGACCTGGCCTGGCAGTTCGGGCTGGACTGTTCCCATGGGGGAGCAGGGTCAAGACTGATTTGCGTATGGCTGGGTCTAAACTGAAATGGCATTGGGAGCAAATAAAATTGGATTTAGGCCCAGATGTCTGTACTGGGGTAAATGTATGACATTGTTCAGCATTCTGTCCATCAATTGTTCTTTTTGCTATGGATGAACACCGCACACCATCGATCATGACCCCTTGCCAGCCTGGGCCAGCGTGAACATAGATGACACCATCAAGACCATGGGCACAATACACTCCGGCTCCCCGTCAGACCCTTTCCCGCACCACATCTTCAACAAAGCCAGCAGCTCCATCGCACCCCACCTGTGCAACATTATCAATCTCTCCTTCGAGACCGCGACCTTCCCAGAGAGCTGGAAACACGCAGAGATCAACGCCCTACTCAAAAAACCCAAGGCGGACCCAAGAAACCTCAAGAACTTCCGGCCCATCTCCCTGCTTCCGTTCCCAGCCAAGGTCATCGAGAAGATCGTCAACAAACAGCTAACCCGATACCTCGAAGAAAACAGCATCCTGGACCCATCCCAATCGGGGTTCCGCAGCAACCACAGCACTGAGACTGCCCTCATCGCCGCCACCGACGACATCAGGACCCTGCTGGACAACGGTGAGACCGCAGCCCTCATCCTGCTGGACCTCTCCACCGCCTTCGACACTGTCTGCCACCGCACTCTACGCGCACGCCTCCACGACGCAGGGATCCGAGACAAGGCCCTGGAATGGACCACCTCCTTCCTCGACGGCAGAACCCAGAGAGTCCGCCTCCCACCTTTCCGATCCGAAGCCTCCGAGATCATCTGCGGCGTACCCCAGGGATCTTCCCTCAGCCCAACACTGTTCAACATCTACATGGCCCCGCTCGCACGCATCGCCAGACAGCACGACCTCAACATTATCTCCTACGCCGACGACACTCAACTGATCCTCTCCCTCACCAAGGACCCCCTCGCCGCCAAATCCAATCTCCATGAAGGAATGAAGGCGGTCGCCGATTGGATGAAGATCAGCCGACTAAAGCTGAACACGGACAAGACAGAGGTCCTCATCCTCGGCTCCAACCCCTCAGCATGGGACGACTCCTGGTGGCCAACGACGCTGGGAGCAGCCCCGACACCCACCGACCACGCACGCAACCTGGGAGTCATCCTCGACTCAACGCTCTCCATGGCCAAGCAAGTCAACGCAGTCTCCTCCTCCTGCTTCAACACCCTCCGCATGCTTCGCAAGATCTACAGGTGGATCCCGACAGACACAAGAAGGACAGTCACCCAGGCCCTCGTCAGTAGCAGACTTTACTATGTGAACGCCCTCTACGCGGGAACCCCGGCCAAGCTCATCAAGCGACTGCAACGCATACAAAACGCCTCCGCACGCCTGATCCTCGACATACCACGCCACATCCACATCACCCCCCACCTGAGGAACCTGCACTGGCTCCCCGTCGACAGGAGGATCTCCTTCAAACTCCTCATCCACGCACACAAGGCACTCCACAAGACAGGCCCAGCCTACCTCAACAGACGACTCTTCTTCTACGTCCCCAACCGCCAGCTCCGCTCCGCCGACCTCTCCCTCGCCACCGTCCCTCGCATTCGAAGAACAACCACCGGCGGCAGATCCTTCTCACACCTCGCCGCCAAGACCTGGAACACCCTTCCACTAAGCCTACAACAGACCCAAGACCTGCTGACCTTCAGGAGGCTGCTCAAGACCTGGCTGTTCGACCAGTAGCAGCACCCCCACCCCCCCCCCCCCCTTTTCTCTCCCCAGCGCCTTGAGACCCTCGCGGGTAGGTAGTGCGCTCTACAAATTCTGTGATTGATTGATTGATGAACTGGTCAGGAATATTTGCCTATGCTTTTCTGCCTCTCCCTCTTCTTCCATTTCTGGTTCGGAAGCTCAGGCAAATGTCTCTCACCCTCATTCTGGTAACTCCCACATGGGCTCGTCAACCACGGTTCACCACACTACTCGAACTTTCAGTAGTTCCACACAAGAAGCTTCACCTCAACCCAGACCTTCTCACTCAGAGCCATGGTGAAATCAGACATCCAAACCCAAAGGAACGAAACCTTGCGATTTGGCTCCTGAAATCATAGAATAGAAATCTGCCACCAGAATGCATGACCATTCTTAAAGAAGCACATAAACCTACCACAAGAGCTTGTTATGTTGATATATAGAAAAGATTTGTTATTTACTGTAACAACCAAAAAATTGATCCACTCAATGCATCTGTACAAAAGATTATTTGTTACCTCTTGCATATACAATGCTCAGGCCTTGCTTACACTTCCATACTTCTGCAATTTGCGGCAGTGGCTGCCTATCTTCAAAACAGGCAGCACTGATCCTCATTCAAAGTGCAAGTCATTAAGGCTTTCATGGACTGGCCTTAAAAGAGTAGTACCACCCAGGGTCCCACCAGTACCTGCCTGGAATCTCAATATTGTTCTGACAAGACTTATGGATCCACCCATTGAACCATTACACAATTGCCCCCTCCAATTTCTTTCTGGAAGTTTGCTTTCTTAATTGCCTTCATCTCACTAAGGCGTGTCAGTGAGCTCCAGGCACTAACTTTGGAAGAACCATTCTTCCAACTTCCTAGGGATTGGGTACTTATTCGTACCTACCCAAAATTCCTTCCAAAGTTAGTGTCCCCATTCCACATTAACCAATTAGTTGAACTACTTGTTTTCTTCCCTCAACCAGATTCTGTAGCAGCAAGAGCTCTTCATAGACTAGATATCAAAAGAGGATTAATGTACTATAATCACAGGACAAAAGATTTTCGCCAAACAAAACAACTCTTTGTTGCGTTTGCTCCCCCTCATAAAGGCAAACACATTTCAAAATCAGACATTTCCAGATGGATTGTTAAAAGCATCCAGACATACTATCTCAAAGCCAAACGAACTTTGTCTATACCGCCTAGAGACACTCTACTGATAAAATAGGAGCAACTATGGCTATCTTGGGCAGCATTCCTATAGCTGAAATTTGTAAAGCAGCTACATGGTCTACACCACACACATTTACCAAGTACTATTGTGTGGATGTTCTAGCATGCCAACAAGCTAATGTAGGACAGGCAGTGCTACTTCCACTTTTTCAAACAACTGCAACGTCCACTGGTTAGCCACCGCTTTTGCAGGGCACTGCTATACAGTCTATGCAAAGCATGTCTATCTACAGCCTCACATGCCTCAAACGGATTATGTTACTTACCCTGTAAGCATCTGTTTTTGGCATGTAGTGCTGTAGATTCACATACGCCCACCTTCCTCCCCGGACAACTTTGGTTGTTGCAGTTCTTATCGATAATTTCATATGCATGGACATCTCTCTACTTACACTTACTTATACTCCCTTCTCACCCTCTTGCGTCAAAACAATCTAACAATGGAGTCAATGCCCATGCACACTATAACCTAGAGGAGGAGTCACCTCACCTCGTGACTCAAAAGACTTCTTTGAAGAAAAACAACTTGCACACATCCGAACCCAACACTAGATGGCAGGAGTTTGCAACGTATGTGAATCTACAGCACTACATGCCAAGAACAGATGCTTAAAGGATAAGTAACATAATCCTTCTCCCTGCCTGCGCTCTTGCAGGCAGTGAAAAACACCGAATTGCTCCCACCCAGCCGGGAACAAAAGAAAACTGCTCCTGTGGGGTGGGAGCAGATCCTCCGGGATGGGTGCAGGCAGGAGAGACGGTGGGGCATTAGGGCTCCAATCCCACCCCCACCCTCAAACCTAAGAAGTGGTGCACCCCATTGAAAATATTTAAGAACATTTTGCCAACTCCTGCAGCAGCAGGGAGCAGGCGCGGTCCCAGTGCTTACCCCACAGCCTCCAATGCGCCAGGTGGCCACCGAGGCACCCCAACTTGAAAGTACAAAAAACATGTTTTAATTGCTGCCTCCTGCATGGCCTATGGAGCCACTTCGAAGGGGGGCTGCTGGGCTCTGGGGCTCCCCGCTCGGGCCCCATAAAAAATAATAGACAGGTAGGTGGGTGTCCCTGGGGGGGGTACCGCAACACTCAATTTAAATTAAATGATTCATAAATAAGCAGCAGGAGCCGCCCATTTATTATTCACTGCTCCAAGCAAGGTGCAGCCCATAATGCCCTGCAATGACTACTAATTTGCATTTTTTAGATCCTGGTGGTGCCCCTAGAAGGGGCAGGGGCATCACCATGCATTTTATTTTTATGTTGTAGGTGGGGGCCAAAAAACAGCAGCCCTCCAGCAACATTAAAAAAAGAAAACAACAGTCTCCAGGGTCATAAAATACATGACCCCAGGAGAGCTTCACATATCTTTTTAAGCACTCTTCACTGGAGCTTTACGGTCTTTAGCTCGAATGCAGGGCCCTCTTATCGTTTTTATGATTCATGTGGGCTGAATGCTGTTAAAAAAGAATCCGGCATGTAGACGGGTTTTGTTAATAAAACTATATGTTCGAGGCATGTGAGCTGTAGATCACATGCTATGCATAGCCCGCCATCTGGTGTTGGGTCCGGATGTTTGCACTTTGTTTTTGTTCGAAGAAGTCTTTCCAGTCACGAGGTAGGTGACTCCTCCTTTCGGTGATAGTGTGCATGGGCATCGGCTCCATCGTTAGATTGTTTTTCCCCACCATCGGGTTCGGATGTGTATTACTGCGCTCCGGTTTGGCACCGTTTCTCGGGACCCTTTGACGCGCAATCCACTACCCTCGACGGTATTGTTATTGATCGCGGCTTTCCATTCTTCGCGTATCGCCTCAACTCAAACAACTTCAATCAGAAAACTTGTGGCGGGCCGTCGGGCCTACCCGCGCCGACAGCGCTAGCAGTCGATGGAACGGACTCCTTTCAAGTTCTGCCCCGAATGTCGTGCTAAATTTCCACGCACCGACTTGCACGAAGTGTGCAACCTCTGCCTGTCCCCAGAACACGACGAGAAACACTGCGACGCGTGCCGATCGTTCCGATCGAAGAAAACTCTTCGTGACCATCGGGCTCAACGTCACGAGATACAACACCAAACTGACTTCGCACCGGACATCTTCGGAGAAGATTCCGACACAGAACATCAAGCTCAAGGAGCCGAGGAAGAAGAGCAACACTTCTCCGTGTCCGAAGCCGACTCCGACATGGAGGAAGAGGAGCAGGTTACTCCGGGTCAGCGTACCGTGAGTAAAGATACCCCCTTGCACCAACAGACAAAGAAAAAGACTCCGGCCCCTCCTCTGCCTTCGGGCCAAGGTCGGCACTGACAAAAAGTTTCCGACGCCCCGTCCTCGGGCCCGGCTCCGAAACACAAGGACAAGCCTTTGGGCTCGAGCTGCCCCCATGTCAGTGCCGAACCGACACCTTCGGCACCGAAATCGAAACATCTCCTAGTAACAATTCCACCGTTACCAAAGAGTCCTCCTTCCGCTCCGAAAGGCTCGGAGCTGAAACCTTCAACGCCGAAACCGGCGAGTAAGGAAAAAGACACTCCGTCTAAAGAGCCTCGATCCGATGCTCCGCCCTCGGATCCGAAGCAGAAAAGACTGATTATACACCCTGATACAGGACATATACAGGCCACCCTTCCTAAGAAACGTAAAATAGACCAGCCAGAGGATTACCACATTCCTCTCAAAAGGAAAAGTGTGGGTACTAACCCTTCTCCCCCTTACATTCCACCCACTGATCCCAATTTACTTATTACACCTTCAAATTCACCACTACCAGCACCACTATCACCTGACCCACAGGATGAAGGGGATGGAGGGGATGGGGATGGGGATGAGGATCAGGATAGGCCACAAGACATCAACCCTTGGGAGGATTATCATACTGACCCCATTACAGATAATGACCCTGATCTGTATCCGTCTAGACCCTCCCCACCTGATAACATTGGATATGTCGAGCTTCTTAACGGCTGCTCAATATCATGGGGTGGAGCTCCATAAACAGACCTTAGAAGAGGATTTCCTCTTTGAGACCCTTACTTCCTCTCAAAGAGCCACTCATACATTGCCAATGCTTAAAGGCATGTTAAAACACACAGATGACATATTTAAACATCCTGTGAGGGCAAAAATTATTACACCTAGGGTGGAGGATAAGCTTGCCCCTACAGACCCTGCTTATATCAAAGGTCAGTTGCCCTTAGACTCCCTTGTGGTTTCCAACGCTCGCAAGAGGGCTAACTCACAGACCACAGGTGAAGCTCCTCCTCCCGATAAGGAGTCTAAGCTTATTGATGCCTCTGGCAAAAGAGTGGCTTCACAAGCAGCCAATAATTAGCACATTGCCAATGCTCAAGCTTTACTGGCTCGCTATGATAGGGCTCATTACGATGAGTTGGAAAAACTCATGCAATTCCTGCCTGATGAACACAAGAATAGGGCTAATGATCTTATCCAAGAAGGTAAACTCATCACCAATACATCTATCAGGTGTGCCCTAGACGCAGCTGACACTGCAGCCCGTGCAGTAAATACTAGTATACTTCTACGTAGACATGCTTGGTTGAGGATCTCTGGATTCAAGCCTGAGGTGCAAACTTCCATTCTCAACCATCTCTTTGGGCCAGCGGTTGATACCTCGATAGAGAAAATGAAGAAAGACACGGAGGTCGCAAAGTCCATGGGAGCTTTGCAATTAACTACCAATAGGGGTTCCTTTCACCGCTCCTTTTACAGGGGTGGTTCCAAAAATATATCCACCGAAAATCCCTCCTCCCCTTACAAGGGCAATAACCAATCACCCTCATCGAGAGGTTATTTCAGAGGAGGTTTTAGAGGAAACCACGGTAAGGGAAGAGGCAGAGGCAACTCCACCCCCACTTCCCCCGCAAACAAACAGTGACTTCCTTCTGTTACCCCCCGATCATTCCACTACTGTCTGGGGACGTCTCTCACAATTCCTACCTGTCTGGAATTCAATCACCTCAGACAAGTAGGTACTACAAATTATCCAGTATGGTTACTGCCTGGAGCTTACAGACACCACCCCAAATATTCCTCCAAGATCACATGCAATGTCACAAGAACATCTTACCCTTCTGAGGCAAGAGGTTCTCTCTCTGTTAGGAAAACACGCTATAGAGCCAGTCCCATTACAATACCAAGGGACCGGAGTATACTCCCTGTACTTTTTAATTCCCCAAAAAAGACGGCTCTCTCAGGCCTATATTAGACCTCCGAGAACTAAATCTGTACATTCAGTCGGACCACTTTCACATGGTCACACTCAACAAGTACTTCCACTCCTTCAGCAAGGCGACTTTATATCCACTCTAGAGTTAAAGGATGCATATTTCCATATTTCCATATTCCCATACACCCTGCTCACCGCAAATACCTCAGGTTTATGGTAGACGGCCAACATTATCAATTCAAGGTCCTCCCATTCGGAGTAACTACTGCACCCAGGGTTTTCACAAAATGCCTGGCAGTAGTCGCGACTCATCTAAGAAGACAACACATCCATGTCTTCCCTTATCTAGGCGACTGGCTCATAAAAGCCAGCTCCCAGCAAAGTTGTCTACGACACACTCAAAAAAACAGTACAACTACTTCACCACCTAGGGTTCACAGTAAATCTTTCCAAGTCTCATCTCCAACCGTCCAAAATACAAGTGTATTTAGGAGCCACAATAGACACTCACAAAGCTCTAGCGTGTCCCAATCCAGTCAGAATCCGCAACATGCAGACTCTAATCTTTCAGTTTCAGCCCCAACACTCCTTATCAGCTCGGGTGTTTATGCAACTGCTAGGAATGATGGCGTCTTGCATCTTAATCGTTCCTTACGCAAGACTCCAAATGCGCCCCCTTCAAGAGTGCTTAGCACGTCAGTGGAACCAGGCTCAGGTTCAGTTATCAGATCTGGTGTTGGTGGACGGCCGCACCCATCGCTCTCTGCAGTGGTGGAATACACAAAACCTTTCAAAAGGGCGGCCCTTCATCGACCTGTTCCACAAATAGTGCTAACAGACGCATCGCTCACCGGCTGGCGAACTCACCTCCAAAAGCAGACTATTCAGGGCATATGGACTCTGGAACAAAAGCAGCTCCACATAAACCATCTAGAGCTGCTAGCAATTTTTCTAGCGCTCAAAGCATTTCAACTTCATCTAGTAGGCAAAGCGGTCCCGATTCGCACAGACAACATGACAGCAATGTACTACATACAGAAACAGGGGGGAACACACTCTCTCCAGCTGTCACAATTAGCTCAGAACATCTGGAGATGGGCCATAAATCATAAGATATATCTCCTTGCAGAACACCTCCCAGGAGTAAACAACCAGATTGCAGCTCTGCTCAGTCGTCAACGACAACAGATACACGAATGGGTACTCCACTCTCAAGTTCTCCTCCCATTCTTTCAAATGTGGGGCTTGTAATGTAATGGCACATTTGTAGAGCGCAACTGTCACTCCGAGGAGCATCATGGCACTAGAGATAGATCTGTTCGCCACACATCTAAATGCAAAATGCCCAAGCTTCACGTCCAGGTATCCACACCCATTGTCCAAGGGCAATGCACTATGAATGAACTGGTCAGGGATATTTGCTTATGCTTTTCCGCCTCTCCCACTCATTCCATTAGTTGGTCGGAAGCTCAGACAGCAATCCATGACACTAATCCTAGTTGCTCCCACATGGGCCCGTCAGCCCTGGTTCACAACCCTGTTGGAGTTATCAGTAGTTCCTCACCAAAAACTACACATTACTCCCAATCTCCTCACACAGAACCATGGAGGAATAAGACATCCAGATCCCACTCATTTCAACCTTGCGATCTGGCACCTGAAATCTTAGAGTTTGGTTACCTCAATCTTCCCCCAGATTGCATGAATATCATCAAAGAGGCTAGACGCCCTACTACAAGAGCATGCTATGCAGCAAAATGGAAGCGGTTTGTGATATACTGTAATAACAATCAAATCAATCCGCTGGATGCTTCAATCCAAAACATCATTTGCTATCTGTTACATTTACAGCGTTCCAATTGAGCGTACACATCCATACGCTTACATCTGGCTGCAATAGCCGCATATCTGCAAAACAGACATCTGTCTCTTTTCAGGGTGCCTGCTATTAAAGCATTTAGGACTCGAGTCATTACCCCCGAGACTTCCACCTGCTCCAATGTGGAATCTCAACATCATCCTTACCAGACTCATGGGTCCACCTTTTGAGCCATTGCACAGATGTGAACTACAATTTCTCACTTGGAAGGTAGCTTTCCTCATAGCCATCACATCTGTGAGGAGAGTGGGTGAGCTTCAGGCACTAACCATAGAAGAACCTTTTTTACAAATACACCAAAACAAAGTGGTTCTTAGGACTAACCCCAAATTCCTACCTAAAGTTGTTTCTGCCTTTCATATCAACCAATCCGTTGAGCTACCTGTGTTCTTCCCTCAACCAGATTCAGTGGCAGAAGGCGCTCTTCACACTCTAGATGTGAAAAGAGCGTTACTATACTACATTGAAAGGACAAAACCTTTCCGTAACACTAAGCAACTATTTGTTGCTTTTGCTCCACCACATAAAGGCAATCCTATATCAAAATCAGGTATTGCACGGTGGATAGTCAAGTGCATTCAAACATGTTATATTAAAGCAAAACGCACATTAACAATTTCCCCTAGAGCGCACTCCACTCGCAAACTAAGGGCATCTATGGCATTTTTAGGAAACATCCCCATAGATGACATCTGCAAAGCTGCAACATGGTCTACACCACACACATTCAAAAAACACTATTGTGTAGATGTATTAGCTAAACAGCAAGCTAGTGTGGGCCAAGCAGTTTTACGTACATTATTTCAAACGGCTGCAACAGCTACAGGTTAGCCACCGCTTTGGGAGTTACTGCTATGTAGTCTATGCATAGCATGTGATCTACAGCTCACATGCCTCAAACAGAAAATGCTACTTACCACAGTATGCATCTGTTCTTGGCATGTAGAGCTGTAGAGTCACATGCGCCCACCCACCTCCCCGGGTACCTGTACCTGTTGCAGTAATATCTTACTTAGATACAATTTACATGGACATCTCTCTTACTACTCTTACTAACTCCATCATCACCCTCTGCGGCAAAACAATCTAACGATGGAGCCGATGCCCATGCGCACTATCACCGAAAGGAGGAGTCACCTACCTCGTGACTAGAAAGACTTCTTTGAACAAAAACAAAGTACAAACATCTGAAAGAGACACGTTAGTGACAGATTCCTTACCTTAGAATATCCCCAGGCGTCAGGCTGGATCCGGAAAGTTTTTGCGTAGCAGTACCCTTGCGCGTCGGTAGGCGGCGTCGTGCGGCTCCGCGTCCGTCGTCGGCGTCGTGATCGCCGGGATGACGTCGCGGGAGGTACTTGGGCGCCGCCCCTGCGCGCTGACGTCAGTTCTTCTTTTTCCGCGCCAGCAAGCGCAGATCCGGGAAGAGCAGTGCCCTAGTCATTTTTTGACTAACTTTTTTGGTGAATTTTTTCACTGTTTTTTCCAATCGACTTCAAGGTGTCGTAGGGATGCCCGGGTTTAAACGTTGCGGTGACTGTGCTCGGATGATGTCCATCACAGACCCGCATCGGGAGTGTCTCTTCTGCCTCGGCCGAGGCCACGACACGGAGTCTTGTTCCGACTGCCGGGCCCTCAATCCGAAAGCTTTGCGAGAGCGGTCTCGAAAGCTCCTCGAGGCCCGGCATTCGGCTCCGCGCAAGCCCCGGTCGCATGAGAGGTTCAGGGGTCGATCGCGGAGTCCACACCGGTCGTCGGCATCGAAGTCTTCTTCGTCCGGTAAGTCCAAAACAAAAAGTCCAAAAAGCATCGTCGCTCTAGGACTTCGCCTCGCCGGTCTCGCGACTCGGCTGAGGCCCCTCCCGGCACCGTCCCCGCGGCCCCGGACATGCCTCAGGAGCCGCACCCGCAATACCCGTCCTTCCCGGGTTCGGGTGCGGATCCTGCCCAAGTACAGGACTTCCTGTCGGCCATGGCCCGCCTCTTCGGGCCTCAAGGTCCCTCCGGTGCGCCTTTGGGCCCCGCGGGCCCTGATGGGGTTGCTCCGGCGTAGCCGACGGCTCCGGCCCCGGCGTCGCCCGTGCCTCCTGCCTCGATCCCGGCTCCGGCCTCGATCCCGGCTCCACAACCCCCATCGACGCCGGTCGACCTAACGACACCTCCGCCGGCGCCGATGTCTCCGGTGCCGTTCTCGACGCCGCCTGGGGCTCCGGGCGGCGTCGTCCCCCAGTTCCTTCCGGCTCCGGACATGGACCCGGAACGACGTCGCTCGACGACGGTTCCGGCGCCGATGGGACCTTGGGTCCCAAATGTCCCTCCTCCTCCTTATTTTGAACCAGAGGAGGACCAGGAGGACTGGGAGGGGTCTGATGACCCTCTGACACAACAACAGTGTCAGTACGATGAGGACTGGACAGAGGGTCTAGGGGATGCCAGTGGTCTAGATACTTCCCCTGACACTGGCATGCTGTCTCCTCCCGTGGCTACGGAGGAGGGAGCCAATTTTGCAACGGTGTTGCATAGGGCGGCTGGGGCCTTGCGTCTCCAACTCCCTACTGTGGCGGTCAAGACTAATATCTTGACAGAGGTGCTTCAGCCGGCAGCCTCCTCTACGGAGACTGTGCTGCCGTTTAACGACGCCCTCACTGACGTTCTTTTGGGCGCCTGGTCCAAGCCCAACACAGGGGCTCCTGTGGATAGGAACTTGTCCCGACGCCATCGCCCAGCTCCGGGCGACCCCTGTTTCTCTCTGTCCACCCCACTCCTGAGAGCTTGGTTGTCCAAGCCTCCGCTTCCCAAACCGCCTTCCCTACCGCCCCACCGGATAGGGAATCCAAACGCCTGGATCAATTTGGGAAGAAGGGTTTTTCTTCCTCCAGTGCTGGCTTGCGGTCCATCAACACCGCTTGTCTTTTGGGCCGATATACCCACTCCTTGTGGGATTCGGTGGCGACTGTCTTGCCCCAGTGTTCTGAGGAGGTCCAGACACTGCTTTCCCGCGCCATTGCGGAAGGAAGGGATGCGGCCAAATACACCATACGATGTGGCCTTGATACCGCCGACTCGCTGGGCAGGTCTATTGCAACGACGGTGGTGCTCCGACGCCACGCCTGGCTGAGAACCACTGGTTTTTCAGGGGATGTCCAGAATACTCTCATGGACATGCCCTTTGATGGAGTCGGTCTTTTTGGGTCCAAAGCAGACCATGCGTTGGAGCGCTTTAAGGACTCACGGGCTACTGCCAAGTCCCTGGGCCTTTCTGCTACACGCCCTCCGCTGACTTCTGCTTTTCGCCCCTATCGTGGCCACGGTAGGGGCGCCCGTCACGTCAGCAGCCCAGCCACCGGCCCGCGCAGCAGGCGTCTTCGCGTGGCCGAGGACGTGGATTCCGCCGTGGCGGATCGGGCAACCAGCGTGCGGGTCAGGCCACCACCTCCAACCCGTCCGCGGCCTCCAAGCCCTCCTAGTCCCTCCTTTCAGGTGCACAGCACACCAGTAGGGGGCCGGGTCCGCCATCACCTTCCCCACTGGCGTACCATCACCTCGGACAGGTGGGTCTTGGACATTGTCCGAAGGGGCTACTCCCTCCCCTTCGAGACCACCCCCCCAGCCATGCCACCTCAATTCCACCGCATGTCAGGGGATCACTTGGTACTTCTGCAGAATGAAGTCACGGCCCTCTTGGCCAAGAGGGCCATCGAGCATGTTCCGACCCCAGAAGTAGGGCGTGGTTGCTACTCCCACTACTTCCTGGTGCCCAAAAAGGACAAGGAGGACATGCGTCCTATCTTGGACCTCCGGAACGTCAATCGCTTCCTCCGGAAGGAGAAGTTCAAGATGCTCACCCTAGCTCAGGTCTTAACTGCCCTCGACCCTGGAGACTGGTTGGTAGCGTTGGACTTGCAGGACGCATATTTCCACATCCCCGTCCTGCCGGCCCACCGGCGTTACCTCCGGTTCACGGTAGGCCCGAGCATTTTCAGTTCACTGTGCTCCCCTTTGGCCTTACCAGTGCCCCTCGGGTGTTCACAAAAGTGTTGGCGGTGGTCGCAGCTCATCTGCGCCGGGCAGGGGTTTCAGTCTTCCCCCTACCTCGACGACTGGCTGCTGAAGGCGGGCTCGTCCCAGGCAGTCGTCTCCCACCTCCAGACTACGGCCGAACTCCTGCACTCGCTGGGGTTCTCCATCAATGTGCCGAAGTCGCATCTGATTCCTTCTCCACAGCTCCTTTTCATCGGAGCAGTTCTGGACACGACACAGTTTCGGGCCTATCCTCCCGAACGGCGAGTCCGGGATATTCAGGCTATGATTCCGATCTTTCAGCCTTTATCCTGGGTTTCGGTACGGATGACCCTGAGGCTGCTGGGCCTCATGGCCTCCTGCATCCTGCTGGTCACTCATGCCAGATGGCATATGCGGGCTCTGCAGTGGGACCTGAAGTTCCAGTGGGCGCAGCACCAGGGCAACCTGTCCGATCACGTCCAGATCTCGGAGGGGACTGCAAAACAGTTGCAGTGGTGGCTCTCGAACCGGCAATGGGTCGTGGGCAGATCCCTCTCCCTTCCCCAGCCAGAGCACACAGTTGTGACGGACGCGTCCCTTCTGGGATGGGGCGGTCACATGGGAGAGGCGGAAATCAGAGGCCTCTGGTCTCCGGCGGAGTCCCGGCTCCATATCAACATTCTGGAGCTCCGGGCGATCCGACTTGCACTCAAGGCATTCCTTCCCTCTGTCAAAGGGAAGGTAGTGCAGGTGTTCACCGACAACACCACCGCCATGTGGTACTGCAACAAACATGGCGGGGTGGGGTCGTGGACCCTTTGTCAGGAGGCTCTGCGCCTCTGGACATGGCTGGAACATCAGGGCATGTTCCTGATGGTTCAACACCTGGCAGGTTCCCTGAACGCCAGGGCGGACGAACTCAGCCGCAGGTGCATCATGGATCACGAATGGCGTCTTCACTCGGAAGTGGCGCAAGGACTCTTTCTACAGTGGGGAGAGCCTTGGTTAGATCTATTCGCCACCGAAGAGAACGCGCAATGTCATCAGTTCTGCGCGTTGGAATTTCCAAGGCGGCACTCGCTCGGCGACGCTTTTCGTCGCGAGTGGAGTTGCGGTCTGTTGTACGCCTTTCCGCCTATACCACTTCTACCCAGAGTGTTGAAGAAGATTTGGCACGACCGGGCCCAAGTCATTCTTGTGGCTCCGGACTGGGCTCGAAGAGTTTGGTATCCCGAGCTACTCAATATGAGCGTAGATCCCCCGATCCGTCTGCCTCTTCGGGAGGATCTTCTGTCGCAGCAGCAGGGGACGGTCCTCCACCCGAACCTGTCCAGTCTACACCTGCTTGCGTGGAGATTGAGCGGCGGCAGTTGATTCCTTTCGACTTGCCTCCCGAAGTTTGTGATGTGATTCTGGCAGCCAGGCGTCCCTCCCCTCCACTAAGGTGGTATACGCCTGCAGGTGGAACAAATTTGTGGCATGGTGCACAGCAAAGGCTGTGAATCCCCTCTCTGCCCCTCTTTCTGAGGTTCTTCTGTTCCTCCTTTCACTGGCCCAACAGGGTTCTGCCCTGGGTACCATCAAGGGTTATCTTTGTGCTATCTCGGCCTTCCTCAGGCTCCCTGATCAGCCCTCCCTTTTCAAGTCCCCTGTTGTTAACAGGTTCTTAAAAGGCATTACTCACCTCTTCCCTCCTGTTCCGTTTGTGATGCCTCAGTGGGACTTGAACTTGGTTCTTACCTTTTTAATGTGCGCTCCCTTTGAGCCTCTACATAACTGTCCTCTTCGTCTTCTAACTCTGAAGACAGCCTTTCTGGTGGCCATCACCTCCGCTCGGCGGGTGAGTGAGCTCTAGGCTCTATCTTGCAAACCTCCCTTTCTGTCTGTTCATCCAGACAAGGTTGTTCTTAGGACGCATCCGTCCTTCTTGCCAAAGGTGGTTACTGCCTTCCACATTGGGCAGACCATCACTTTGCCTACCTTCTTTCCGCCTCCGCATCCTTCCAGAGAGGAAGAGAGGCTCCACCGTCTGGACCCAAAACGTGCGCTCTCCTTCTATATCGACCGCACAAAACACTTCCGGGTGGATGACCAGCTCTTTGTTGGCTACGTGGGCGCCAAAAAAGGTCGGGCGGTGCACAAACGAACCATCTCCCGCTGGGTTACCTTGTGCATCAAGACCTGCTATTCTTTGGCTAAGAAGGAGCCTCCTGTTAGGCTGCGTGCCCATTCCACCAGGGCAACGGCTGCTACCACGGCCTTGGGCCGCAGTGTTCCGCTGCCGGTTATTTGTCAGGCAGCTACGTGGGCCTTGCTGCACACGTTTACAAAGCATTACTGCCTTGACAGTCAGGTCCGGAGGGACGGCTTCTTTGGCCGTTCTGTCCTCCAGGACTTCCTTGTCTGATCTTTGTTCGCAGACCCACCACCGGGGTTGGTATTGCTGGGGTATCTATTCTAAGGTAAGGAATCTGTCACTAACGTGTCTCTTTCAGATGCACAAGTTACTAACTTGTGTAACGATACATCTGTAAGAGACAGTAGTTAGTGACAGATTCCTTACCGCCCCACCATCCTCCCCGTTCTGCGAACTGATTTCTAGGGTTAAGGACATCCCTTTCAGGGCCCTAGTATTTTTCAGACACCTATGTCAGCTTCTTGCATGGCTCTGCGTTCCTGGCGCGGAAAGTCGTCTACAGAACTGACGTCAGCGCGCAGGGGCGGCGTCTAGGCACTGCCCGCGACGTCATCCCGGCGATCACGACGCCAACGACGGACGCGGAGCCGCACGACGCCGCCTACCGACGCACAAGGGTACTGCTACGCAAAAACTTTACGGATCCAGCCTGACGCCTGGGGATATTCTAAGGTAAGGAATCTGTCACTAACTACTGTCTCTTACAGATATATCGTTACACAAGTTAGTAACTTGTGCATCCAGACCCAACACCAGATGGCGGGCTATGCATAGCATGTGACTCTACAGCTCTACATGCCAAGAACAGATGCATACTGTGGTAAGTAGCATTTTCCTTATGACCATCCTTTTTATTAAACGTAATCTGTGAATTAATTAAATATACATTTGTTTATCATTATTGGTGATTTTTGGACAAAGAAAATAGATCTGCTTTATATATGATGATTTACTGAACCCTTCATAAACCCAGTAGGCTATTTTTTTAAGGTCTCGTCTAGGCAGCGTTTGCTATGTCTCTTCGAGACATGCAGTATTCAGGATATGGGCAACCAGCTCCGCCCATGTTCCGGCCATCTTTACAATTGGCTCCTCTTTCTGTCCTTTGTAAATTATGGCTTTTGATTTGTCAATAGGCTTAGTAGTCCCTCCTTAGTACCTCCCACTCTCCTGTTGTTACCTCCCTTAAGGACAGCCCCTCTTACTTGTGTCCTTACTCGGGAGCTTTCATTAACACTTCGGGTGAAATATTTACTTCATTAGCCTCTTGCTGAAGCAGGCACGACATGCTGTTTGGTCTCTTCTTTTCTATCTAGCCAAACACAGCACTGCCTCTTCAAAGCAGCCTTTAGCATGGCGTCCACCCCCCTTCTCCCTCCCCCTTTCCCAGATTTCAAATAATTGGCAGCAGCTTCTTGTTTTTATTTTCAGCGCTCCATGTGCGCTTTCAGTTTCAAAATAGCGGCCGTCGGTGAATAAAAACTGCATCCTGCCTGCTCATAGTTTACTGGCTGCCTAGCAGCGGGTGAGAGAGCACTGCCTTTCGTAGTCTGCTTTTCCATGTCAGCGTACGAGGCACAGGAGCTGACGTCAGTGCTCCTGGTTTTGTTTCTTTAGATGGGCTCTGGGCCGGCATCTTTTCATAGGCAGACCCTCTTCACTGCGCATCTGGCTCCAGCGCTGCCCCGTCTCTGCAGCAAGCAGTCAGCCTCTCGCGTTGCTGTGTCGCTAGACAGTGCCCATGGGCTCTTACTGCGTAGGCATCTGCTTGTTTTTTATTTTGTTTGTGAATGTTCGTTTTACTGTTCATGGAATGGGATCACTATTTTATGGCAAGGATTAATAATTCAACAAGCAAGACATACATTTACCAATCATTACTCTCTGCATTCAGCATCAAAAGCAGATGCAGTAGTTCTGCTTCATCTTTTCCAATAAAGTTTCCATACTTATGTAAACAGATGTCTTGGTTTATATAGGTATATATTTCTGTGTTTATAAAAGTATATGTATTTATTTAGACATATGTTTTTTGAATATGTTCAGTTGTATCAATGCCTCCTCTTATTCTGCGTGGTTTGCAGTACTTACTGCCACATCTTTAGGTATTACTGCTCGCTATTCAGATTCAAGCATGTGAATCTATGAAAGATTCAATACTGGAGGAAAAAACAAGTTACTTCCTGTGCACTGTGGTTCTCCAATATTTACATTTTTCATAGATTCACATGCCACCCTGCCTCCTATCTATTTGGGCTCACAACTCTGAATATCTTTTCTAATCATTTTTACAAAACTTGTGCTAGAAATCTAAGGTATGGTGGCCCTGGAGGAGAATAGTGCTTCAGAGGCTGCTCTCTGGTTGGTTGAGCTTTGGTTCTTCAAAACGATGCAAATTGGTTAACAACTCCACTTGGTTTTGTACTCCTTTCAATGTTTCTCTATGCACTGTTTTTAATTATTACCGTGGGACTCCCATCATGGTTATGTGGAAGATTGAAGCATGTAAATCTATGAAAGATGTCAATATTGGAGAACCATAGTGTACAGATAGCTAACTTGTTTTATCAATATCTTTATTATATCACATTACCTGCCCATTCTTCTTCATATTCCTAAATTCATAAGTCACTTAGTTTTGGGGTGTTTGTCCCTCAGTGCAGTCTTTATTTTTTATTTTATGCACCTCTGGCAGTTTGCATGTAAGCCTTCTTTTTCACAAGCGATATCCTGGACGAATGTGCTGAATTTTTTCCAAATGTGTTGAAGATTGTAAAGGAGCAAAGCATTTTTGATTTACCTGAAGGGATGTGAGAAAATAACCAATATATCACAAACTTCATATTTTTGTTTAAATACATTTAAAAATGGTGTACACAATAAATTGGAATCAGCAAAAGGTTTCCCATGCTGAGATAATCTTCCACCTTCAGTAACAAAGAAGGAAAAATATGCATTTGTCATCAGATCCTTTCCCGTTTTGGAGAGGTGGGCATTATTTCCTATTTGTGTGACTTTACTTTCTCTGAAATTATTGGAAGAAAGAGGTGCAAAAAAGGTTTGATAACTTGACAAAATGCTCAATTCAGTGAGGGTGTGTGTATTGCTCAAAGATTACCCAAGTAATGTTGAAAATAAAACTGTAAATGTAATTTGATGAAAAAGCAAATAAGCGACAAGGTAACTTTCTGTAGTGAAAGCAGATATACAAAAGATACATTGTCTCTTCTGGTCACAGTGGTATGTAATGCACATAGTTTGTCCAAAATCCTGCATTACCCAGAGTTAAGAACCGAGCCATGCCCTAAAATGTTTTTTCATTGTCAACCAATCATAAATTTTTTGATAATTAAAAATTATATGAATAACCATTGGGGGTGAAGGAAAACTATGCATATATGCATGGTACCCCAGAATCTAAGTGTAGAGATAGGGGGTCATTCATACCACTCCAAAGTTATTACCCATATTGCCAGGTGATTCTGAGATTTTTCTTTTTCAGAAAGTGTGCTTGTGGCCACTGACTTACAAAAGAATACCACAAATAGAGATAAATTCAATAGATAATAGCAGATGCCCTACTATATTGCATTCCCACACCTTTCTCATAGAAATGGTATAGGACGTTTGGGAGGTTCTCTTGGCCAGAACAGAACAGGCCGGAAAAAACGCAACCATATGCAGAAAATAAATTTTGCTTGGATAAGACTTTCGAGATAAATATTAATTTTAGGTGCACACTCCCAACTCAAAAAAAATCAGCCTTTCGTCATTGTGAGAGAATAATAGTAGATTCCAAATACTCAAGATGAACAAATCATTTTCCACTCACTCCTTTAAGGGAATATAATATTTATTAGATATAGGCACGTCTACATGATTTGATTTGTAAATAGAACTTTGCATTTTTCCATTTGTATTTTTTTGAGACATGCAATTGTTTTGAAATGCATATTCTTTGAATACTGATTGAAGATTTAAGGCCAAGTATTATTGAATGGGAGTGCTCTCCTAAAATTAATATATTTTTGACTGATTTATATACCAGGAGGATACCTGGCATTGAGGCTCAGCAGCGCAGGGCCATATAATGTAGGTAAAAATTAGATGTAATTTTATATATGTTGAGAATTTTGGGATGGTAGTTGGCTGTTGTATTTGGATCCAGTGTCAATGAGTACTTAGGTAAATCTACCAACCCCACACAATTGTAAAAACTAGAGACCTCAGAGAGTCTAAGTAGGTATGCCTTGCATGGATCACACTACATTTTTTCACCTAAAACGTCGAACTTTAGTTTAAAAAATACAATTTCCTTACACCTCTCTGTGAGTGAAATTTGAAGGGAAAGGCAAAAGTCCTACCACCCAGCGTTCCGACATCATTGCCCAAGATGGGAAAGGCCGAAGAATGTAACCATGAAAACAGGATATAGTTTTAGCTGTCTTACCATTTTCATACATTGAAAAATTAGATCTCCCCATCCCAGTTGTGGATGCCTCTGGGTAGTTATAATTAAGTTTGCGTTTCCATTTGAATGCCTTTTTTTAGCTTTGCTAATAACTTTGGTGCAATTTGAGGAATCTCCATGACATTTGACAAAAATTTCTCTTTTTGCCTAATTTCTACATGGAAGGTTTCGGGGTGAATCTTCAGGCGGGGGCTGAAAAAAGGGGTTTTGGAAAAGCGCCACAGCTAAAACAGCTTCATGGATTTACACCAAATTTGTCAGAAACTTAGATCTTGGTCTAGAAAGTGTGCTTTTTGAAATTTGGTGTAAATCTATTCAGTAGTTTATTGAGAAATGAAGGTACAAAAATATTTAAATATCTGGACAGTTGGGTTCGAAGGACTAGCGCAGGAGTCCCAAGAGCTCAACTTAAAAAAACAAACGAAATAGAGCGTTCTGATTGCCCAAGGGGTCCTTTTTTCCCTTGGGTCATCTCGCTCCTGAATAAAATGTATCACCCGAGCCTGTAAAGACCTTGGGAACCCCATCGCCAAAACATAAATATTAAGGGGAGGGGAGTATGCTGCCCTCTCCTCTAGCCTGTATAGGCCCCGGGGACCCTATCCTACTGGGCCGAAATATAATAGGCTGAGCAGATCACAGCTCCATGGTGGCCACCCCCAGGGCACTGTTTCCCTGTCTGCGCATTTTAGGGGGCAGGAAACACTTGTCTGCTCCCACGCATCAGGAGCTTTAAAAATAAATATCCCCCGAGGTGGGAACAAACATTTGTTTCCCTTGCCTGCGCTCTTGCTTGTAGGGAACCTCATATTGGTTGCTCCCGTCCTGCGGAAGCATACATAAACAAATTCTCCTGGTAGGCGAGAGCAATGCCAGCTCCCGATGCATGCAGGGGGCCTGGGGCACCCACAGCAGTCCCAAACCTAGTGTTTTCTAGGAGCACCAGAGCACCCACCTAAGGCCCTGGAGTCCCCAGGGCCATTACTTGTTCATCAAGGGGGCTTGCGCTCCTCCTCCCCTTAAAAAAAGAAAGCCCTAGGGGATGGAGTCCCCGGGACCTGTAGTGGCTTGGGCAGGGGTCCACACGCCCCCCGTGGGAAGCTGGACTTTTGTTGCAGTATCCCCCCCCCCCACACACTTTTTGTTTGGTTTTATAATGCAACTTTGACTGAGGTGTACTAGGTCCCTGCTAACCAGGTTCCCAGTACCAGTGTTCTTTCCCTAAAATTGTTCCACAATTGGCACCACTTGAGCCCCCTTGTAAGTCCCTACTAAATAGTACACCTGCTACCTAGGGCATTGGCACTGAAGAGGGTCCACTAGGACTGCAGCATGTGTTGTGCCACCCTAGGGACCCCTCCCCAAGACCATGCAAACTGCATTTGCAGGCTGCTTGTCTTGGTGCAGAGAAAGTTGAATAGTCGACATGGCACACATCCCTGTGTGCCATGCCCACAGACACAAAAGACACACAATTGATGGACGGAATGCAGAACAAATCAAAACATTCACCCCCAGTCAAGAGATCTGGGTTAAATCCATCATTCTTTTTCTCACCATGCCACCCCAGTTTAGACCTGGCTACATGCAAATCAGTCTTGACCCTGTGCCTCATGGGAACAGTCCAGCCCGAACTACCAAGCCAGGTCCTCCTTGGACCGGAAACAAGCATCCTAGGACCGGTTTCGGGGTTTCACCCCTCATCAGCCAGGATTGCTTGATTCCAGTGGCACAGTGAGCCTGGGACCCACGTCTGGGCATACCCGGCGCACTTACGGCGAGGAAGCAAAAGACACACAATTGATGGACGGAATGCAGAACAAATCAAAACATTCACCCCCAGTCAAGAGATCTGGGTTAAATCCATCATTCTTTTGCTCACCATGCCACCCTAGTTTAGACCTGGCCACATGCAAATCAGTCTTGACCCTGTGCCTCATGGGAACAGTCCATCCCGAACTGCCAAGCCAGGTCCTCCTTGGACCGGAAACAAGCATCCTAGGACCGGTTTCACCCTCTTCAGCCAGGATCTGCCTGCTGCCTCCAAGAACTCAACCATTGTCCTGTGCTGTCTCGTCCTGCTGCTGTGAGGCCTCCCAAGAACCCCAGAGCACCTCCAGCCCTTCGTCAATTACCAGAGATCTCCCTTGGAGTAGAGGAACTACTCGTCTGCAGGCACCAAACCCGCAGAGTGCAGTTTACTGACTTGCAGCTCCTTGGGGATACCGACGCAGCAACCAAACCAGAAGTGTAACACCAGCTCCAGAAGGTCAAATCTGTCATCCCACCAAGTGTGAAGACTCCAGGACCTACCGGAGCCGTGCTGTACCAGTACCCGGGGTACCGGACCCCCTGCAACCTACACAGAGACGAAGAGTCCAATCCGGTTTCCAACTGCTCAGGAAGCAAGCACGAGTCGAGGGACATCAGAACCCCTGAGACCCACTTTGTGAGTGGCCCAGCTGTCCAGAAATCGTCCCTGCAACCTGCTTTCCCCTGACCACGAGGACTGTCTTGACACGCAGAACCCGGCTGAGCTACCTGCGCTGCACCCAGCCCGCCCAGCCGGAGTACCAACCAAATAGCTGTGCTCATGTGGTCCTGAGGCACTGGCGATCTGATCCTTTGTTTGGGGTCCCTCGGACTTACCTGTAAGTCACCTTGTGCAGCCTGTTTTGAGGTGGCCCCCTTCTTCGTAGCACACCAGCTAGCAACGACCTCAGCACCCCTGCTCCCGGCTGAATCCGGGACGCTTCTGACGATCCGCTGGTGGAACATTGGACCTATGTCTGCTGCTAACCAAATCCCGAAGGTGAACCCCTAGAACCGACTGTACGATTTTATATGCATTTTTGTGTGATTTTCTCCATAGACTTTCATTGTGCTTAATTGTGCACAACAGTGAGCTATTTTCCAAACTTTTAAAAATCATAACTAAATGAGTACTGGCTTGTAAACAAAGTTCTTGGTCTTAAAAAATTATATAAAAATCTGTGTTATTTTTGCAAATTGGTCTCAGATTTATTCGTGAGTGTCTCTCAATGCCTCTGTGAGTACAAGTGCTTACCCTCTGATAAGCCTAACTGCTTACCACACTACCACAAATAGAGTGTTAGTATTTGCTACTTTTGCCTCTGTATACTAATCTGGGTCTCTGGACAGTGTACTTCGTTTTAGTACACTATATAGAGAGCCAGCTTCCTACACCCCCTTAATAAAAAAAGAAAGGCCCTGGGAGATGGGGTCCCCGGGCCATAGAAGCTCTGGGAGGTGGGCCGCAGGTGCCCCTCCTCTTTAAAAAGAAATGCCGGGGGAGGGATGGGCTGCATGGTGTCTCCAGTCAGTTCAGGCTCTGGAGGAGCTAGTGTCCCACACCCCTTAAAATAAAAAAGGCCTCACGGGATGGCGGTCCCCGGGTCGTAAAGGGTCAGAAGGGAGGCTGTGCCCCCCCTCAAAAAAAATGTATTTGGCTCTGGGGATGGTGTTCCGGGGTCTGTAAAGGCTTGTGGAGGTGGCGCACATCACCATCCCCAATAATTATAAAAGAAAGGGTATCCTGGGTGGGCACTGGGACACCAAAAGGAGTAATAAATTAGCTACAGGAGCCATTCATTTATTATCCAATGTTTCTTGTAGGAGCGCTTCACAATGCCCTGCACAGGCTTTTGTGCTTTATATTTTTTTAGCTTGGTAGTAGAATATGGAGAGGCACAACTAAGCCTTTTTTAATGCCTTGGGGGGGCTGCAGGAAGTGCTAGATCCTCCCAGCAATGTTTAAAAAAAAAAAATCCCTGACCCATGGAGAGCATATCATATTTTTTAAGCACTTCTAGCTGGAGCTCTATGCTCTTCAGCTGGAGTGCAAGGCCCTCTTGTAGTTGTATTTATGATTGCATTTTCTGGGCTGATTTTTTTTTCTTCAAAAATGTCTCATTCTTTCTTTTAACATTATTCAGCCCATAAAATGTATTAATTAAATAATATGTATAAATGTATTTATAAAAACTGTTAAAGGAAAGACTGTCATGTTTTTATTAAAACTTTAATAAACTATTTTTTTAATAATCACCATTATTAAACATTGCATTGCGTGAATTATTGAAATATACATTTGAATAAAAATATTGGTGAAAAAAGATAGATCTGATATATGCACGCTAAGACTGGACATCGGGTTGCTATGGAACCGTAATGGGGAACCAATGGGAGAAGGAGCAAGTGCATTTTAAATCAATCATGTGACCTCACATATGAAACCAGTATGAAAAAGGCTGATTGCTGAAACGCGTCTACTGGAACATTGATATAAAAGGAGCTTTTTAATAAGAATCCCGCAGAGTGCTCCGTTTCCTTTGGGAAGTTGGATATATATATATATATATATATATATATATATATATATATATATTTATATACACATACACATACACACTCTCACCCCTTGATAAAGCCAATAAGCTTGCCTTTTATATGTTGGTGTTGCAACTCTTTCACAAAGTCAGTAAATCTGCCTGTGTGCAGCTAGGACCTGTAAGACCAGCTGCGCATGGCAGAAGATTGTGCATGGCGTGGGGTTAGCAGCTCGCAAGTGGTTGGCCGCAGGCCTGCTGCCAACCCTACGCCGTGCACAGCCTTACGCATGGTAATAAAATATTAATATACGTTAAAAACCTTCAAAATTCACTGAAAGTGAAAAAAGGTTAAAGTGACATTATAGTTAGTAATTGTAATTATAGCTTACTTTACACAAAAACTGAAAAAAAGGTCACAGTCACATTATAGTTAGGCGAAAATCTTAGTGACAAGATAACGTTTTAAACTCCGAAAAACAGAGAAATTCACCAGTTAAAGTTATCTCAAGTAAATATAACTTGTGCCCTGAAGTAACTATAACTCATGCCCTCGCCATGCACTACTAATTACCTCACATATTACATCACTCATGACATGTTCTATGACACCATTGATGACATCACTGCAACCTCTGAAATGACAGAATTGATAACAACACTGTGCATGGCGGAGGCGCGAATTGTAGTTACTTTTGGGCCAAATGTTGGTATAGTGTACCTGCATCTAGATACTTGCATTGGGATTGAATTTCTGTCATGAGAGTAATTTTAATTACACAAGTACAAGGATTGATGTATTCTGCTTTATACGCAAACTTAAGTTAAAAAAGTTCTTCACTATTAAAAATGGACTAGACTATGCTAAAGCGGCACAGACAATTGAAGCCAGCAATCCGCAAAGACTCCAGGTTTCAGACATACCAACTCTGTTAACACTGCATGATTTAAGCAACGAGTCCAAGTGACGAATCAGGAGCACGACACTGTGGATTCTACTCAAACTAGACTACAAAAGATCAATTTAACACAACGGGGGCAGGAAGAAGCCCTTTCAAACCAACATCCACATTTCTGCCTGTCATGCCGAAAGATGCGGTTGACATCTTTCATGAAAGAGTGACTGACGACATTAAAAAGCTATACCATCAAGTGAACCATAAAAAATGGAGTAAACAATATAACAGAATACAATATGACAAACTAATGAACAAATTGGGAAAAAATGTGGAGATTGTTATAAAAAAATCCGACAAGGGCGGAAACATAGTGTTGTGGCCTAAAAAGAATATATCCAAGAAGGTATGAGACAGCTAAATAACGAGCAATGCTATGAGAAGACCACTTTGGGGGAATACAATAAAGCAAAGGACACCATAAAAAGATCTGCAACAGTGGAAACGGGAAGGACTGATCTCATCAGAAGAATACCAATACATGTATAATGAATTTCCCGTTCTCCCATTCATATATTTTATACCAAAAGTCCACAAAAATGTCATACCAATACCAGGACGCCCAATAATTTCAGCCATAAACAGCATGGGCGAACATGTAGGAGAATATGTGGACTACTTTCTGCAGGATTTGGTCAAAAGTTTACCCTCATATGTGAAGGATACAGGTGACTTTTTAACTAAGATCAGTGACATCGTATGGACAGGTGACTTGATGTTAATTACATCGGATATAGAGTCACTGTATACGAGCATTGAGCATCAGACAGGCATCAATGCGGTCAGACATTTCTTGGATACCAGGCCGTGTGAATATCATCAACACAACAAGATGTTGCTTTCCCTTATTTCCTGGTGTTTACATAACAATTATTTTCTGTTCGGCAAAGATACTTACAGACAAATACGAGGAGTAGCAATGGGGGCCTGTTTCTCTCCTAGCTATGCGTGTTTGCACGTAGGCTATTGGGAGGAACAGGTCCTCAAAAAAGATCACCAGGAGCTCTTTACCCAAAATGTGGTTCATTGGTTGCGCTATATCGATGATGTTTTTATTGTATGGAATGGTGACATGGGGAGTGCTAGGCATTTCGTTGAGACAATCAATGTTAATTCTATGAATTTGAACTTTACATCTCAGATAAGTAATTCTAATATTGAATTTTTAGATGTAAGTGTCTATGTAAATCAAGGAAAATTGGAAACTACTTTATATAGAAAACCGACAGCAGGAAATGCAACATTACATGCGAATAGTGGGCATCCAAAGCACCTTATCAGTAGTATCCCATATGGCGAAATTTTAAGATTAAAGCGTATATGTAGCTCAGCAAAGGACTTGAGAGTTGCAAACAAGAAGCCCTCATAAGATTAAAAAAGAGAGGCTATAGTGCAAAGATACTGACTGAGGCAGTTGATAAAGCTGGTAAACGACCTAGAATATCGCTGCTATCACAAGTAAAAGAGAAGGTAGAAATTCCTGCTAGTGAAGAAACGCCAAGACTAATAACATATAGTCTACAAGAAAGGAAAATAAGAGCCATAATTAAAAAAATTGGCCAATCGTCCTTACTGACAATGTCCTTGGAACTAGACTTCCCACTTACCCTAATATCACATTCAGAAAAACATACTCCATGGGGTCAAAATTAGTTAAGAACTGTCCGGAGCTAGGCACCATCGGCACTTGGTTAAAACCCAGGCAAGGCTTTTTTAGATGCTCATCATGTCGAGCTTGCAAATTTGGAGTCAACATGACAGGCTGTATGACTCCATTTTGTCAGGATGAGATTGCCATAAAGGCTAATTACAACTGCAGGACAGATTACGCATGTAATGGTCTGACATGCACCTGCAGGCTCAGATATGTGGGAAGTACTAAGCTGCAGGTGCATGTCAGAATACTGCAGCACTTAAGGGCAATCGTGAACAGTGATTCAGCCTACCCGGTAGCTCGACATTTTAAGGATGTACACAACAAAGATGTCAAGTGCCTAACATATTATGTAATTGATGCGATTCCAGTCCTCCGCAGAGGGGGAACAGGGAACGATTGTTAAGGCAGCTAGAAACAAGATTCATCTTAGAACTCGATAGCAAAACACCGAATGGACTGAATAACACTGAGGATATGCACACCTTTCTATAGATCAATCTTTTACAGATCAATCGTTTACAGATCAATTTAGTATGTTTTACAGACCTTTAATAAAATATCTTTTAGTACTGTAAATAATGGACTATAAATCTAACATACTTAAGAGACCCACTGGCCTAATCTTTCACAATAATTGAATATCTAAACTGAGTGACATGGAAAGATAATGCTTTTGAAGTTATAAACAGGGTTATAATCAAAATATGAATTGATACAACTCATCTGCTGCTGACAAACTGTAAATAGACATTACAAATTGCTTTTAACACCCGATCAATTATTATTAGTGAAATAGCACAAGTTTTAGCACTTTATGGTTAATTTATTTATATAGCACTATGCACTTTACCTTATAGGTAACACAGTTTTGCACATAATATACAGGAAGCACTTTAAATCAGAAATTGCTGCTCAACAACAATGAAGGAAATGGGTTCCACAGTTTTGGAATATTATTAGATAAAAACAGCATTCAAGCAGTTAGAAAATATCTTAATAAATTTAAACAATGTACGAGCATTTATGCAGTGATACTATCAAATATGTTTACAGGTTTTTTTTATATATAAGTATTTATATTTGTGTGATAATATGTATATTTTAACTATTTATGCATATTTAAAATATTTAACAATTTATTTATTTATTGCACACAAACAATTATTGGAATACTTGAAATGAAAATGAGAGTATTCAATATATCCATACATGTATTAGAATACCAGAAAACTTCGAAGTAAAACAGTGTATATATGTTTACGAGCAAACTTGAATTGAAAGTGTTTCCTTCATGTTTATTATCACGTGAGGAAAGGGGGAAAAGGGGTGTTCACTAAGCATATAAAAAAAGTATGGCGTACCGCACTCCTTGTGTGATCAAGGGCACTTGGTGCTTGAAACGCGTCACGGAGGACTGAAGGAGTGAGAAAATAAAACAACTTGCCGAATTTATCCTGGTGTTCGTTTCTCTCAGTTCGCCCTAAGGAGATTCCGAGAGTGTCGTGTTTGTGCATCAATTTACGGAAGTAAGGTTGCTTCCGGCAAACGGACCACTCCCTCCAAGCAGGCAGCAGCCCGCAACCAAACCAAGTCGGGAATCCGGAAGGAAGATTGGCTGCGACCCCCTACGATAGCCAAGACAACTTGCGCCAGCCAGAGGACGACATCAGCAGGGTCGGAGGACCCGTTTAGGATCGTAATCGGAGTCGGTAAGTGATACGGCAAACGCGTAGGTGGGAAGATTGGATAATCGGCACAGAAATAGAAGCCGGCAACTGCTGGGCTTAAACTCACGTAGAACATCCTCACCATGTCCGCAGACGCAGTACGCGAACGAGAGGCAGCAGCTGATGAGTTATTCAATAACCTGCCAAAATCAAATATAAATGCACATAATTCAAAAGTAATTGATGCTAATCAGGACAGTGATGTTAAAACTCTCTTAAGAAATTTGGAAAAGAAAATGAAAAACGAAATTACAAAATGGTGCGAGCACAAGTCCTTCACAAAATACGTGGAGGTGGGAAGAGTCCCACAAGGACTAAGAATTCTCCTTGCCCCCAGCTTCGACAACCCAAATCCCAACATGCTTAGAGAATGGGGCGAAAGTAATCTAGTAGCTTCAATGAATTTGGTACATATTTTAATAAAGTACGCTGAAATAGATCATCTGAAAGAGACACGTTAGTGACAGATTCCTTACCTTAGAATATCCCCAGGCGTCAGGCTGGATCCGGAAAGTTTTTGCGTAGCAGTACCCTTGCGCGTCGGTAGGCGGCGTCGTGCGGCTCCGCGTCCGTCGTCGGCATCGTGATCGCCGGGATGACGTCGCGGGCAGTACTTAGACGCCGCCCCTGCGCGCTGACGTCAGTTCTTCTTTTTCCGCGCCAGTAAGCGCAGATCCGGGAACAGCAGTGCCCTAGTCAATTTTTGACTAAATTTTTGGTGAATTTTTCACTGTTTCTTTTCGAGTCTTCTCGACTCTAGGTGTCAGTAGGGATGCCCGGCTTCAAGCCATGCGACGTCTGTGGTCGAATGATGTCGATCACAGACCTGCACTTAGAGTGTCTCTACTGTCTCGGCCGAGACCACGACACAAAGTCGTGCCCTGAGTGCCGGAAACTCCACCCGAAGGCTTTGCGAGAGCGGTCTCGAAAGCTCCTCGAGGTCCGGCAGTCGGCTCCGCGCCGCACCAAGCCCCGGTCCCGTGAGAGGTCGAGGGGCCGGTCGCGGAGCCCCCGCTGGTCGTCGGAGTCCAAGTCTTCGCGCTCCTCGGGTAAGTCGAAGCACAAAAAGTCTAAGAAGCATCATCGCTCTAAGACTTCGCCTCGCCGGTCTCGCGACTCGGCTGAGGCCCCTGTCGGCACCGTCCCCGCGGCCCTGGACGTGCCTGTGGAGCCACCCCGCATTACCCGTCTTTTCCGGGTTCGGGGCGACTCCGGCCGATATACAGGAATTCCTGTCGGCCATGGCCCGCCTCTTCGGGCCTCAAGGTCCCTCCGGTGCGCCTTCGGGCCCCGCGGGCCCTGATGGGGTTGCTCCGGCGTCGCCGACGACTCCGGTCCCGGCGTCGCCTGTCCCGCCAGCCCTGATCCCGGCCTCGGCTCCGGCCCCGGCCTCGATCCCGGCTCCGGTGGTACCGCAACCCCCATCGACGCCGGTTGACCTAACCACGCCTCCGCCGGCGCAGTTCCTGACGCCGTCCGGGGCTCCGGGCGGCGTCGTTCCCCGGTTCGCTCCGGACATGGAGCCGGACCGACGTCGCTCGACGCCGGCTCCGGCGCCGATGAGACCTTGGGTCCCAGATGTCCCTCCTCCTCCATATTTTGAACCGGAGGAGGACCAGGAGAGCTGGGAGGGGTCGGAAGACCCTCTCACACAGCAGTGTGAGTATGATCAGGACTGGGCAGAGGAACTTGGGGATGCCAGTGGTCTAGACACTTCCCCTGACACTGGCATGCTGTCTCCTCCCGTGGCTACGGAGGAGGGAGCAAATTCGCAACGGTGTTGCGTAGAGCAGCTGGAGCCTTACACCTCCAATTGCCTACTGTGGCTGTCAGGACTAATCTCCTGACCGAAGTGCTTCAGCCGGCAGCTTCCTCTTCGGAGACTGTGCTGCCGTTTAATGATGCACTATCTGGCGTTCTTTTGGGCACCTGGTCCAAGCCCACCACAGGGGCTCCTGTGAATAGGAACGTGGCCCGACGCCATCGCCCTGCTCCGGGCGACCCCTTGTTTCTCTCTCAACATCCCACCCCGAGAGCTTGGTTGTCCAAGCCTCTGCCTCCCAACCGCCTTCCCTACCGCCCCTCCGGATAGGGAATCCAAACGCCTGGACCAATTTGGGAAGAAAGCGATACAAAAGGGGATGATGGACGGAACGTTTGAGCCAATCAAACACTCACCCCCAGTCAACTGATCTGGGTTTAATCCATCATCATTCTTTAGCTCACTCCACCACCCCAGTTCAGACATGGCCATATGCAAATCAGTCTGACCCTGTGCCTCATGGGAACAGTCCAGCCCGAACTGCCAAGCCATGTCTTCCCTGGACCGGAAACAAGCATCCTAGGACCGGTTTCTGGCATTCCAGCCGTCATCAGCCAGGCTTGCTTGAATCCAGTGGCAAAGTGAGCAAGGGGTGAGTGTTTGATTGGCTCAAGCGTTCCGTCCATCATCCCCTTTTGTATCAATTTGGGAAGAAGGCTTTTTCTTCCTCCAGTGCTGGCTTGCGGTCCGTCAACACTGCTTGCCTTTTGGGCCGATATACCCACTCCCTGTGGGATTCGGTGGCGGCTGTTTTGCCCCAGTGTTCTGAGGAGGTCCAGACACTGCTTACACGCACCATTGCGGAAGGTAGGGATGCGGCAAAGTACACCATACGATGTGGCCTTGTTACCGCCGACTCGCTGGGCAGATCGCTTGCAACGACGGTGGCGCTGCGTCGCCACGCCTGGCTGAGAACAACTGGTTTCTCGGGTGATGTCCAGAATACACTCATGGACATGCCCTTTGATGGAGTCGGTCTTTTTGGTTCCAAAGCAGACCATGCGCTGGAGCGTTTTAAGGACTCACGGGCTACTGCCAAGTCCCTGGGCCTTTCTGTTGTGCGCCCTCCGCTAACCTCTGCTTTTCGCCCCTTTCGTGGCCACGGAAAGGGCGCCCAGTCACGTCCGCAGTCCAGCCACCGGCCCGCGCAGCAAGCGTCTTCGCGTGGCCGGGGACGTGGCTACCGCCGTGGCGGTTCGGGCAACCAGCGTGCGGGTCAGGCCACCACCTCTACCCCGTCCGCGGCCTCCAAGCCCTCCTAGTCCCTCCTTTCAGGTGCACAGCACGCCAGTAGGGGGCAGGGTCCGCCATCACCTTCACCACTGGCGTGCCATCACCTCGGACAGGTGGGTCTTGGACATTGTCCGAAGGGGCTACTCCCTCCCCTTCGAGACCACCCCCACCAGCCATGCCACCTCAATTCCACCGCATGTCAGGGGATCACTTGGTGCTTCTGCAGAAGGAAGTCACGGCCCTCTTGGCCAAGAGGGCCGTCGAGCATGTTCCGACCCCAGAAGTAGGACGTGGTTGCTACTCCCACTACTTTCTGGTGCCCAAAAGGACAAGGAGGACATGCGTCCTATCTTGGACCTCCCGGAACGTCAATCGCTTCCTCCGGAAGGAGAAGTTCAAGATGCTCACCCTAGCTCAGGTCTTGTCTGCCCTGGACCCATGAGACTGGATGGTAGCGTTGGACTTGCAGGACGCTTATTTTCACATCCCCGTCCTGCCGGCCCACCGGCGTTACCTTCGGTTCACGGTAGGCCTCGAGCATTTTCAGTTCACCGTGCTCCCCTTTGGCCTTACAAGTGCCCCTCGGGTGTTCACGGAAGTGATGGCGGTGGTCGCAGCTCATCTGCGCCGGGCAGGGGTTCCAGTCTTCCCCTACCTCAACGACTGGCTGCTGAAGGCGGGCTCGTCCCAGGCAGTCGTCTCCCACCTCCAGACTACGGCCGAACTCCTGCACTCGCTGGGGTTCTCCATCAAGGTGCCGAAGTCGCATCTGATTCCTTCTCCACAGCTCCTTTTCATCGGAGCAGTTCTGGACACGACGCAGTTTCGGGCCTCTCCTCCCGAACGGCGAGTCCGGGATATTCAGGCTATGATTCCGATCTTTCAGCCTTTATCCTGTGTTTCGGTACGGATGACCCTGAGGCTGCTGGGCCTCATGGCCTCCTGCATCCTGCTGGTCGATCATGCCAGATGGCATATGCGGGCTCTGCAGTGGGACCTGAAGTTCCAGTGGGCGCAGCACCAGGGCAACCTGTCCGATCACGTTCAGATCTCGGAGGGGACTGCAAGACAGTTGCAGTGGTGGCTCTCGAACCGGCAATGGGTCATGGGCAGATCACTCTCCCTTCCCCAGCCATAGCACACAGTTGTGACGGATGCGTCCTTTCTGGAATGGGGCAGTCACATGGGAGAGGCGGAGATCAGAGGCCTCTGGTCTCCGGCGGAGTCCCGGCTCCATATCAACCTTCTGGAGCTCCGGGCGATCCGACTTGCACTCAAGGCATTCCTTCCCTCTGTCAAAGGGAAGGTAGTGCAGGTGTTCACAGACAACACCACCGCCATGTGGTACTGCAACAAGCAAGGCGGGGTGGGGTCGTGGACCCTATGTCAGGAGGCTCTGCGCCTCTGGACATGGCTGGAACATCAGGGCATTTTCCTGATGGTTCAACACCTGGCAGGTTCCCTGAACGCCAGGGCGGACGAACTCAGCCGCAGGTGCATGATGGATCACGAATGGCGTCTTCACTCGGAAGTGGCGCAAGGACTCTTTCTACAGTGGGGAGAGCCTTGGTTAGATCTATTCGCCACCGAAGAGAACGCGCAATGTCATCAGTTCTGCGCATTGGAATTTCCAAGGCAGCACTCGCTCGGCGACGCTTTTCGTCGCGAGTGGAGTTGCGGTCTGTTGTACGCTTTTCCGCCTATACCACTTCTACCCAGAGTGTTGAAGAAGATTCGGCGCGACCGGGCCCAAGTCATCCTTGTGGCTCCGGACTGGGCTCGAAGAGTTTGGTATCCCGAGCTACTCAGTATGAGCGCCGATCCGTCTGCCTCTTCGGGAGGATCTTCTGTCGCAGCAGCAGGGGACGGTCCTCCACCCGAACCTGTCTAGCCTCCACCTGCTTGCGTGGAGATTGAGCGGCGGCAGTTGATTCCTTTCGACTTGCCTCCCGAAGTTTGTGATGTGATTCTGGCAGCCAGGCGTCCCTCCACTAAGGTGGTATACGCCTGCAGGTGGAACAAGTTTGTGGCATGGTGCACAGCAAAGGCTGTGAATCCCCTTTCTGCCCCTCTTTCTGAGGTTCTTCTGTTCCTTCTTTCCCTGGCCCAACAGGGTTCTGCCCTGGGTACCATCAAGGGCTATCTTTGTGCCATCTCGGCCTTCCTCAGGCTTCCTGATCAGCCCTCCCTTTTCAAGTCCCCTGTTGTTAACAGGTTTCTAAAAGGCATTACACACCTCTTCCTTCCTGTTCCGTTTGTGATGCCTCAGTGGGACTTGAACTTGGTTCTTACCTTTCTTATGTGCGCTCCCTTTGAGCCTCTACATAACTGTCCTCTTCGTCTTCTGACTCTGAAGACAGCCTTTCTGGTGGCCATCACCTCCGCTCGGCGGGTGAGTGAGCTTCAGGCTCTATCATGCAAACCTCCCTTTCTGTCTGTCCATCCAGACAAGGTTGTTCTTAGGACCCGTCCGTCCTTCTTGCCAAAGGTGGTTACTGCCTTCCACATTGGGCAGACCATCACTTTGCCCACCTTCTTTCCGCCTCCGCATCCTTCCAGAGAGGAAGAGAGGCTCCACCGTCTGGACCCAAAGCGTGCGCTTTCCTTTTATATCAACCGCACACAACACTTCCGGGTGGATGACCAGCTCTTTGTTGGCTACGTGGGCGCCAAAAAGGTCGGGCGGTGCACAAGAGAACCATCTCCCGCTGGGTAACCTTGTGTATCAAAGCCTGCTATTCTTTGGCTAAGAAGGAGCCTCCTGTTGGGCTGCGTGCCCATTCCACCAGGGCAACGGCTGCTACCACGGCTTTAGGCCGCGGTGTTCCGCTGCAGGATATCTGTCAGGCAGCTACGTGGGCCTCGCTGCACACATTTACAAAGCATTACTGCCTTGACAGTCAGGTCCGGAGGGACGGCTTCTTTGTCCGTTCTGTCCTCCGGGACTTCCTTGTCTGATCTTTGTTCGCAGACCCACCACCGGGGTTGGTATTGCTGGGGTATCTATTCTAAGGTAAGGAATCTGTCACTAACGTGTCTCTTTCAGATGCACAAGTTACTAACTTGTGTAACGATATATCTGTAAGAGACAGTAGTTAGTGACAGATTCCTACCGCCCACCCATCCTCCCCGTTCTGCGAACTGATTTCTAGGGTTAAGGACATCCCCTTCAGGGCCCTAGTGTTTTTCAGACACCTATGTCAGCTTCTCGCATGGCTCTGCGTTCCTGGCGCGGAAAGTCGTGTACAGAACTGACGTGAGCGCGCAGGGGCGGCGTCTAAGTACTGCCCGCGACGTCATCCCGGCGATCACAACGCCGACGACGGACGCGGAGCCGCACGACGCCGCCTACCGACGCGCAAAGGGTACTGCTACGCAAAAACTTTCCGGATCCAGCCTGACGCCTGGGGATATTCTAAGGTAAGGAATCTGTCACTAACTACTGTCTCTTACAGATATATCGTTACACAAGTTAGTAACTTGTGCGACAGGCATTGTTAGAAGAGATTGATGCAATTAATGAGGAACTAAGTAAATCGGAAAATAATGATTTCATTACAGCAAAAAGAAATGAAATAAAAGAGCGTCTAAAAAGCATGAAGATAAAATCAAGATCAGGAAGGTACACAAATTTGCGCGCGACCATGCAGACTACGAGCAAGGTCAAATATATACGTTTTCCCGTAAATATGAGAACGCCTAAAAATTGAGATTCAACGATAAAACAAAATCTAATGTTGCCAGAGAGACTCAAAAAACCTAATTACAGGGCGGAAATGCCAAGTACAGATACTGAGTCACTAACCAGTGAATCTAGTATAGAACGTCTAAGTCTGGACAATACAATGAACAAAACCATAACTCAGCCTGGGAGAAGAGGTGGATTTTTTAGTGTTGGATCGCAGGCAGACCCTGAGGCCGAGGAACGAAAAGAGGCCAACAGAAAAAGGCGGAACACAATCAGAAGGGCAAGGCGCAGAAAGCTGCAACGTAAAGCCAAAGAAGAAGAATCAATGGCGCAGGAAGTGACAACAGAAGACAAAATTATAATCAATCTTTCGTCTATTTCACTAACTAAGGCTGAAGAACAATTACTTGCATTGGGGTTGAATTTCTGTCCTGAGAGTAATTTTAATTACACAAGTACAAGGATTGATGTATTCTGCTTTATACGCAAACTTAAGTTAAAAAAGTTCTTCACTATTAAAAATGGACTAGACTATGCTAAAGCGGCACAGACAATTGAAGCCAGCAATCCGCAAAGACTCCAGGTTTCAGACATACCAACTCTGTTAACACTGCATGATTTAAGCAATGAGTCCAACGTGACGAATCAGGAGCATGACACTGTGGATTCTACTCAAACTAGACTACAAAAGATCAATTTAATACAACGGGGGGCAGGAAGAAGCCCTTTCAAACCAACATCCACATTTCGGCGTGTCATGCCGAAAGATGCGGTTGACATCTTTCATGAAAGAGTGACTGACGACATTAAAAAGCTATACCATCAAGTGAACCATAAAAAATGGAGTAAACAATATAACAGAATACAATATGACAAACTAATGAACAAATTGGGAAAAAATGTGGAGATTGTTATAAAAAAATCCGACAAGGGCGGAAACATAGTGTTGTGGCCTAAAAAATAATATATCCAAGAAGGTATGAGACAGCTAAATAACGAGCAATGCTATGAGAAGACCACTTTGAGGGAATACAATAAAGCAAAGGACACCATAAATAAAGATCTGCAACAGTGGAAACTGGAAGGACTGATCTCATCAGAAGAATACCAATACATGTATAATGAATTTCCCGTTCTCCCATTCATATATTTTATACCAAAAGTCCACAAAAATGTCATACCAATACGAGGACGCCCAATAATTTCAGCCATAAACAGCATGGGCGAACATGTAGGAGAATATGTGGACTACATTCTGCAGGATTTGGTCAAAAGTTTACCCTCATATGTGAAGGATACAGGTGACTTTTTAACTAAGATCAGTGACATTGTATGGACAGGTGACTTGATGTTAATTACATTGGATATAGAGTCACTGTATACGAGCATTGAGCATCAGACAGGCATCAATGCGGTCAGACATTTCTTGGATACCAGGCCGTGTGAATATCATCAACACAACAAGATGTTGCTTTCCCTTATTTCCTGGTGTTTACATAACAATTATTTTCTGTTCGGCAAAGATACTTACAGACAAATACGAGGAGTAGCAATGGGGGCCTGTTTCTCTCCTAGCTATGCGTGTTTGCACGTAGACTATTGGGAGGAACAGGTCCTCAAGAAAGATCACCAGGAGCTCTTTACCCAAAATGTGGTTCATTGGTTGCGCTATATCGATGATGTTTTTATTGTATGGAATGGTGACATGGGGAGTGCTAGGCATTTCGTTGAGACAATCAATGTTAATTCTATGAATTTGAACTTTGCATCTCGGATACGTAATTCTAATATTGAATTTTTATATGTGTCTATGTAAATCAAGGAAAATTGGAAACTATATAGAAAACCGACAGCAGGAAATGCAATATTACATGCGAGTAGTGCGCATCCAAAGCACCTTATCAGTAGTATCCCATATGGCGAAATTTTAAGATTAAAACGTATATGTAGCTCAGCAAAGACTTTGAGAGTTGCAAACAAGAAGCCCTCATAAGATTAAAAAAGAGAGGCTATAGTGCAAAGATACTGACTGAGGCAGTTGATAAAGCTGAGAAACGACCTAGAATATCGCTGCTATCACAAGTAAAAGAGAAGGTAGAAATTCCTGATAGTGAAGAAACGCCAAGACTAATAACATATAGGGGCCGATTCCGATCTCTGCCGGTAGGGCTCCGAATCGGATTCGGCTTTACCGGATCCGATTCGGAGCCCTGTTTCCCGACCGAACCGTACGCGGGTCCGGCCGAGCGAGTACGATGCGAAATCGCCGACCGACTCGTCCGGGCGTCCCGACCGCTCCGACCGACTCGCTCCCGGCTCGAACCGCTCCGACCGACTCGCTCGGACTCGACTCGCACCGCGCAATGGAGACGTTTCCCGGCCGGGTAAGTACGATGCGCGCCGCGAGCAGTCCGACCGAGCCGCGCACTCCGGCTCGTAAGAGCTGTCGGAGCCGTACTTTGGGGGTCCGTGTCGGACCCCCTGTACGCGTAGCCGCGCGAGTCGCACACAGGGGGGACCCATGGGTTCCCCCTACCTGTGCGTGTACGGCGCGAATCGCTCCGCCGCGTACCCGCTGTAGGGGCGCCCTTGTCCGACTCGCACCCATTGAGTCAATGGGAGCCCGCGTACGCGTTGTACGACCGGCTCCCATTGACATCAATGGGAGTCCGACCGACTCGAGTCCGATAACATACGGACGCATCGTACTCGTTCGGTCGGACTGCACGGGTCCGATTCGGTCGGAAATCTCTCCGGGTCCGGCTCGGTCGGAGAAATTTCCGGTCGGAATCGACCCCATAGTCTACAAGAAAGGAAAATAAGAGCCATAATTAAGAAAAATTGGCCAATCGTCCTTACTGACAATGTCCTTGGAACTAGACTTCCCACTAACCCTAATATCACATTCAGAAAAACATACTCCATAGGGTCAAAATTAGTTAAGAACAGTCCGGAGCTAGGCACCATCGGCACTTGGTTAAAACCCAGGCAAGGCTTTTTTAGATGCTCATCGTGTCGAGCTTGCAAATTTGGAGTCAACATGACAGGCTATATGACTCCATTTTGTCAGGATGAGATTGCCATAAAGGCTAATTACAACTGCAGGACAGATTACGCTGTATATGTTCTGACATGCACCTGCGGGCTCAGATATGTGGGAAGTACTAAGCTGCAGGTGCATGTCAGAATACTGCAGCACTTAAGGGCAATCGTGAACAGTGATTCATCCTACCCGGTAGCTCGACATTTTAAGGATGTACACAACAAAGATGTCAAGTGCCTAACATATTATGTAATTGATGCGATTCCAGTCCTCCGCAGAGGGGGGAACAGGGAACGATTGTTAAGGCAGCTAGAAACAAGATTCATCTTAGAACTCGATAGCAAAACACCGAATGGACTGAATAACACTGAGGATATGCACACCTTTCTATAGATCAATCTTTTACAGATCAATCGTTTACAGATCAATTTAGTATGTTTTACAGATCTTTAATAAATTATCTTTTAGTACTGTAAATAATGGACTATAAATCTAACATACTTAAGAGACCCACTGGCCTAATCTTTCACAATAATTGAATATCTAAACTGAGTGACATGGAAAGATAATGCTTTTGAAGTTATAAACAGGGTTATAATCAAAATATGAATTGATAAAACTCATCTGCTGCTGACAAACTAAATAGACATTACAAATTGCTTTTAACACCCGATCAATTATTATTAGAGAAATAGCACAAGTTTTAGCACTTTATGGTTAATTTATTTATATAGCACTATGCACTTTACCTTTTAGGTAACACAGTTTTGCACATAATATACAGGAAGCACTTTAAATCAGAAATTGCTGCTCAACAACAATGAAGGAAATGGGTTCCACAGTTTTGGAATATTATTAGATAAAAACAGCATTCAAGCAGTTAGAAAATATCTTAATGAATTTAGACAATGTACGAGCATTTATGCAGTGATACTATCGAATATGTTTACAGGTTTTTTTTATATATAAGTATTTATATTTGTGTGATAATATGTATATTTTAACTATTTAAGCATATTTAAAATATTTAACAATTTATGTATTTATTGCACACAAACAATTATTGGAATACTTGAAATGAAAATGAGAGTATTCAATATATCCATACATGTATTAGAATACCAGAAAACTTGAAGTAAACCAGTGTATATATGTTTACGAGCAAACTTGAATTGAAAGTGTTTCCTTCATGTTTATCACGTGAGGAAAGGGGGAAAAGGGGTGTTCACTAAGCATATAAAAAAAGTATGGCGTACCGCACTCCTTGTGTGATCAAGGGCACTTGGTGCTCGAAACGCGTCACGGAGGACTGAAGGAGTGAGAAAATAAAACAACTTGCCGAATTTATCCTGGTGTTCGTTTCTCTCAGTTCGCCATAAGGAGGTTCCGAGAGTGTCGTGTTTGTGTGTGTGTGTGTGTGTGTGTGTGTGTATATATATATGTGTATATATATGTATATATATGTATATGTACATATTCTACTAGCGGTCGCCAGTAGATAGTTATAGTTAGGACCTATTTTCCATAGGAAATCCGCAACATTCTATTTGAAAAAACTTTGGCACCGGTTGACGAATCTTCGCAAAATTTTCAAACTTTGTGGCCCACTCCGGTCCGCTCCTATCTTGAAAGTCTCGGGGTGATTCGTCAAGCGGGGGCCGAGAAAAAGGGGGGTCCCAAAACGTGTTTTCCCCATGCAATTTTCCATAGGAACCTTTCATCGCAGCTACAGCTCGAACTGCTGAACGGAATTACACCAAATTTGGCAAAAAGGTAGCCCTTGGTTCAGAGTCGTGCCTTTTGCTTAAATGGTGTAAATCCGTTCAGTAGTTCCTGAGAAAATCAAAAGTTAAATCACATATATATCTATGGCCGCGTAGGGTCCGCGCACCCTCCCGATCACGAGCTGTATGCTAATTGGCTGTCAACACTCCAAACCAGGAAGTGTTGGCAGCCATTTTGTGCCTCGGTAATCAGGAAAACAACTGCGCAAAACGCAAAAAGGGGGCAGGGTAGAAACACCCTGACCCCCTAGGCCTTCCCAGGGGGTCCCACAAGGACCCCCAGGGCCCAAACAAAAAATTATTTTTTTTTAAAAAATTGGCGGGAAGCGCTTAGGGTGCGCGGATCCCGCCGAGAAAAAAAAAAAAACGAAGCGCGGTCTCTAGTGCTTCGTTGTTAATTGGCCCCCAGGTGGGCCAAGTCCCGGGGGCATGCGGGGTTTATTAAATTAATGTATGGGGGGGCCTCTAAGGCCCCCCCAAGCCCCGGGGACCGCCACCCCCCAGGGCTTTAAAAAAAATGGTGCGGGAGGGCTCTCGGCCCCCCCTCAGCCCCGGGGACCGCCACCCCCTGTGGCTTCTTTTTTTAAATTAAAATTATCTGTGTGGGGGGGCTCAAGCCTCCCCACACGCCCCGGGGACCGCCACCTCCCCGGGGCACTAAATCGTTAAATATGGGGGTCCATTACGGACCCCCAGAGCCCTGGGGACCACCACCTCCCCGGGGCTTTCAAGATGTTTGGAGGGGGGCCGCGCGGCCCCCCTCCTGGAGCCAGTGATGGCCCTGGGGACCGCGGCTCCCGTCCTGCCATAGCAAACTGCTTTGGTTTTTGGAAGAGAGAGCAGGAAACCTGCTCTCTCTTCCCAAAACCAAAGCAGATTGCTTTTCCACACGGGGAGCTGCATGTCAGCAGCTCCCCATGTGGAAAAGCAATGCCGGCTCCCGAGGGTCGTGGGGAGCCGGCGGGACCGTGGGGGGATTGGGGACCCCCCCCCACGGTCCCCAACGGAGAGGGCCAGCCCCGGGGATGGGGTCCCCGGGGCTACAAGTGGCCCGGGAGGGAGCCACGCGGCCCCGCTCCCCAAAATTTAATTAAAAAAAAAAAAGGCCGGCCCCGGGAGATGGGGTCCCCGGGGCCATAAGTGGCCTGAGGAAGGGGGCAACGCAGCCCCCCTCCATAAGTTATTTTTAAAAAAAGGCCATACCCCGGGGGATGGGGTCCCCGGGGCCGATTAAGGCCTCGGTAGGGGGGCAACGCGGCCCCCTTCCAAATTAAAAAAAAATAAAAATAAATAGGGGGCAGGCCCTGGGGGATGGGGTCCCCAGGGCCAATAATTTAGAAAAAGGGGGGCCACACAAAACCCCTTCTTCAAAAAAACACAAAAAATAAAACGGCATCGCGCCGGAGGCCACGCCCCCTCCTTGCAGCACTCTGCAAACGCGCCCCTGGCGCGTTTGCAGATGGGGCAATTCCCCTTGAATACTGGGGGTCCCTGGAGGCCAACTAGCCCACCAGGAACCTCCTGTATGCGCCAGGGGCTGCGTTGCAGAGAGGTGTACAGAGGCCACGCCCCTTTTTACACCTCTCTGCAATGCAGCTCTGTGGCACTTTTGGAGGTATATGGTGGGCTAGTTGGGAGTCCAGGGACCCTCAGGATTCAAGGGGACTTAATCCCCCAACTTAAAACGCGCCACGGGGCGCGTTTGCACAGTGGTGAAGGGAGGGCGGGGCTTCAGGTGACATGTGTGCAAACAGGCCCCGTGGCGCATTTTAAGATGGGGAATTAAATCCTCTTCAATCCTGAGGGTCCCTGGGGCCAACTAGCCCACCAGGTACGTCCAGAAAGCGCCACAGAGCTGCGTTGCAGAGAGGTGTAAAAGGGGCGTGGCCTCTGAACACCTCTCTGCAACGCCGCTCCTGGCGCATACTGGAGGTACAGGGTGGGCTAGTTGGACCCCAGGGACCCTCATGATTCAAGGGACTTAATCCCCCAACTTAAAATGCGCCACGGGGCGCGTTTGCACAGTGGTGAAGGGAGGGCGGGGCTTGAGGTGACATGTGTGCAAACAGGCCCTGTGGTGCGTTTTAAGTTGGGGGATTAAGTCCCCTTCAATCCTGAGGGTCCCTGGAGTCCAACTAGCCCACCAGGTACCTTCAGTAAGCACAACAGAGTTGCGTTGCAGAGAGGTGAAAAAGGTGCGTGGCCTCGGAACGCCTCTCTGCAACTCAGCTCTGTGGTCCTAACTGTAGGTACCTGGGGGCTAGTTGGGCCCCAGGGACACTTAGGATTCAAGGGGACTTAATCCCGCAACTTAAACGCGCCACGGGGCGCGTTTGCACACATGTCACCTCAGGCAACCCCCCCCCTTTTCACCACTGTGCAAACGCGCCCTGTAGCGCGTTTTAAGAGGTAGTTTTAATCCCCCTGCCCTATTATGTACTAGGGACTTACAGAGGAGGTCATGCTAATCACAGGGGTACCCCAATGCATAGTGTTCCCTAGTGTATGTAGGTGTTTTCACTGTATTCTAAGTGTGTTTTTGCATAGCACTGGCTCTGGTTAGTCAGTCAGTTACCACCAGTACACGTCGGAAAAAGTTGTGGGCACAGGATGATTTTGGAACAAGGCCTCTTTCCGCTCCTCTGTTGGTTCTTTCTGCACATCTTTTGCTTCTTCGTGCACTTTTCTTCGTCTTTTTGGAGTTCTGTTGCTTCTTTCTGCATTTCTTTTGCTTCTTTCTGTGCGTTTTTTCTTCTTTCTTCACATGTACTACCTCTGTAGGCATAGTTAGAAACTAGCATTTGAAAAACCTTTGAAATTCACTGAAAAACCATAGGTTTCAGGCACGTTATAGTTAGAAATTAGCATTTAAAAAACCTTTGAAATTCACTGAAAAAACCATAGGTTTCAGGCACGTTATAGTTAGAAATTAGCATTTAAAAAACCTTACAAATTCACTGAAAAAACCATAGGTTTTAGGGACAGTTATAGTTAGTTGGACATTGCACTCGTACAAAACCCGTGAAATTCCCCCGTTATAGTTAGTTCAGCTAACTATAACTCAGCGCCCACAATGCACTGCTGATGACGTCACATATTACATCACTCATGACATGGTCAGTGACATCACTGATGACATCACTCATGACATCTCAAATGACATCTCAAATGACATCACTGATGACTTCATCCATGTGATAATTTCATGCATCTTCTCACACCCTAATATAACCTTTGATACACCCACTCTAAATTACAGACTGCCATTCTCAAAACCATACACACTCCAACACCAATAACTACATACCCACTTACTGATTCTTAGGTCTACACACACATCCACTCACTCACCCGTACAGTCACTCATACTTATGGTCACTCAGTACAGGACTATTATATGCACTCATACACCTACATAGACACTCACACACCGCCACTCATCCATAGAGGTACTCACACACCTAGTCAGTCATGCAAATAATTAATCACACTGCCATTTACTCACCTATACAGTGATACACACACCAGCTCACTTACTCATACAAATACTAGCACATTCTTACGCTCTTATACAATCACTGATACAAGCACACACGCATCCATACAGCCACTCTCACAATCACACACTCTCACTTTTAGCCTTTTAAATACTCTAACACACATATATACTGCCTTTTACATATGTCGTTACTCACACATGTATCACTGAGATATACATTCACTCACTAACACACCGATACACACACACACACACACTCACCCACCCAAGCAGTCCATCACAGATGCACTCTTCAAATCATGCACCCAGTGAATCACCCACTCACACATCTATGTACAGAGTCACACACACCCCACCCACACAAACACTCAGGCACCCATACAGATTCTCAGACAACCAATCAATAACCCATATAGACACTCGTGTAGCTATTCGCACACCAACAGACAAATGGATACAGACATTCACACAGTTTAGTCAGTCACCCATGCATTCAGTAAGATACGTTTAATCACTCACTTGGAGAGTCAGTCACGCACCTACTCAATCATCCATTGAGACACTTATAGACCCAGTCATTCTTCAATACGCCTTTGCCTATATATATTAAACATATTTAAACTTTACAGAAACACACAGTCACTGCATGATGTCATCAGTGATGTCACTGACCATGTCATGAGTGATGTAATATGTGACGTCAACAGCAGTGCATTGCGGGGGCGCGAGTTATAGTTAGCTGAACTAACTATAACGGGGGAATTTCACGGGTTTTGTACGAGTGCAATGTCCAACTAACTATAACTGTCCCTAAAACCTATGGTTTTTTCAGTGAATATATATATATATATGCCAAGGTGTATTGAAGAATGAGTGGGTGTATAAGTGTCTGAATAGATGATTTAGTAGGTGCGTGACTGACTGTATAAGTGAGTGATTAATCGTGTCTTACTGAATGCATGGGTTAGTGACTAAACTGTGAATGTCTGTATTAGTCTGTCAGTTGGTGTGTAAGCGGCTGCATGGGTTGGTGAGTAGCTACATGAGTGTCTCTATGGGTTATTGATTGGTTGTCTGAGAATCTGTATGGGTGCCTGAGTGTCTGTGTGGGTGGATGGGGGGTGTGTGACTCTGTGCATAGATGTGTGAGTAGGTGATTCACTGGGTGTATGGGTTCAAGAGTGCATCTGTGAAGGGCTGTATGGGTGGGTGAGTGTGTGTATGGGTGTGTTAGTGAGTGAATGGATGTCTCAGTGGTACATGTGTGAGTAACTACATATGTGAAAGGCAGTATATGCGAGTGTTGGAGTATATAAATGACTATATGTGAGAGTGAGTGATTGTGAGAGTGGCTGTATGAATGAGTGTGTGCTTGTCAGTGATTGTATAAGAGAGTAAGTATGTGTTAGTATCTGTATGATTAGGTGAGGTGGTGTGTGTATAACTGTATAGGTGAGTAAATGGGAGTGTGAATGAATCTTTGCATGACTGACTAGGTGTGTGAGTAACTCTATGGGTGAGTGGTGGTGTGCGAGTGTCTGTATAGGTGTATGAGTGCATATGATAGTGCTGTATTGATGAGTGACTGCATGTATGAGTAACTGTATGGATGAATGAGTGGACATGTGTGTAGACCTAGGAATCAGTGAGTGGGTATGTAGTAACTGGTGTTGGTGTGTCTATGGTTTCGAAAATGGTAGTCTGTATTTTAGAGTGGGTGTATCAAAGGTTATATTAGGGTGTGAGGAGGTGCATCAGATTATCACGTGGATGATGTCATCAGTGATGTCATCAGTGATGTCATCAGTGATGTCACTGACCATGTCATGAATGATGTAATATGTGACGTCATCAGCAGTGCATTGCGGGGGCGTGAGTTATAGTTAGCTGAACTAACTATAACGGCAGAATTTCTCTGGTTCTGTATGAGTGAAATGTCCAACTAACTATAACGTCCCTGACACCTGTGGTTTTTTCCAGTGAATTTCTAAGGTTTTCTAAATGCTAATTTCTAACTATAACGTCCCTGAAACCTATGGTTTTTTCAGTGAATGAATATATATATATATATATATATATACACACACACACACACACTCACCCCTTGATAAAGCTAATAAGCTTGCCTTTTATATGTTGGTGTTGCGACTCTTTCACAAAGTCAGTAAGTCTGCCTGTGTGCAGCTAGGACCTGTAAGACCAGCTGCGCATGGCAGAAGATTGTGCGTGGCGTGGGGTTAGCTGCTCGCAAGTGGTTGGCCGCAGGCCTGCTGCCAACCCTACGCCGTGCACAGCCTTACGCATGGTAATAAAATATTACTATACGTTAAAAACCTTCAAAATTCACTGAAAGTGAAAAAAGGTTAAAGTGACATTATAGTTAGTAATTGTAATTATATCTTACTTTACACAAAAAAACTGAAAAAAAGGTCACGTTCACATTATAGTTAGGCGAAAATCTTAGTGACAAGATAACGTTTTAAACTCCGAAAAACAGAGAAATTCACCAGTTAAAGTTATCTCTAGTAAATATAACTTGTGCCCTGAAGTAACTATAACTCATGCCCTCACCATGCACTGCTAATTACCTCACATATTACATCACTCATGACATGTTCTATGACACCATTGATGACATCACTGCAACCTCTGAAATGACAGCATTGATAACAACACTGTGCATGGCGGAGGCGCGAATTGTAGTTACTTTTGGGCCAAATGTTGGTATAGTGTACCTGCATCTAGATATATTCTGTGACTGAAAATTCAAAAGATTCAGTGTAACATTTTAATTTTGCAGAGTGATGTCCAAAGCAGTCTTTAAATCCTCTGATTACTGCTCTTCCTGAAGAAAGCCATGATATAGGGAGATCTCTTCTAGGTGAAAAAAATACATTCCATCAAATAGATTTCACGTTAATTCACTGTGACACATATATACTTTTATTTTGATCAATTTATATAAGGTATTTGTTAAGAGCAGACTTTGCCACAGGTACAACAAAGGACGTCACATAAAACTGTATTAGTAAATAGGACAAAACTTGAAGAGGGCTTGAAAGGTAGGGAGCGAGTTAGGCTAAACATCACAATATTTTCTAAGAAGGTGTATCTCTCTGGACGGAAAGCTAGTTGGTGTTTCGTCTTAGCTTATCTGGAAGATAGTTCCAGGACCTCAGTGCTTGGCATAAAAAGTACTACCTGGACATTTGTGGAATTTTCAGTTTTTGTGAGATTTGCTATGCAATCAGGTGTAATTTATATTTTGGGTATCTTGGGAAGTTAAGATATAAGACTTTGTGTATGATGCAGGTCATTCTGAAGTAAATTTGAATGCCCAGGGGTAGCCAGTGGGTATCTGGTAAATAATGTGTGTTAAGGTCTGCTTTCATAGCATCTTTAACAAGACAAGCAGCTGTGTGAAGTAGTTTTGAGCAACCTTATTCATTTTGGAAGGCCATAAAGTATAGTATCACCATTTAATGGTACAGAACCATTGCATTGAACCATTGTTCTGAAATTTGCAAGGAATATAGATAGTTTTCAGTTGAAGGGGGCCGCTTTGTTGATTTTGGTGGTGTTTTTGGTCAGCCATGTCACTAAGTGATCTTAAAAGTATCAAGGCAGGGAAGAGATTGTTATGAGAGTACTGCAAGCAGTTCTGAACAGGAAGTAGATTGTCTTTGGAGTCTGTGAATATCTTTTTTCTGTGGTCCCATTGTATGCATAAAAAAACTCCATTTTTTAGGTCTCGCGTGGCGTTGCAGGGCAGAGCCCTGCTCCGCCCCCGCGAGGGGTTTTGTAACAGAGGACTTTCAGAAGAGGGCTTTAAGCCCCGCCCCTCATTCCCATTGGCTGGCGTCACCGTTTATGCTAAACGGTGGCCTGCCATTGGAAATGAGGTGTTTTGGTTGCCTCCCTTTGGTTTACATTTGGACTCGGTGGCCTGCTTCACGGCTGTCGTGAAGCACTTTCTTATCTTTATGGGGCCATGTGTTTAAACACATGGCCCCATAAAGACAAGAGATCGCACGCGGTAAGGATTAGCAAAAGGAGACATGGCGCTGTGTGTTTATTTTTGCATCGCGCTTTCACTTTAAAGTGAAAGCGCGATGGAAAAATAAACAGCGGCTGCCTGGCGAGCGCTTGTTCTTCAATGTCACAGTTTCTAAACTTTACCAGCTTTATCAGCTTGCTGCTTTTCTTAGATTCTGCAGCTGATTCGGATTACTGCTTCATGTAATTGTGGCCAACCCCTCCCGCTTTCCTTGGATGTTGCTTTGTTAATGTTTTGAGGTTAGTCCCCAATCCATCCATCACAAACTGCACGTGCAATTACGATCACGGCGAAAAAAAATGCCGCGTGCACCGGTCTTTTGTGATGAACTAAAAATAGTAATGTGTTTTTAACCTTTCCGAAAACGCGTACAATGTTTTATCTCAATGTTTTCTTGGAGAAAAAATGAGCTGATATTATTGTGTTGCATGTAAGCTGCACTTGAATGGCAAACTTCACGTATCTTTACGTGTTATCAAGAACGGAATAATACCCTTGAAGGTGGCATGAAGCATATTGCCCCAGTGCCACATAACACGACGTGTATTTGTAAAGCGCACGTTCACCTGTGGGCGCATCTTGGCGCTGAATAACAGATGTTTATTGTTACCCAACGGTACTCATTTTATCGACCTCAGAAGGATGAAAGACTGAGTGGGCCCGCCGGGATTTGAACTAACTACATGACCACAGCACATCAAAGGACATGCAGAATCTAATGAAGCGCCTAGAAGCAATTCCAATGCGACATATGTGCTTCGTTAGATGGCAGAAATAAATATATGTCACTCTATAACATGCTAACTCTCATGAGTTTAGGTCACGATGTGAATTTAACGCGCCTTAGAATTTATCGTGTGGTCTTCAGATGCATAGTATGTGTACACTGAAATGTGTTCTATGTACATTTTGCAACTCTCCACACTCAGTGCTACACACTGAGATACTACAAGGTCATTGGTAGCAGTGGCACAAGGCAAATTGTAGATTGTCAGTTGAACAAACCGATACCATAGATCGGAGGGTTAATGCACCTGCTGCAGAGGTGCACAGTAGCACGCGTCCTGCAGGTAAGAACCCTGGTAAGACTGATTCATAATCTCTAGGTCCACAAATTGGGATCCTGGAATCGGGTCAGACATAGGATTTCATGCAGAAGTCTCAAGTTTTCCATGTTCAGGTGTGAGCATCTCACCTGAGCTAGCTTCTTGAATTGCATTCTGGGACTTCGAGTCACGTTGATCCCTTTATAAAAATCAGGACTGCAAGTTCTGGGTTGCTCAGGAAAGAAACTAAACTGGATGGCCTACTCTTGCTGAGGGCAGAGAATCTTAAGGGCTCGCTTTCTTGCTGCTTCCAGCGCTTCAAGGCCACTAGAAGCTCTATGTAAGAACGCTGCATTGTTAGACTCACATTCTCTTTTGTGCTGAACGAATATGTCCTCCAAAGAGCAGATATTACAAAAATAGGATAATTTCAGCAACTGCTTAAAAGTGTGACTCGACTGCCATATTGCACACTTTGTATATGTTGATGCCTTATGTGTTTTCTTTTACTTTAGGTGAATTGAGTATTTTTAATGGTACATGAAAAAGAGTAATCCCTTTCCTTGCAGTGACTTGGACAAGAAATAAGGGCAGTTGCCTAGAATAATTCATGCTTTGTCTCCTCCTCCTCCTCCTCTTACTAAAGGCAGTGCTTATTTTGAGCCGGTGGTTGCGGGGACAACCGGCACTCATTTTGAGGGAGCAGTACTTATTTTCCCCCAGCGACCAGTGCGTAATTTGAGCTGGTGGTTGCCAGTGGGGCCCGTGGAGCTTATTTTTTGGGACCGGCACTTACTTTTCCTCCAGATATTTCCAGAGAGCAAGAGAGAGAAACCACATAAAGCATAAAGCAAACGACAGCAAGAGAAAGACGGAAACCCCACCACAAAGGGAGAAAGCAGACACACACAGATGAAGGGACAGCAGTGCCTGGCTGTATATTATAGAGGCCTGGGGTGGATTCAAGGCTTCCCAGCCTCGGTATTCGGGGTGCCGACATTTAATTGTACCACACTGCTTTTGGCACCGACACTAACTCTTTTAGAAATAAAGCACTGTCATCGACCATTTACACCGAAGACCAGCTAACCACCACCCTAGCCCGGTGCCCACCAGCCGACCCCGACACCGCCGCCCGCAACCTCAGACAGTGGATCGACGACTGCGCCAACACCCTCGCCCAGCTCAAGAAACCCCCCAACAGCCACACCAGCAAGAAAGCCAGCTGGTTCACTGAAGACCTCCGGGCCTCCAAGCAAACCTGCCGAAAGCTAGAGAAGAACTGGCACCGCGAACAAACACCGGACAGCTACGCAGCCCACAAGAACGCCACCCGCAGACACCATCACCACATCAGATCCGCCAAAAGGGCCTCCTTCAAAGACCGCCTAGACAACAACGCACACAATAGCAAAGAGCTCTTCAACATCGTGAAGGAACTCTCCAACCCCAGCTCCAACACCAACGACATCCCACCTTCGCAAGACCTATGCAACTCGTTGGCCGCCTTCTTCCATCGCAAGATCGCTGACATCCACGACAGCTTCAACACCACGATCGCCCCGACAACCACTGAGATCCCCGCCCCCACGACCAACATCCGCACCAACCGCCTGCTCTCCTGGACCAACATAAACGACGACACCATCAAGATCATGAACACTATCCACTCCGGATCTCCGTCAGACCCATGCCCACACCACATCTTCAACAAAGCCAGCCCCACCATCGCACCCCATCTCCGGAAAGCCATCAACATCTCCTTCGAGACACCAACCTTCCCGGATAGCTGGAAGCACGCCGAGATCAACGCCTTACTCAAGAAACCCAAGGCGGACCCCAAGGACCTCAAGAACTTCCGGCCCATCTCCCTACTCCCGTTCCCGGCGAAGGTCATCGACAAGACCTTCAACAAACAACTGACCCGCTACCTCGAGGAGAACAGCATCCTGGACCCGTCCCAGTCCGGGTTTCGCAGCAACCACAGCACCGAAACTGCCCTCATTGCCGCCACCGATGACATCAGGACCCTGCTAGACAACGGAGAGACCGCAGCCCTCATCCTCCTGGACCTGTCAGCCGCCTTCGACACGGTATGCCACCACACACTACGCACACGCCTCCACGACGCCGGAATCCAAGAGAAGGCCCTGGACTGGACCACCTCCTTCCTCTCCGGCAGAACACAGAGCGTCCGCCTCCCCCCCCTTCCGCTCCAAGGCCACCGAGATCATCTGCGGCGTACCCCAGGGCTCATCCCTCAGCTCAACGCTGTTCAACATCTACATGGCACCACTCGCCCACGTCGCCCGACTGCACGACCTCAACATCATCTCTTACGCCGATGACACCCAGCTGATTCTCTCCCTCACCAAAGACCCCACACCGCCAAAACAAACCTCCACGAAGGAATGAAGGCCGTCGCCGAATGGATGAGGAACAGCCGACTGAAGCTGAACTCTGACAAGACGGAGGTCCTCATCCTCGGATCCACCCCCTCGGCCTGGGACGACTCCTGGTGGCCGACCGCACTGGGAGCAGCCCCAATACCCACCGACCACGCACGCAACCTAGGAGTCATCCTCGACTCCACCCTCTCCATGACTAAGCAGGTCAACGACGTCTCTTCCGCCTGCTTCAACACCCTCCGCATGCTCCGCAAGATCTACAAGTGGATCCCCACCGAAACGAGAAGAACGGTCACCCAGGCCCTCGTCAGCAGCAGGCTGGACTACGGAAACGCCCTCTACGCTGGAGCCTCTGCCAAACTCCTGAAACGGCTGCAACGCATCCAGAACGCCTCTGTACGCCTGATCCTCGACATCCCTTGCCGCAGCCACATCACCCCTCACCTGAGAAACCTGCACTGGCTCCCCGTCAACAAGAGGATAACCTTCAAGCTCCTCACCCACGCACACAAGGCACTGCACAACACCGGACCTGCGTACCTCAACAGACGACTCAGCCTCTACACCCCCGCCCGCCAGCTTCGCTCCGCCGACCTCGCCCTCGCCACAATACCCTGCATCCGAAGAGCGACCTCCGGTGGCAGATCCTGCTCCCACCTCGCCGCCAAAACCTGGAACACCCTCCCCATCCGCCTACGGCAGACCCAAGACCTGCTGACCTTCAGAAGACTCCTGAAGACCTGGCTCTTCGAGCAGTAGCAGCACCCCTTCCCCCCCCCCCCCCCTCTCCCCCCTCAGTGCCTTGAGACCCTCACGGGTATGTAGTGCGCTCTACAAATGCTATGATTGGTTTACAGAAAGCAAGGGGGGGGGAATAGAGGAGAGAAAGACGGAAAACGGTCACAGAGGGAGAAAGCAGGACCCTGCAAGAGTGAGATAAAGGGGAGGGAATGTCTGGTAGTGGATTAAAGGGGTATGAGGTGGATTCCAGAATCTGCAGCCTGTGACATGAAAGTGCCAGCTTCTGAGAAAAGCTCAGGGCCCGAGCACTCATTCGTTTACAAATTAAGCACTGACTAAATGCATTAGCGAGATCTATTGTTGTCGACTTTAGTTTGGAAGGGGGACAGGACATGTGCACGCGTATGGCAAGACAGGAGATGTGCACGCGTACGGCTTGCGGCGTTCTCACAACTCCTGCTCGCACCATACGCGTGCACATCTCACGGCGTCCGGACAGGCCATGTGCACGCTCACGGCGTCTCTTTCAGACAGCCGATGTGCACGCTCATGGCGTGTCCTTTAGCGTGCGCCTTACAGACATGTCTCACCGGGGCTCAGCAGGTAGTCAAAATTGCCCCCATGATGGAGCGGCCTGCTGTCTGGTGGGTCCGCTAAGAGAATGGGCGCCGGCAATGCACCCAGCCAAGCCCTCACTCACCGGCTGGTTCAGGACTCCGGCGTCTCTCCTCGGTCTGCAGGTTCCCTGGCCGTCTCCTCGGCACGCCGTGGGGCTCTCCTCACCACTCGGAAGCCCCGTCTTGCCTCTGGTGCCATGCAGTCTGCCTCGCTCTTCGCCCGGTCCCTCTGATGGGGCCGGGACTTCAGCATGGAGCCTGCAGGGTTCTGGTGTTCTATCGATATCCGTACCCCATCTGTATGCGCTCCCCCGCGTTTCTGCGCATGCGCATCATCCTGCGCAACCGCACTATGCTTTTTTTCTTAAGTGCCTGTATTTTTCAGCTCCCCCGGTGTTCTGCCGTTTTAGTGCGCATGCGTGTGATTTTACGCATGCGCACTATGTAATTTGCCATTCAATTCAAAGCTCCCGCGGCAGCATTACCACTACCATTGATTGTGGAGAGTTACACGGACAAGCCCCTTCCAGTGTGTGGAAGCACTCCCCTCGGCCTGGAGAGCAGCAGACTGGTGCGCTGATGGCGTGGGCGCCCCATGTTCGGGTGGCCTCGCGGTGTGCAGATCATGGCCACCTCATCATGAAAGGCGCCTCCTAGTGCCTTGGTAGGCCGCTGCAGTGCGCTGCGTGGTTGCTGCTGTGGGGAAGCAGGAGGCAGTAAGCTGAGGGGAAGGCAGGTGAGGTAGACGGCTAAGTGCGCAGGGGAGAGGGGCTCGTCAGTCCCTGCATGTCGCCATTGTAGTGTTTGCAAGGATGTGGGTGACCCAAATGACCACAGTACCCCAGGTGTGCTGCTTAATCCCTGCTACGCTCGGCTGCAGGGTCTTTTCATTCACAGCAGACCGGTGCGCTGATGGCGTGGGCGCCCCATGTTCGGGTGGCCTCGCGGTGTGTGTGTGGAAGCACTCCCCTCGGCCCGGAGAGCAGCAGATCGGTGCGCTGATGGCGTGGGCGCCCCCATGTTTCGGTGGCCTCGCGGTGTGCAGATCATGGCCACCTCATCATGGAAGGCGCCTCCTAGTGCCTTGGTGGGCCGCCGCAGTGCGCTGCGTGTTTGCTGCTGTGGGGAAGCAGGAGGCAGTAAGCTGAGGGGAAGGCAGGTGAGGTAGACGGCTAAGTGCGCAGGGGAGAGGGGCTCGTCGGTCCCTGCTAGTCGCCATTGTAGTGTTTGCAAGGATGTGGGTGACCCAAATGACCACAGTACCCCAGGTGTGCTGCTTAATCCCTGCTATGCTCGGCTGCAGGGTCTTTTCATTCCCAAACCTTACGTAGCACTGGCCATAACACTGCCTCGTGCCAACAGGTCAGCCATCCCGCCCACGACACTACAGGGCTTATCCTACACTTCCCTTCAAATGGACATATCACTCTTTCGCCCCCTCCCTTTTTATTTTAAAAATGCATCCTAGATAGGCAGAAAAGCTAAGGCCTGTAGATAACTCAGCCGTCCCTGGCCGTTGGAGGACGGTCGGGGAGGGCTGAGAAGGAAAAGGACTGTCTTTTCCTTCTCGCCCAGATCAGACAAGAACAGTCTCCACTTTTGCTCTGCCGCTGGCAGCTGCCCCCTCTCTTTCTCCTTCCTCTTATTCCGTCTCTTTTTGTCTCGCTCCTCACTTAGTGAAAAACACTGACTCTTACCCTAAATATTCTCTCTATTCGTTCCCCTGTGAAATGGACCCAAAAAAGAACAAGCATTTGCAATGCAATAGGTCTCGCATTTACGCGAGTTTGAGCTATTGGCATTGTAAATGACAATGGCTTTTATTTATGTTTTGGTTTTTAAAATATAAATAAAAGGCATTGTCATTTACAATGCTAATAGCTTAAACTCTTACAAAAGCGAGACCTATTGCATTGCAAATGCTTGTTTATTTGTGCTCGTCTCGGCATCATCTTCTTTTGTTCTCGTGCTGGGTCACGAAATGATATAAGATTATTGTCATTTATGATTTCCAGTTGCTCTAGCAGTGCGCTGGTCCACCTTTTTATCTGTCGACGGTGCTTGGGCACTTATGACTGTTCGAAAAAAAAACGGTGCACTGACTGCTTTTAATTTTATGCCTGATGCTGAGTCCGTTGTTGATCTGTTTAAAATTATTTAAAATTATGCCTTGACCTATTTATACTGCAGTCCGTGTGGCTTGTTTTTTTTATTGAGTGGCACTGCCTGGGCCTGCTTTGGGGTTTTAGAGCTTGGATTACACGGGCAGGCCTGCCATGTTTACACAAGGGGTCTCCAACCCCTACTGTAATAAAAGCTACTTATGTTCAATAAAAGTCGTCCTGAACTACTAACAAATAGTATCGTTGTTCACTCCATCAGACAAGAAAACATTAGTGGACACCTTTTGCAAGATTATAGGGTGATCAGACGTCCCGGATTTGCCCGGACAGTCCCAGGTTTTCCTTGACTGTCCCGGCGCCCGACACTTTTTACAACAAGCATTTGCAATGCAATAGGTCTCGTGAGTTACTGCAAGTTTAAGCTATTGGCATTGTAAATCACAATGCCTTTATTTAAGTTTTTAAAAAGAAAACAAAAATAAAAGGCATTGTTATTTGCAATGTCAATAGCTTAAACTCGCATAACTGCGAGACCTATTGCATTGCAAATGCTTGTTTTTAATGTATCAGTTTAAAATGTACTCATGAGCCAAGGCATAAGCTACCCTTCGATATAAACAGTGTTTCATCTTTTTTCTTCCACTAAACTTTCACAGGTTTCTAGAATTAATACAGGGTTGCCATGTTTCTGACTGTACCTTTTGCTTGCTCAGCAGTCTTTAAGTGTCGGGGTCTCAATCGCTCCTCTGCCATAAGCAGTGTCTTTTTCTAACTGTCTAATGTTTTTGCCCCTAGGCACTGAAAACACACTCTGATTAGCCCCAGAATCTCCTACACTTGATGCAACAGACAGGTTCATCAGTGTGGTCCCAGATCTTTCCACCATGTTTTAGCAATAAAAGTGAAAGCAAAAAAATTAAATTGCATATTTTAAAGGAAAGGATTATTACCGGTTGGCTGTAATTTCCACTTTGTACTGGAAACATGATAGTACAGGAATTTAATATGTAACTGAAAAGCCTATGTTTGCTGATTATTGCAGTGCAAAGTCACCTACATTGATAAAATGAAGCTGTGGGTAAACTTGGCTGTAGAAAAACAATTGCAATAAATGTTATGGTTATTGCTAAAGAGTAAAAGTATGCCTCCAAGGTGGCACTTTAGTTCTGTAAACTCCATGAACCCACTCGGTTGATGACCTGACCATAGTCTACTTAAAAAAGAATCATCTCTTTACTCTGATGTAGAATGCAACAGTTATATAGAATAAACCAGGACAGGGAATCCAATTCTGAAAAGGGCCTTCGTTGATTTATCTGATTTACAAAATAAAATATTAAAATAACCAGGATCACACACATCACATGTCTTTAGGATGAAAGTGGCCACTTGGTATCTTAATGCAGATCTGGTGAACAAGAAAATGTGGGTCTCTCAGATAACATACACAGCAAGGGATTCATATCAGTTTGAACATGTATGGTGTGTTACAGGTGAAAAGCAACAATCCAAAAATATGTACCAATCAGAGTACATCTACAAGCAGGCAAATATATTTTAAATTTGTTGCAAGGGTCCTTTGAAATGGCAGGCATACCTTAGTACAAAGACATTTTTAATTTTTGTTGTTTTGCATCATAGTTACAATGAAAAATTAAGTGTAATAAGCAAAAAGTAAGTTAGTCACAACAAGCCCTGCTATAAATTAACAACGAACTGTTTAGCAACATAAAATACAATTAATATTGTATTAAGAACTAAAATATTTTTGGTAAGGCTATGTCAAACACAATTGCTATTTAAGAGGTTGACATGTCGAACATCAGTTCCAATTTCCTAGCATCAGAATCGGTAGAAAAGTTTAAAAGCAGACTTTTTTGAAAATTTCCAGAAATTTTAGTTTGATTTCCATAAGCGTAGGACAAACTAAAATATTATGGCATTGCTTGTCTCTTTTTAAAGTACTCACACACATCTGGGTATGCAATAAAGTCATTGCCATGATGCTGCTTGGGTAATAACCCAAGCCTGATGTTTAACAGGAGATGTCGGCAGCTACCTGTTAGGGACAGTATCCAGGTACATACTTAACATTAAATGTCTCTTACTGTATTAAATTCCCTATCTCGAGTATTGAGGTTAAACATAATTCACATCAATAATAAACAAGTTCATTTCAGATATAACTTTAAGTTTCAGTTTTTCAACAACAAATTAGAGGCCAGGGAAACTTACTGCTTAAGCGAATGGTCTCAAGTCATAATTCTGTTCTAACCTTGTTAACTCCCTCTGCTTCAAAATGGCTTGGATTTATTTACTCATAGTGATTGCCCATATTGCCATCCTACCTATGGGAGCCTTCTCTAAAGCCTGACGCAGGGACAGACTTTCAATGTAAGAGACTGCGGGCGCCGTGCTGTAAATTTAAAGTAATTGATTGTGAAAGCGTTTGTTCTGTTGCCGGCAGTAGGAAGCCACTTGAGGCAGCCTGCTGGGGGTTTCCAAGTGGCGACTTCAAAGCCTGGCGTGGGGACAGACCTTCAATGTAAGAAGCTGAGGGCGCTGTGGTGTAAATTTAAAGTAAGGCGCTTGTGAAAATGAAAGCGCCTGTTCTGTTTGGCAGTAGGAAGACACTTTAGGCAGCCTGCTCTGTTTGCGCCATGCCTGCTGGGGGTTTCAAGGTGGTGACTCTAAAGCCCTGCGGGGGGAGAGACCTTCAGTGTAAGAAGCTGCAAGTGCCATGCAGAAAAAATTAAAGGCACTGCCATGCTGAAGCGCGGCGTCTGCCTCCTGAGCATGACTACAAACTAAAAACATGAGCAAAAGAAACAAAGCAAAAGAAAAAGTAGTGCGCCCAAAATAAATAAATGCCCAAGAGAGCTTATCCATGTAACGGGCAGTCTCTAGGGCGGTAACAAAACAGCCAAAATGTGGAATAAATGTAAAGCATTTACCAAAGAAACCAAGGGAATTTTAAAAGGCAGGCCAACAAACCAATGAAAGTGATGGGCGTGTGATGGGCATGGTAAAACCCCACAGAAGCAGATACAGCATGTCGAGAGACAGCGCATCGATCTAAAAACAAAGAAAGCTCTATGTAGACTGTATTTATTAGATTAACTTTTCTGAACTGCATTGATAAGTTTAGCTAGAGCTATCGCATTATCAAAACTTTTCATCACAAAATGCCTAGTGTCTCCATTCTTACTAAAACTCTGTAGCTTTAAAAAATGGGGTGAATAATTTGTATATGTTACTCTTTAAAATATAAGCAATCAAGTAACAGCCGGTTACATTATATTTTTTTAAACTGTATTTAATACTTTTTCAGTTACAAACAAATTAAAACAGTATATCTATTACATCGGCTGGGAGCAGAGCGATACCACAATAATTAAATATAAAGCATACATTTTACAACAATCACAGAAGATATCCTTAACAGGAAGTAGTTGATGGTGACATATATCGTATAAACTATCTAAAACTAGAATAATGAAGTATTTATTACGCCTCGTCATATATGTAACATCCTTGTTTGAGTCCGGCCATGCATCTGTTTCCCATTTAATTACCATCACTTCCCTCTGGTTCTCTTGTTTCTTTACCCACTAAATATTGTTGGTATAACCCCCAGAAGCTTTTGGGGCGACTCTGGGGGGGTTAGTAGTTAACTATATGTGTTAGATTGTGTGTTGCAGTATAGCATATCCTTGGTCCATTCATCAAAAGTCGGAATGGGGCCCTTGGCCCAATGCATTGCCACTCTTCGTTTAGCAAGCAATAGACCCATGGCCACTAATCAACATCCAGTCTTATCAACCCTTTTATTATATCCCAGTAATGCGAGAAGTGGGTCTGGTGTAAGAGAGAGGCCCGTAATGTCATTCAGTGATTGAAAAATCTTGTCCCAGAATTCAGAGATCTTGGGGCAGTACCAGGCTATGTGTAAGAAACCAGCCTCGCGCTGCGTACAGCGGTAACACGTAGCCGTGTCGTGTAGGCCATATTTACATGGTCTTTCAGGTGTGTTATAAACTCTATTGAGATACTTAAAGTGGATTATATGGTGCCTACCATTGAGTGAAATGTGTCTGGTCATTTCGCAGCAGTGTTGCCAGATATTATCAATTACTATATCTAATTCTTTCTGCCATTCCTGCTGAGCTTTCATTAAATGTGGCCTCCTCAATTCTTGTGTAAGCTTATAGACGCTAGCTACCAGCTTAGCGGCAGTGGTGCAAAGTATAATGTAGGAGAGCATTGGCATCTCAGTCGCTCCTGCATATCTTCCCCCAAAATGTCCCGGAGTGCATGTCGAGCCCAGTGATACTGGTATTGGGTGAGGGTGTATTGTTCATACCCCTGTGTTATGTCTTCCCTCTTGCGAGCTATTCGGTCTTGGAAAAGGTGACCTATTTTATTAATGCCCAGTTTCTTTATCACTATGTGGACATCTCTTTCAAGTCCAGTCGTAAACCAGGAGCAGCACTCGAGGGGTCAATGGGGAGTACATTAGGGCTCCAGCTTGTCTGTTTAATAAATTTCTCCAAGGATGCACTGTTGAGTTTATAGGGTCCAATGTCCATGTCGCCTGCTTGGGGTTTTAAACAGTGCCTGAGGGAGAGTTCCAGGGTGAGCGGCATCTTTCTCAATATATAAATGTGGTAAGCCCTGTGGTCTATGTATCCAAAAGTGTGCGTGTGTGCTCTGTGCAGCCCTATAGTAGAGTTCTAGATCTGGGGCATTTAATCCACCCATTGAGTTTGGGATGGTGAGGGTTTCCCATTTAACCCTTAGTTGCTTCCCTGCCCAGGCCAGCTTTATTAGAAACGAGAGGAGAGTTTCAAAAATATGCATCGGAAGAAGCATCGGAATATTTTGGAAGAGGAACAAGAATCTAGGAAGAATTATCATTTTCATGAGGGAAATGCGGCATATCAACGAGAGAGGCAATATAACCCAACGGGCTACACCTTCTTCCAACTTGCATATAGCCCTCCCAAAGTTTTCAGAGAGTACTATCTCAGGATTAGTGGTGACTTGTATTCCTAAATAGCGTACATAGTCTGTGGTCCATTGTAATGGGAAGTCTAACTGGACTGGAGTGATAGGTGGGGTTAGGGGAAAAAATATAGATTTAGCCCAATTTACCTTTAAGCCTGATAACTTTCCGAAACGGACCACCTCTGTAAGTACTGGGGTGAGATGTCTCTCGGGCTCCCGGACGAAAGGAAGCATATCGTCCGCAAATGCAGAGATAATAAGGCGGTAACCAGGGAACCGCATTCCCCTGTGTTCGTGGTGCTCTCTCAGAGCACAGGCCAAGGGCTCCGCCACCAGTGCATTTAGAAGGGGAGATAATGGGCACCCCTGACGGGTACCTCTCAAGACTTCTATAGTAGTTGTGACTGGGTTGCCCAGTCTGATTCTGGCAACCGGGGTGGAAGATAAGACTGCAACTACTCAAAAAAGACCCCACCGACTCCCAGGCAACGGAGTACTGCTTTCATGAATGACCACTCTACTGAATCAAAAGCTTTCTCAGCGTCTAAAAAAAAAAACTGCTGCAGCTTTGACCTCAGGATTAATGTTTTGAATGGTCCCACAGACTGTTGTAAGGTTTTATGTTATGTTACGTCCGGGAACAAAACCAGCCTGCTCCGGGCCGACCAACAATGGGACCAAAGGGGCCAAACGGTTAGCTAATATTTCGGCAAATATTTTAGTGTCAACATTCAGTAGGGATAGAGGTCTATAGGAATCGCATTTATTCGGGCGTCTTTCACAATTGTGAATGAAAATTTGGAGATATGCTTGTGTTTTTTATCAACGAATGTAAACCTCATGGCACAGGTTTTAGCTAGTAAGTCCCACGAAGTCAAACCTATTTTGCGGCATAAATCTTGTATCATTGCTTTCTGAGTGGGTAGACACATTCTTTCCACCCTATTCCATCTAACGCTATTATTAAGACCTAACAAGTCTGCCCCATTTAGGGCTTGCGGAACAAGTTTGCCTTGGATTGCCTTTATTAAAGGGTCTGCTGATAACACACCATATCGGGCATCAAATCTTCTTAAAGCATTAGTGGCGGACATTAAAGAGGTTTTTAGCATATTTATATGCATGTCCCATCGCACATTTTAAGAGAAGTGGAAGCTTTAGGTACCTTTACTTGCTCCAGGGAGGCATTATTAAGAAACCATGTAAACTTCTTTGGACTTTGTGAGAAGATAAAGGTTGTAGGTTTATCCATATTTGGCGTATTTTTTTATTTTTACAGCAGGCTGAAAATACATTAAGTTTATGCTGCAGTCCGGGTATACTGTATAATCCATGAGGACAAGATTGTCTGCATGCATGTGCAAGGAACATGCTAACCTCCAATTTTTGGGGAGAAAGAATTTGACAGTGCAAGGTTAGAGGGAAGGTCAGAAATAACAAGACTAAAAAGTAGTGAGAACTAAAACACATCCCTGTTGAAGCTCATTTTTTACAGGGATTTTGTGAGACAGCATCCTATTTCCATTGAGATCCACTTGCACCTAATTTTGCGAATGAAGCTTTTGAATCATAAGCAGGAGCTCACAAGGGATTTTAAGATCTTTTACTTTATTCTACAGTGTTACACGGTCCATCAGGTGAAACGCGTCTCAATAGTTACTAAAGCAGATATAATTTCTGAGCGGTTCTTCTAGCTTAGAGTGATCTAAAGAATTACACCAACATATTTATGCTGCAGGTTTAGTCCAGTTTTGTCCAGACACAGTGCTAGTAAAAAGAGCCATTATTGTTCCAAAATACCATTACTTGACTCTTCAGTATATTTAGTGTAAGCAAGTGGACCTTATAGAAATCAGTCAGTGCCTCCACTAGACATTGAAGCTCAGTGGAAGTATGGTCCATCTTGCAAAATCATCTGCATATAAGAGCATTTTCAAGTTATTGTGCAAAATCTTGGGTTCAGAGGTATTAACTAGTGATAGATGTTGGAAGATCAGTGAGGTACAAAGCAAGCAATAAAGGGGCCATGACATGTATCCCTGTTTCAAACCATTCGAGATTTGTCAGTAGTTGTGCCAGTTTCTCATTCAAGGCAACCTTGGCCATGTACAGGAGAGCAGTAGCTCGGTCAGATTTATTAATCATACCCTCATACCCATCTGGTCTAATTTAGCCTAAAGGTTCCTTTGATCCACCCTCCCAAACACTGCCTGGAAGTAAAAAAAAAACAGGCATACAATTGACCAGCTATTGTACATGTGCAAGTGACATACCAACGAGAGCATACATAATGTGTGGTACTTAAGGGATGGCTTAGGGTAAGGGCCAGATGTTCAACTTCATACTCCTAGAATGCAAGCACAAGTTTTGAAAATACTTTGGAACATGTATCTAATAAAGAAATTAACCAATAGAACGGTGGATCATTCTAATCACCCTTCTTGAAAAGCGAAATTATCCGAGGACCCAGCCGCAGTGACAGAATTTTAGCAGTAGCTGCCCTGCCATAACTATACTTGCCAAAAAGTGTGGGACCTTTTTAGCCACCATATTAGGGACTCTTTTAGTTCCAGGGGACCAACTACTTTTTAGTGATTTTAATAATGGCAATCACATTGGTTTCGTAACGTTATCAATGAAGATCTGATCTAGTTCAAATTCAGAATTGTGCAAATTCCAACACAGAGCGGCTGTATAAAGGTCAGTCAGAAAAGCCAACCACAACTTTTCATCCACATTAAAGTCAGCCCCTGCTTTCACATAATTGCAGCCCATTGCCACAAACCCCCAGAATTTTCTACAGACGTCTTCAGCAAGAACTGTTCCATTAGAGACTAGGCTTCACAAGTGGCCAAAAGTTTTTTTTTCTTTTTTATTTCAGCAAGGATTTAAAGGAACAAAATGAGATCTTTTATTTTTCCAGTGCAGCGTTTTCATTTATTTTAACAAAAGTGTGGAACTCTATGCGACTCCCTTTGTGCCTGTTGACAATCCATGTTGAACCATGCTTTGATTTTATTTACTATAGGAACTCATGGTGTTTATGGCAATAGAGCCAGAACTACATGCATCAGGACCACATATAATTCAAGCAGGATGGACTAAGATTGATGATCAACGTCCTTGAGCATGCCCCATCCCAAAAAAACCATTATTGTTTATTTTATACTTAATTTTCTTTTTTTATAGTACAGTTAGAGACTTTTTAAACTAAAATAACTGATAAAATCCCAACCAAAGGGAAGCCATCCTCATCGGTGTAAGCTGATTAAACACCTGCACAACCTCAAATTAAAATATCATTTAAATAAAGGAAAGTGGAAGAGAATGAGTCATTTTTAGGTCTCGCCTAGGCAGCGCTCGCGCTGTCTCTTCGATACATGCTGTATTCAGAATATCTGCTTTAAGCTCCGCCCATGTTTTTAATTGGCTCCTTTGACTGTTTTTGTGAATGCTTCTTTTTCATTGGTTAATTTGTTTTGTAGTTCCATTTAGTTCCTCCCTTTCTACTCTTGTAACCTCCCATGAGGACCGCCCCTGTAACATGTAATCTTACTCGGTATGTTTTATTTACAGTTTGTCAGCACTCTTTTGTTAATTACTTTTTCATAGCTGGTGTTGCAGGCACGACAGCTACGCACTTCCCTGACTGCACTTCCAGGAGACGTTGTTTGTATAGTTGGAGTTGTGTTTTTAATTGGTTTTGGTTCATTAGCGTGCAAAAAACATTCTGTTTTTTTTTTTGGCATCTTTAACAATGGCGGCCGCGCGCCTTTCTTTTGTTGTGCACTGTTCGCCCAACTCTATTTTTTCCCCATTCAATGTTTTTTATTTGCAGCGTGACTCACCGCACTTCATCTTGAGGAATGGTGGCCGCACGCTTTTCTTTTGTTGTGCGCGGCTCGCCTAGCTCTAGTTTTGCACCATTCATGTTTCATATTTGCAGCACTACACACCGCACTTTATCTTGAACAATGGCGGCCATGCGCCTTTCTTTTGTTGTGTGCGGCTCGCCCAACTCTATTTTTGCACCATTCAATGTGAGGTACTGGTACGTCTCTGCTGCTCCGACAGCCCCCAATTTTGATTCAGGTACAGTAATTTTTTATTTACAAAGAGCACTTCTTTTTGCGGGTGTGCTGTCACACGCCTTTTATCAGCATGGTGGCCGCCGTGTTTCATGTTTTTTGTAAATGAGCTTGGCTCCCCATGCCGTCCCTCAACACCTCCTGCACGTCGCTGCTTCTCCAACGACTGTAAATCTTTCTATCTGAAAGAGACACGTTAGTGATAGATTCCTTACCTTAGAATATCCCCAGGCGTCAGGCTGGATCCGGAAAGTTTTGCGTAGCAGTACCCTTGCGCGTCGGTAGGCGGCGTCGTGCGGCTCCGCGTCCGTCGTCGGCGTCGTGATCGCCGGGATGACGTCGCGGGCAGTACTTAGGCGCCGCCCCTGCGCGCTGACGTCAGTTCTTCTTTTCCGCGCCAGCAAGCGCAGATCCGGGAAGAGCAGTGCCCTGGTCATTTTTTGACCATACTTTTTGGTGATTTTTTCACTGTTTTTCCATCTTTCGAGGTGTCGTAGGGATGCCCGGCTTCAAGCGATGCAGCGCCTGTGCGCGGATGATGTCCGTCACCGACCCGCATCGGGAGTGTCTCTTCTGCCTCGGCTGAGGCCACGACACGGCGTCCTGTACCGACTGCCAGGCCCTCCACCCGAAAGCTTTGCGAGAGCGGTCTCGAAAGCTCCTCGAGGCCCGGCATTCGGCTCCGCGGAAGGCCCGGTCGCGTGAGAGGTCCAGGGGTCGATCGCGGAGTCCACACCGGTCGTCGGCGTCGAAGTCTTCTTCGTCCGGTGAGTCGAAGCACAAAAAGTCCAAAAAGCATCATCGCTCTAGGACTTCGCCTCGCCGGTCTCGCGACTCGGCTGAGGCCCCTCCCGGCACCGTCCCCGCCCCGCGGCCCCGGACATGCCTGTGGAGTCGCCCCCGTCATACCCGCCCTTCCCGGGTTCGGGGCGGATCCGGCCAAAATACAGGAATTCCTGTCGGCCATGGCCCGCCTCTTCGGGCCTTCAGGCCCCTCCGGTGCGCCTTCGGGCCCCGCGGGCCCTGATGGGGTTGCTCCGGCGTCGCCGACGGCTCCGGCCCCGGCGTCGCCCGTGCCTCCAGCCTCGATCCCGGCTCCGGTCCCGATCCCGGCTCCACAACCCCCATCGACGCCGGTCGACCTAACGACGCCTCCGCCGGCGCCGATGTCTCCGGTGCCGTTCTCGACGCCGCCCTGGGCTCCGGGCGGCGTCGTCCCCAGTTCCTTCCGGCTCCGGACATGGACCCGGAGCGACGTCGCTCGACGCCGGCTCCGGCGCCGATGGGACCTTGGGTCCCAAATGTCCCTCCTCCTCCTTATTTTGCACCAGAGGAGGACCAGGAGGACTGGGAGGGGTCTGATGACCCTCTGACGCGCAACTGTCAGTTTGATGAGGACTGGACAGAGAGTCTAGGGGAGGCCAGTGGTCTGGATACTTCCCCTGACACTGGCATGCTGTCTCCTCCCGTGGCTACGGAGGAGGGGGCCAATTTTGGTACGGTGTTGCGTAGGGCTGCTGGGGCCTTACGTCTCCAGCTCCCTACTTTGACGGTCAAGCCTAACATCTTGACAGAGGTGCTTCAGCCGGCAGCCTCCTCTGCGGAGACTGTGCTGCCGTTTAACGACGCCCTCACTGACGTTCTTTTGGGCGCCTGGTCCAAGCCCAACACAGGGGCTCCTGTGGATCGGAACGTGTCACGACGCCATCGCCCTGCTCCGGGCGACCCCCTGTTTCTTTCTGTCCACCCCACTCCTGAGAGCTTGGTTGTCCAAGCCTCCGCTTCCCAAACCGCCTTCCCTACCGCTCCTCCGGATAGGGAATCCAAACGCCTGGATCAGTTTGGGAAGAAAGGTTTTCTTCCTCCAGTGCTGGCTTGCGGTCCGTTAACACCGCTTGTCTTTTGGGCCGATATACCCACTCCCTGTGGGATTCGGTGGCGGATGTTTTGCCCCAGTGCCCTGAGGAGGTCCAGGCACTGCTTTCCCGCGCCATTGCGGAAGGAAGGGATGCGGCCAAATACACTATCCGTTGTGGCCTTGACACCGCCGACTCGCTGGGCAGGTCGATTGCAACGACGGTGGCGCTCCGACGCCACGCCTGGCTGAGAACCACTGGTTTTTCAGGGGATGTCCAGAATACTCTCATGGACATGCCCTTTGATGGAGTCGGTCTTTTTGGGTCCAAAGCAGACCATGCGTTGGAGCGCTTTAAGGACTCACGGGCTACTGCCAAGTCCCTGGGCCTTACTGCTACACGCCCTCCGCTGCCTTCTGCTTTTCGCCCCTATCGTGGCCACGGTAGGGGCGCCCCTTCACGTCAGCAGCCCAGCCACCGGCCCGCGCAGCAGGCGTCTTCGCGTGGCCGAGGACGTGGATTCCGCCGTGGCGGATCGGGCAACCAGCGTGCGGGTCAGGCCACCACCTCCAACCCGTCCGCGGCCTCCAAGCCCTCCTAGTCCCTCCTTTCAGGTGCACGGCACGCCAGTAGGGGGCAGGGTCCGCCATCACCTTCCCCACTGGCGCACCATCACCTCGGACAGGTGGGTCTTGGACATTGTCCGAAGGGGCTACTCCCTCCCCTTCGAGACCACCCCCCAGCCATGCCACCTCAATTCCACCGCATGTCAGGGGATCACTTGGTGCTTCTACAGAAGGAAGTCACGGCCCTCTTGACCAAGAGGGCCATCGAGCATGTTCCGACCCCAGAAGTAGGGCGTGGTTGCTACTCCCACTACTTTCTGGTGCCCAAAAGGACAAGGAGGACATGCGTCCTATCTTGGACCTCCGGAACGTCAATCGCTTCCTCCGGAAGGAGAAGTTCAAGATGCTCACCCTAGCTCAGGTCTTGACTGCCCTCGACCCTGGAGACTGGCTGGTAGCGTTGGACTTGCAGGACGCATATTTCCACATCCCCGTCCTGCCGGCCCACCGGCGTTACCTTCGGTTCACGGTAGGCCCCGAGCATTTTCAGTTCACCGTGCTCCCCTTTGGCCTTACCAGTGCCCCTCGGGTGTTCACGAAAGTGATGGCGGTGGTCGCAGCTCATCTGCGCCGGGCCGGGGTTTCAGTCTTCCCCTACCTCGACGACTGGCTGCTGAAGGCGGGCTCGTCCCAGGCAGTCGTCTCCCACCTCCAGACTACGGCCGAACTCCTGCACTCGCTGGGGTTCTCCATCAATGTGCCGAAGTCGCATCTAATTCCTTCTCCACAGCTCCTTTTCATCGGAGCAGTTCTGGACACGACGCAGTTTCGGGCCTATCCTCCCGAACGGCGAGTCCGGGATATTCAGGCTATGATTCCAATCTTTCGGCCTTTATCCTGGGTTTCGGTACGGATGACCCTGAGGCTGCTGGGCCTCATGGCCTCCTGCATCCTGCTGGTCACTCATGCCAGATGGCATATGCGGGCTCTGCAGTGGGACCTGAAGTTCCAGTGGACGCAGCACCAGGGCAACCTGTCCGATCACGTCCAGATCTCGGAGGGGACTGCAAAACAGTTGCAGTGGTGGCTCTCGAACCGGCAATGGGTCATGGGCAGATCCCTCTCCCTTCCCCAGCCAGAGCATACAGTTGTGACGGACGCGTCCCTTCTGGGATGGGGCGGTCACATGGGAGAGGCGGAGATCAGAGGCCTCTGGTCTCCGGCGGAGTCCCGGCTCCATATCAACCTTCTGGAGCTCCGGGCGATCCGGCTTGCACTCAAGGCATTCCTTCCCTCTGTCAAAGGGAAGGTAGTGCAGGTGTTCACAGACAACACCACCGCCATGTGGTACTGCAACAAACAGGGCGGGGTGGGGTCTTGGACCCTTTGTCAGGAGGCTCTGCGCCTCTGGACATGGCTGGAACATCAGGGCATGTTCCTGATGGTTCAACACCTGGCAGGTTCTCTGAACGCCAGGGCGGACGAACTCAGCCGCAGGTGCATGATGGATCACGAATGGCGTCTTCACTCGGAAGTGGCGCAAGGACTCTTTCTACAGTGGGGAGAGCCTTGGTTAGATCTATTTGCCACCGAAGAGAACGCGCAATGTCATCAGTTCTGCGCGTTGGAATTTCCAAGGCGGCACTCGCTCGGCGACGCTTTTCATCGCGAGTGGAGTTGCGGTCTGTTGTACGCCTTTCCGCCTATACCACTTCTACCCAGAGTGTTGAAGAAGATTCGGCACGACCGGGCCCAAGTCATTCTTGTGGCTCCGGACTGGGCTCGAAGAGTTTGGTATCCCGAGCTACTCAATATGAGCATAGATCCCCCGATCCGTCTGCCTCTTCGGGAGGATCTTCTGTCGCAGCAGCAGGGGACGGTCCTCCACCCGAACCTGTCCAGTCTACACCTGCTTGCGTGGAGATTGAGCGGCGGCAGTTGATTCCTTTCGACTTGCCTCCCGAAGTTTGTGATGTGATTCTGGCAGCCAGGCGTCCCTCCACTAAGGTGGTATACGCCTGCAGGTGGAACAAATTTGTGGCATGGTGCACAGCAAAGGCTGTGGATCCCCTTTCTGCCCCTCTTTCGGAGGTCCTTCTGTTCCTTCTCTCTCTGGCCCAACAGGGTTCTGCCCTGGGTACCATCAAGGGTTATCTTTGTGCTATCTCGGCCTTCCTCAGGCTCCCTGATCAGCCCTCCCTTTTCAAGTCCCCTGTTGTTAACAGGTTCTTAAAAGGCATTACTCACCTCTTCCCTCCTGTTCCGTTTGTAATGCCTCAGTGGGACTTGAACTTGGTTCTTACCTTTTAATGTGCGCTCCCTTTGAGCCTCTGCATAACTGTCCTCTTCGTCTTCTGACTCTGAAGACAGCCTTTCTGGTGGCCATCACCTCCGCTCGGCGGGTGAGTGAGCTCCAGGCTCTATCTTGCAAACCTCCCTTTCTGTCTGTTCATCCAGACAAGGTTGTTCTTCGGACGCGTCCGTCCTTCTTGCCAAAGGTGGTTACTGCTTTCCACATTGGGCAGACCATCACTTTGCCCACCTTCTTTCCGCCTCCGCATCCTTCCAGAGAGGAAGAGAGGCTCCACCGTCTGGACCCAAAACGTGCGCTCTCCTTCTATATCGACCGCACAAAACACTTCCGGGTGGATGACCAGCTCTTTGTTGGCTACGTGGGCGCCAAAAAGGTCGGGCGGTGCACAAGAGGACCATCTCCCGCTGGGTTACCTTGTGCATCAAGACCTGCTATTCTTTGGCCAAGAAGGAGCCTCCTGTTGGGCTACGTGCCCATTCCACCAGGGCAACGGCTGCTACCACGGCCTTGGGCCGCGGTGTTCCGCTGCCGGTTATCTGTCAGGCAGCTACGTGGGCCTCGCTGCACACGTTTACTAAGCATTACTGCCTTGACAGTCAGGTCCGGAGGGACGGCTTCTTTGGCCGTTCTGTCCTCCAGGACTTCCTTGTCTGATCTTTGTTCGCAGACCCACCACCGGGGTTGGTATTGCTGGGGTATCTATTCTAAGGTAAGGAATCTATCACTAACGTGTCTCTTTCAGATGCACAAGTTACTAACTTGTGTGACGATATATCTGTAAGAGACAGTAGTTAGTGATAGATTCCTTACCGCCCCACCCATCCTCCCCGTTCTGCGAACTGATTTCTAGGGTTAAGGACATCCCTTTCAGGGCCCTAGTATTTTTCAGACACCTGTGTCAGCTTCTTGCATGGCTCTGCGTTCCTGGCGCGGAAAGTCGTGTACAGAACTGACGTCAGCGCGCAGGGGCGGCGCCTAAGTACTGCCCGCGACGTCATCCCGGCGATCACGACGCCGACGACGGACGCGGAGCCGCACGACGCCGCCTACCGACGCGCAAGGGTACTGCTACGCAAAACTTTCCGGATCCAGCCTGACGCCTGGGGATATTCTAAGGTAAGGAATCTATCACTAACTACTGTCTCTTACAGATATATCGTCACACAAGTTAGTAACTTGTGCTTTAATCCTAATTATTTGCACTCTTAAACATATCTGCCATGATACGGGTCTTCTCTTTAAAAGTACATACTACTCCGTTGCAGCCCTTTTTTTCTTCAGAGTGCGCACTCTATCCTGCACCTCCAGGCAAACAGAAATACATGGGTGTATGTGTTTGAGTGTATGTATGAATGTCTATGTGCGTGTGCGTACGCCCGACTGTGCATTACTTCTCAAACAAGTCTGCCCTCGCCAACCCATCCCCTTAAACCATCAGCTGCACACCCACCTAACCAGATGCTTTTATTGCAGTGGAGAGCTTGGTTCAGTCACAGAACTCGATCCCAACAGTTTGCAGACAGCCAGCCTGTTATGCCTTGGAAGTGGCCACAGATGGCCAATTTCAAGGGGGCTACCACCTCAGTGAAGCAAACGCGGGTCAGACTTAAGCCTGACTGCTCCCATGTGTCAATAGATAAACTGATGTCTTCTCCCTTTCCTCTCCCAGAAGCTGCATCAAGTAATTGCCATTCAAGCAGGAGGAGCTGGGATTATTCCCCCACCCCTTTGTTCACTTTTCCTCAGTGGACAAACACTTTCAGAGCAAAAGTCGTTACAAAATTAAATGTTAGGATACCTAGCTGGTTTGCTAGGGACTTTTATTCCTTTACAAAACATACCTCAAGGGAACTTGGGAGTTTCTTACTCACCTCATGCCATCCCGCCCAGCCCTTTACCCCTCCCACAACACTCCTTGCCCATCCCTACTACCACCCCTCCAAGCGCAGAAGTGAATGTTTGTCAACATTCCACGTAGGTCATAAGCTTCAAAATGATTTAAGTAGCTTGCCCACCAGTGTTAAATGCATGCAAACCACATTCAGGACTCTGTCCCCCAGGCTGCACATCGGCGGTAAGGCAGTCCTGGGCAGCAGCGCTCTCGAGGGTACAGGTGTCTTTAGCTTTTGTTGTCTGCATGCTTAACAGGGGGCTAACCACCTAGTCCTTGGAGGCACAATTTCTTTCCTGGAACATTTGGAGTTCTTTTACACGAGCAGGTTTAGCAGGTGCAGACCAGCCTTTGGCATAGCCTCTCTTTGCTTGGTCCAGGCAGTAGCTGGGCAGTCTGTCTTCTTTCCAGTTTAATAGTGATCTGCAGGCTGTGTTCCAGGGATGCCACTTTAATGCCAACTTCATGTTTGTGGGAGGAGAGGACTCACTATCAAATGGGGCAACAATCCCCATGGAGCAACCCGTCCCACTTTACATCACTCCCTGGGGGTTTGGCAAGAAACAATGCCAGAGTACCCTTCTCTGCCTGAATCCAACATGACTCAATTCCTCATCCCCTGTGTGGGGCTCGAGGCGCACCCCTGAGGTGTACACAGCGTAATGAGCCACTCCTCCTTGAAAACCTGTTGTGCAATGGGCTTCCTTCCTCTGAAGGACACATGGGAGCAGTCAGGCTACAGTGTGATTTGCATTTGCTTCACTGAGGTGGTAGCCCCCTTGTAACTGGGCCATCTGTGGCCACTTCCAAATAATCATCCTGCTGGAGGAGGGCTCGCCTCCTCCCACCAACAGTTCTCTTTGTTCCCTGGTCCTGGGAGCACTACACACTTCCTAGCAAGGAGGCAGCCTGTTGTCTCGGGTGACAACTGCTGTAGGTAGTCCGGAAGGGCTTTCAGCGGTTTGGCAACAAAGTGGTGACTTTCTAAAGTGAACTTATTATTACAAATTATCTTAAATCAATCTTCAGCAGTGAGTCGGGTTTAATGTAACAGTTAATTTGATACCCATCTTTGGTAGTTCCAGGTAGAAGTTACCACTTAGTATGGTGGCTAGTGTAACTCCTTGTTAGGCAATGGAGCTATCAGCCTTACCCCAGTGAAAACAGCAACTTTGAATTTTCAGCATCAGTGCATTTCGAACACAAGAGGAACATTCAATGTAGAGTTGGCAGTTTGGGAGCTGCCCAACTAGGCTACAGTGGCAGGCCTAGACTCCTGTTTTCACCTTGCCATTGTAGTGGTGGGACAATTAAGTGCTCTAGGGACATTTAACTTACTAGCCCTGGGTACCTCTTGTACCATATGCTAGATACATTAGATACGCTAATCAGGTATTAGACCAATTGTGCAGTACTTTGAGGTGCTAGAACACATGCACTGGGCCTAGACAGCCCAGTGCATGTTAGAATAAAAAAAACTGCAGCAGCAATCTCAAACTTGGAGTGTTATACAAAAGGGGCACTTTCCTACATTACACAAATGCACTTTACTGCTGGGGTTTTTGAGCCCATAGTTACAATGTTACCAGAAAAATTTCAAGTCCCAGAATACAATGTGATGTCCGTTAAAGGACACTTGGCAGCTATTAATGTCCACACAGCAGCAGCACCACCTAAATGTAGTCAAGAAAAGAGTGCGAAAAGCTGTGGCGGGCATGCTTAAAGCCTCTAGTTTAAGGTGCTTTAGAATTCAGGGCTACAAATTAATCTGCTGTAATTTAAAATATGAAAGGCTTCACAAGGTACTATGCTTTTGGCAGGGTTGACCGCCCTGCAATGTCATAATATTCCATAACACCCCCAACTGTGTCCAGGAATTGTTTATTCAATCATTTGAACATAGCACTTTAACTTTTTTAATCCATTAATAATTATGTAAAATAGACCGAGTGCTGACAGTGAGAGAAGTAATGAGATGTGAGAGTGCTATACTCAGACTTTCTATGCATAAAAATAGTATAACATAAGTCCATTTGATACACTGCCAGTGGCACTGCCAATGGGAGGTCACTATATTCCCTGCATTACATCGCCTTTTAATTTAAAATAAACATGTGCTTTATAACAATCACTGCATAAACCTTTTTTGTAAGCTCTGTGAAAGCACAGTTTGTCTATTTTGGGGGTTAGGCAGCTGAATAAACACTGATTTCAAAAGGTTTGGAAAACACCACTAAAATCCACACAAAAAATAAACTGACAATTGGACAGCCTACTCATGTTTTACTGTGGTGGGACTACACTGTATCTTTGAGACAGATAAGTAATTAAGGACAAAAGGGGATAACTACAAATGTTTGAGTCGACGGGAAGCCAGAGACTGCATGCACTCAGGCTCATTAGATCAATTCCGATGAGGTGTTGGATGCTCTTCAGTGGAAATGCTAAGACGTACGTCCATTAGGGCAGCAAAGTTAGCAGTCAGAGAAAAGGCAGTGGCATACTTGTTCTTTCCGACCTCTTATACAAGTAAACGAGTTTGGATAGTTGTTTGCGTGGTGAAACATACACAGAAGTAACTGCAAAGATAGAAAATTACTTGATGGCATTGAATAATTCATTTTGTTTATGAAAAGCCTCTGAGATTTTGACAGAGTAATACATTGTTTTCAGATTTTAGGAGGAATTTGTTAAGCTCCAGAGCAAGTAAGCAAATCCATCTTGTGAATAATTAAATAATCTGTATTTCCTTTTAAAATACTCTTATGAATTATACAATTTAATTTTCACTTGTCTTTTGGAGAACGGAATTACTTTGAAAAAAGCCAACATATTGCAAATGCAACAAGATAGTACCATCAAATGGTTTGGAAGCCCTTCAAAATAAGTGCTTTGAATTTTCAGAGTTGGGTGGCCGGATTAGCTTCCTTCCAATTAATAGAAAGGTATGTTTTTTTAACTACAGTTTACTTAGATGTCGATGTCTGGTCAAAATATCTGATAGAGCCTTCTACCCGCGGATTCCTTACCTTAGAATTATCCCCAGGTGTCAGACTGGATCTGGAAATTTTTTGTGAGTAGTACCCCTGCGTGCTGGTAGTTGGTGTCGTTCGGCTCTGCGTGGCGCCAGAAGTGACATGCGTGGTGCCTATATAGGCCCCACCCCAGCGCGCTGACGTCAATTCTTTCCTTTCCGCGCCAGTCAGCACAGATCTGGACAGGGCTAACCCCAGTCACTTTTTGACTGCCTTTTTTCAACTTTTTGTCATAGTTTCTTTTTAGACTTATCTCCTGGTGTGGCAGGGATGTTCACGAGGAAGACTGGATTCCATCATGCGACACCTGCCACCGGCAATTGTCGGTGACGGACCCGCACTTCGTCTGTCTCTGGTGCCTTGAGCGCAACCACAGTACCAGGAGCTATATCGATTATCGCACCCTGTTCCCCAAGGCTTTGAGGGAGAGATCCCTCAAGCTCCTTGCCACTTGATGCACCAACAGTCTCGATCCTGGTCAAGAGGAATGTCCCAGGATCGGTCTCTGAGCCATCAATCTTAGTCGCAGTCAAAGTCGCAGCCGTCCCACTCCGGTAAGTCCTACAAAATGAAGAAGAACAAGAAGTCAAAGATCTTCAACTTCATGCCATCCGTCAAAGTCATCCGACGAGATGAGGGAGGTTCATCACTCGAAGCCTGGCTCTGCGGTTGAGCCTTCTCCTGTGCCAGCTCCGCGTCCCTTAGAGTTTTCTGGAGTGGCCCAGCCCACATCAACAATTCTGTGAGGCTATGTACCTCGTATTTGGGCATGCATGCTGTAGCGCCTTTGGGCCCTGTGGGTTTGGGAGATGCCCCTACTGGTTCCCCCGACTGGTCTGCCCTCGGTGCCATTTGGTCCCCTTAGATCCACATATGAATCCGAGCCAGTGCCGGATGTGCCACTTCGACCTTCCCCAACACTGGTCTCCCACTGTCGACACTCGCCATGCCAGCAGCACCCTCCAGCGGTGCCGTCCCCATTCTTATCCTCGACTCCGACACGGAACCGAAGGGGCGTCACCTGAAGCCAAATCCAGTGCCGACTGAAGCCATTCCCTCCAGCCGGAGCCTGAACCCTATTCCTATGGGTTGGGACTTGGTGAAGATTGGGAGGGGCCGCTGGACCCTGAAGAATACCAGCCCCTAATCTCCTAATGGTGAGGCGGGCGACCGAGTTCCTGGCCCTTCAGTTGTCCTCTGTGTCTGTCAAGACTAATGTCTTGACGAAGGTGCTCAACCGGGAGTTACGCCTTCAGACGCGCTTCTCCCATTTCATGAAGCCCTCACGTACATCCTGTTCAGGGCCTGGTCCAAGCCCTGCACAGTGGTTCCTGTGAACACAACAAATACCTGCCACCATCGCCCTGCCCCAGGGGACCCCTCATTCCTCACCCAACTCCCTACACTGAAGAGCTAGGTGGCCCAAGCCTCCACTTCCAAAGTAAATTCTACCTCATTCCCTACCACCCCACCGGATAGGGAATCCAAAAGGCTGGACACCTTGGGTAAGAAAATGTTTTTTTCCTCCAGCCTGGCATTGCGGTCTGTGAACACTGCATGCCTTTTGGGCCGTTACTCCCATTCCCTTTGGAAGTCGTTTGTGCAGGTGTTGCCTATGGTCCCTGAGGAGGCTTGGGCCATACTCTCTCAAGCTATGGCTGACACAGCTAAGTTCACAATCCGATGTGGGCTGGACACGACCGACTCGCTAGGCAGAGGAGTTTCTTCGTTGGTGGCCTTACGGCGCCACAATTGGCTTTTCAGGGGATGTCCAAACTTCACTTATGTACATGCCCTTTGATGGCTGCTGCATCAGTGGAGACAAGGTGGAGTCAGCGCTGGAGCGCTTCAAGGACCGCAGAGCTACGTCCATGTTATTGGGCCTTTCCATGGCCCAGTCCCCCTTTCGCTCCTTTCATGGCAACGGAAGGGGCTTCCAGTCAGTCTCTACCCGCTCAGCCCCCATGGTCAGCAAGCTTCCCAGCCCCTGCGTGGCTGAGAAAGCGGCACCCCCAGACTGTATGTCAGGCAGCCAGAGGTCGGCCCAGTCCACAACCCCTCTGCAGCCACATTCTCCAAGCCTCTTCTGTTTACCCTCCCAGCATCATGGGCAACCAGTGGGCACAGGATATGTCATTACCTGCACCACTGGAGGTCAATAACATCAGACCGCTGGGTTCTCCATTATGTCCAAAGGGGCTAATCCCTCCCCTTTGTGACTACCCCTCCACCCATGCCATCCACTTACGACATGCTGACAGAGGACCACCTCTTTTTACTCGGCAAGGAAGTGGCAGCAGTCTTGGCCAAGAGAACCATAGAGAGGGTGCTAGCATCAGAAGTTGGTTGTGGTTGCTGTTCCTGATACCTTCTGGTGCCCTGGAAGGACAGAGACCTTCATCCTATCTTAGACCTGCGCCCTCTCTATTTCTTCCTTTAAGGAGAAATTAAAAATGCTCATACGCACACAAGTGCCCTGGACCCGGGAGACTGGATGGTAGCATTGGACTTGCAGTACGCATGCGTCCACATCCCCTCCCTGCCAACCCACGGACATTGCCTGCCGTTCATTGTAGGTCACGAGCTCTTTCAGTTCACCATGGTCCCCTTTGGCCTTACCAGAGCCCCTTGGGTGTTCACCAAGGTGATGGCCGTGGTAGCAGCTCATCTACGGAAATCAGGGGTGCCAGTCTTCCCCCTATCTCGACGACTGGCTCGTCCCAGGCAGGTGTCTCCCACCTCCAGACTAGGGCGGACTTCCTGCATTCGCTGGGGTTCATTCATATTCAGATTCTATTGTGGGTTTCGGTGAGATGGACTCTTAGGTTGCTTGGACGCACGGCCTCCTGCATCCTGCTTGATACATGCCCGCTGGCATATGTGAGCTCTGCAGTGGGACCTGATAATCCAGTTCGCGCAGCATCAGGAGAATCTCTCCGACATGGTCTAGATCTCAGGGCACTACAAAATATCTGCAGTGGTGATTAACGAACAGCGATTGGGTCAGAGACGGACCCCTCTCCTTTCCCCAACCAGACCTGACAGTTGTGACATATGTGTCACTCCTGGGCTGGTGCGGCCATGTGAAAGAAGTGGCGATCAGAGTCCCCTGGTCTCTGGCGGAATTTGGACTCCACATCAACCTGTTGGAGCTCCGGAAGATCCAACTTGCATTGAAAGCCCTTCTACCCTCCTTCAAAGGAAGACTAGTGCAGGTATTCACGGACAGCACCGCAGCCATGTGGTACTGCAACAAACTGGGCGGGGTGGGGTCGTGGACCCTTTGTCAATTGGCCCTGCGACTTTGGTCATGGCTGGAACATCAGGGCATTTCCCTTGTGGTTCAACACCTGACGGGCTCTCTAAAAACTAGGGCGGACAAACTCCGCCGAAGATGCCTAGCGGATCACGAATGGCGTCCAATCTGGAGGTATGCAAGGTCTCTTTCAGCAGTGGGGAGAGCCTTGGTTAGGTCTGTTCGCCAACACAGAGAACACGCTATATCAGCACTTCTGCTCACTGGAGTCTTCAAGGCGGCTCTCGCTCGGAGACGCTTTTTGTCTCAAGTCAAGCTCTGGCCTCCTGTATGCCTTTCCGCCAATACCACGTCTGCTCAGAGTTCTCAAGAAGATCAGGAATGACTGGGCCCAAGGCAACATTGTGGCCTGGGCCTGGGCCTGGAGAGTTTGGTATCCCGAGCTGTTGAGCATGACCATCAGTCCTCCAATCGCAGCAGCAGAGGAGGGTTCTCTAATCAAACCTGTCAACACTCCATATTCATGCGTGGACATTGAGCAGCAACAGTTGACTGCTTTCGACCTTGCTCCCGAAGTCTGTAATATCATCTTGGCAGCCAGGCTTCCCTCCACCAAGAGGGTATATGCCTGCCATTAGGGCAAGTTTGTGGCATGGTGTGTAGAGAAACAGGTTGACACCCTTTCTGCCTCCTCCACCAACCCCCCCAGGTCCTTCTGTTCTCTCTCTTTCCCAGCACGACTCTGCTTTGGGCACCGTAAAAGTCTATCTTTCTGCCATCTCTGTGGTTGCCTGATCAGCCATCCCTCTTCAATTCCCCTATTGTACATAGGCTTTTGAGAGGTCTCCAACATGTGTTCCCTCATTCACCCTTCATCATGCATCAGTGGGACTTAAATTTAGTTCTGACGTGATGTGTGTTCCTTTCGAGCCGCTCTACAACTGTTCCCTCAGGCTACTGACTATCAAGACTACCTTTCTAGTGTCAATAACATCTGCCTGGAGGGTCAGTGAGCTCCAGGCTTTATCAGCTAAGCCTCCATACCGCAAACTCTTCCCACATAAGCTGGTCCTTCGCACTAGAGGTACCTTCCTGCCGAAGGTGGTCACTCCCTTTCACGTAGGCCAGTCCATCTGCCTTTCTTGTTCCACCTCATCCCTCGAAAGAAGAGGATCGACTCCACCAGCTGGACCCCAAAACGAGCGTTGTCGTGCCACCTTGAGCGCACAAAAGAGTTCCAGTTGGATGAACAAATGACCATCGCCCGATAGATCGTACTCTGTATCAAAATCAGCTATGCACTGACCAAAAAGCAACCCCCTAAGGGTTTGCGTGGTCATTCCACAACAGCCAAGGCTGCAACCATTGTGTTAGCATGCAGATTTCCGGTCCTGAACATCTGCCAGGCAGGAAAATGGACATCTCTGCACACGTTTACCAAGCACTTCTGCCTAGACAGTCAGTTCCATAGGGATGGGCACTTTGCCATTCAGTCCTGCAGGACTTTTTAGTGTGAAATTGTTTCGCAAACCCACCTGCAGGGAGGTATTGCTTGGGTATCTATTGTGATGTAAGTAATCTACGGCTAGAAGTCTCTATCAGATGAACAAGTTATGTACCTTATCTAGGTAGAGACTCTATCTAGCCGCAGATTCCTTACCTACCCACCCATGCCCCCCACTCTGCGAACAGATTTCTAGGGACAGTGCCTCCTTTCAGGAACCCAGTTTTCCACACCAGTGGTCAGTTTTGTTTGTGACTCCGCGTGTGGAAAGTCATGAAAAGAAACTGACATCAGCGCGCTGGGGTTGCACCTATATAGGCACTGCGCACGTCACTTCCGCCACAGACAACGCCAAACCACGCTATCTACCGGCGTGCAGGGGTACTGCTCACGAAAAATTTCCAGATTCAGTCTGATGCCTGAAGATAATTGTAAGTTAAGGAATCTGTGGCTAGATAGAGTCTCTACCAGATAAGTCATTACCAAAGGTAAGTAACTTGTTCGTAAACAATAATTTATATTGCAGAATGATATGTCCTGTTCAAAGAATAGATCTTTGAAGACTAGCTTGGAGGGAAACAGTGATGTCCAGGGTAAGCCTAGCACAATGTGCCAGTTAGTAAAAATTACAATTTAAAGTAAATTTATGACCGGGCAGCAAAACACCGGGGGCACTTCACCATCAAGAGGTAATTAATCAAGTAAAGCTTTTAATATCAATTTTGCTGTCCTTATTAATATGTAGCAAACACAAGGAGATGATGGACGGAGCGCTGAAACTTTTCAGACACTCACCCCCAGTCAGATCCGGGTGGAATCCATCATCGTTCTTTAGCTCACTCCACCACCCCAGTTCAGACACAGCTATATGCAAATCAGTCTTGACCCTGTGCCTCATGGGAACAGTCCAGCCCGAACTGCCAAGCCATGTCTTCCCTGGACCGGAAACAAGCATCCTGGGACTGGTTTCGGGCTAACAGCCCTCATCAGCCAGGCTAGCTTGAATCCAGTGGCAAAGTGAGCAAGGGACCCACGTCTGGGCATACCCTGCCAACTTAGGGCAAACAAAGCAAACACAAGGAGATGATGGACGGAGCGCTGAAACTTTTCAGACACTTGCCCCCAGTCACAGATCTGGGTTGAATCCATCATCGTTCTTAAGCTCACTTCACCACCCCAGTTCAGACACAGCTAAATGCAAATCAGTTTTGATGGTCCCAGGATGCTTGTTTCCGGTCCAGGGAAGAGCTAAAGAACGATGATGGATTCAACCCAGATCTATGACTGGGGGTGAGTGTCTGAAAAGTTTCAGCGCTCCATCCATCATCTCCTTGTGTTTGTCTTATTATGATGTAAGCACCCTTTTAAAGTTTGATTACTTAACTAAATTGTTTTATAATCGGACTAGAAGGCTGAGAGAGTTGTGCAGCTTTGCATACCATTTTATAGAAATACCACTCGTTAGTAACTTTCTTTTACCTGGTAGCAACAGAAAGCATGTAAAGATGGGACTTCGGTCATATACATCTAGTGTCCTTTTTCTGCCTTTTACCCCATCTTTTTTTTATTTTTTTATACAGAGATGAAGATTTTTCTGTGAGCTCTGTTCTTGCATCTGATGTAATACACGCTACACGCAAAGATGTTCCTTGTATATTTAAGGTAAGCGTTATTTTCTTCTTGAGTTGTAAATGAATGTAGTGTTAAACAAAATGTTTTTTCTTGGAACGTGTATCTTCATAGATTCATTATACATGAATATCTGAAAGAGACACGTTAGTGACAGATTCCTTACCTTAGAATATCCCCAGGCGTCAGGCTGGATCCGGAAAGTTTTTTGCGTAGCAGTACCCTTGCGCGTCGGTAGGCGGCGTCGTGCGGCTCCGCGTCCGTCGTCGGCGTCGTGATCGCAGGGATGACGTCGCGGGCAGTACTTAGGCGCCGCCCCTGTGCGCTGACGTCAGTTCTTCTTTTTCCGCGCCAGCAAGCGCAGATCCGGGAAGAGCAGTGCCCTGGTCATTTTTTGACCATACTTTTTGGTGAATTTTTTCACTGTTTTTCTCTCAAGGTGTCGTAGGGATGCCCGGTTTCAAACGTTGCGGCGCCTGTGCTCGGATGATGTCCGTCACCGACCCGCATTGGGAGTGTCTCTTCTGCCTCGGCCGAGGCCACGACATGGAGTCTTGTACCGACTGCCAGGCCCTCGACCCGAAAGCTTTGCGAGAGCGGTCTCGAAAGCTCCTCGAGGCCCGGCATTCGGCTCCGCGGAAGCCCCGGTCACGTGAGAGGTCCAGGGGTCGATCGCGGAGTCCACACCGGTCGTCGGCATCGAAGTCTTCTTCGTCCGGTAAGTCGAAACACAAAAAGTCCAAAAAGCATCATCGCTCTAGGACTTCGCCTCGCCGGTCTCGCGACTCGGCTGAGGCCCCTCCCGGCACCGTCCCCGCGGCCCCGGACATGCCTGTGGAGTCGCCCCCGCCATACCCGCCCTTCCCGGGTTCGGGGGCGGATCCGGCCAAAGTGCAGGAATTCCTGTCGGCCATGGCCCGCCTCTTCGGGCCTTCAGGCACCTCCGGTGCGCCTTCGGGCCCCGCGGGCCCTGATGGGGTTGCTCCGGCGTCGCCGACGGCTCCGGCCCCGGCGTCGCCCGTGCCTCCAGCCTCGATCCCGGCTCCGGCTTCGGCCCCGGCCTCGATCCCGGCTCCACAACCCCCATCGACGCCTGTCGACCTAACGACACCTCCGCCGGCGCCGATGTCTCCGGTGCCGTTCTCGACGCCGCCTGGGGCTCCGAGCGGCGTCGTTCCCCAGTTCCTTCCGGCTCCGGACATGGACCCGGACAGACGTCGCTCGACGCCGGTTCCGACGCCGATGGGACCTTGGATCCCAAATGTCCCTCCTCCCCCTTATTTTGAACCTGAGGAGGACCATGAGGACTGGGAGGGGTCTGATGACCCTCTGACACAACAGTGTCAGTACGATGAGGACTGGACAGAGGGTCTAGGGGATGCTAGTGGTCTAGATACTTCCCCTGACACTGGCATGCTGTCTCCTCCCGTGGCTACGGAGGAGGGAGCCAATTTTGCAACGGTGTTGCGTAGGGCGGCTGGGGCCTTACGTCTCCAACTCCCTACTGTGGCGGTCAAGACTAATATCTTGACAGAGGTGCTTTCAGCCGGCAGCCTCCTCTTCGGAGACTGTGCTGCCGTTTAACGACGCCCTCACTGACGTTCTTTGGGCGCCTGGTCCAAGCCCAACACAGGGGCTCCTGTGGATAGGAACGTGTCCCGACGCCATCGCCCAGCTCCGGGCGACCCCCTGTTTCTCTCTGTCCACCCCACCCCTGAGAGCTTGGTTGTCCAAGCCTCCGCTTCCCAAACCGCCTTCCCTACCGCCCCTCCGGATAGGGAATCCAAACGCCTGGATCAATTTGGGAAGAAGGGTTTTTCTTCCTCCAGTGCTGGCTTGCGGTCCGTCAACACCGCTTGCCTTTTGGGCCGATATACTCACTCCTTGTGGGATTCGGTGGCGGATGTTTTGCCCCAGTGTTCTTAGGAGGTCCAGACACTGCTTTCCCGCGCCATTGCCGAAGGAAGGGTTGCGGCCAAATATACAATTCGATGTGGCCTTGATACCGCCGACTCGCTGGGCAGGTCTATTGCAACGACGGTGGCGCTACGACGCCACGCCTGGCTGAGAACCACTGGTTTTTCAGGGGATGTCCAGAATACTCTCATGGACATGCCCTTTGATGGAGTCGGTCTTTTTGGGTCCAAAGCAGACCATGCGTTGGAGCGCTTTAAGGACTCACGGGCTACTGCAAAGTCCCTGGGCCTTTCTGCTACACGCCCTCCGCTGACTTCTGCTTTTCGCCCCTATCGTGGCCACGGTAGGGGCGCCCCTTCACGTCAGCAGCCCAGCCACCGGCCCGCGCAGCAGGCGTCTTCGCGTGGCCGAGGACGTGGATTCCGCCGTGGCGGATCGGGCAACCAGCGTGCGGGTCAGGCCACCACCTCCAACCCGTCCGCGGCCTCCAAACCCTCCTAGTCCCTCCTTTCAGGTGCACAGCACGCCAGTAGGGGCAGGGTCCGCCATCACCTTCCCCACTGGCGTACCATCACCTCGGACAGGTGGGTCTTGGACATTGTCCGAAGGGGCTACTCCCTCCCCTTCGAGTCCACCCCCCAGCCATGCCACCTCAATTCCACCGCATGTCAGGGGATCACTTGGTGCTTCTGCAGAAGGAAGTCACGGCCCTCTTGGCCAAGAGGGCCATCGAGCATGTTCCGACCCCAGAAGTAGGGCGTGGTTGCTACTCCCACTACTTCCTGGTGCCCAAAAAGGACAAGGAGGACATGCGTCCTATCTTGGACCTCCGGAACGTCAATCGCTTCCTCCGGAAGGAGAAGTTCAAGATGCTCACCCTAGCTCAGGTCTTGACTGCCCTCGACCCTGGAGACTGGTTGGTAGCGTTGGACTTGCAGGACGCATATTTCCACATCCCCGTCCTGCCGGCCCACCGGCGTTACCTTCGGTTCACGGTAGGCCCCGAGCATTTTCAGTTCACCGTGCTCCCCTTTGGCCTTACCAGTGCCCCTCGGGTGTTCACGAAAGTGTTGGCGGTGGTCGCAGCTCATCTGCGCCGGGCAGGGGTTTCAGTCTTCCCCTACCTCGACGACTGGCTGCTGAAGGCGGGCTCGTCCCAGGCAGTCGTCTCCCACCTCCAGACTACGGCCGAACTCCTGCAGTCGCTGGGGTTCTCCATCAATGTGCCGAAGTCGCATCTGATTCCTTCTCCACAGCTCCTTTTCATCGGAGCAGTTCTGGACACGACGCAGTTTCGGGCCTATCCTCCCGAACGGCGAGTCCGGGATTTTCAGGCTATGATTCCGATCTTTCAGCCTTTATCCTGGGTTTCGGTACGGATGACCCTGAGGCTGCTGGGCCTCATGGCCTCCTGCATCCTGCTGGTCAATCATGCCAGATGGCATATGCGGGCTCTGCAGTGGGACCTGAAGTTCCAGTGGGCGCAGCACCAGGGCAACCTGTCCGATCACGTCCAGATCTCGGAGGGGACTGCAAAACAGTTGCAGTGGTGGCTCTCGAACCGGCAATGGGTCATGGGCAGATCCCTCTCCCTTCCCCAGCCAGAGCACACAGTTGTGACGGACGCGTCCCTTCTGGGATGGGGCGGTCACATGGGAGAGGCGGAGATCAGAGGCCTCTGGTCTCCGGCGGAGTCCCGGCTCCATATCAACCTTCTGGAGCTCCGGGCGATCCGTCTTGCACTCAAGGCATTCCTTCCCTCTGTCAAAGGGAAGGTAGTGCAGGTGTTCACAGACAACACCACCGCCATGTGGTACTGCAACAAACAAGGCGGGGTGGGGTCGTGGACCCTTTGTCAGGAGGCTCTGCGCCTCTGGACATGGCTGGAACATCAGGGCATGTTCCTGATGGTTCAACACCTGGCAGGTTCGCTGAACGCCAGGGCGGACGAACTCAGCCGCAGGTGCATGATGGATCACGAATGGCGTCTTCACTCGGAAGTGGCGCAAGAACTCTTTCTACAGTGGGGAGAGCCTTGGTTAGATCTATTCGCCACCGAAGAGAACGCGCAATGTCATCAGTTCTGCGCGTTGGAATTTCCAAGGCGGCACTCGCTCGGCGACGCTTTTCGTCACGAGTGGAGTTGCGGTCTGCTGTACGCCTTTCCGCCTATACCACTTCTACCCAGAGTGTTGAAGAAGATTCGGCACGACCGGGCCCAAGTCATTCTTGTGGCTCCGGACTGGGCTCGAAGAGTTTGGTATCCCGAGCTACTCAATATGAGCGTAGATCCCCGATCCGTCTGCCTCTTCGGGAGGATCTTCTGTCGCAGCAGCAGGGGACGGTCCTCCACCCGAACCTGTCCAGTCTACACCTGCTTGCGTGGAGATTGAGCGGCGGCAGTTGATTCCTTTCGACTTGCCTCCCGAAGTTTGTGATGTGATTCTGGCAGCCAGGCGTCCCTCCACTAAAGTGGTATACGCCTGCAGGTGGAACAAATTTGTGGCATGGTGCACAGCAAAGGCTGTGAATCCCCTTTCTGCCCCTCTTTCTGAGGTCCTTCTGTTCCTTCTCTCTCTGGCCCAACAGGGTTCTGCCCTGGGTACCATCAAGGGTTATCTTTGTGCTATCTCGGCCTTCCTCAGGCTCCCTGATCAGCCCTCCCTTTTCAAGTCCCCTGTTGTTAACAGGTTCTTAAAAGGCATTACACACCTCTTCCCTCCTGTTCCGTTTGTGATGCCTCAGTGGGACTTGAACTTGGTTCTTACCTTTTTAATGTGCGCTCCCTTTGAGCCTCTACATAACTGTCCTCTTCGTCTTCTGACTCTAAAGACAGCCTTTCTGGTGGCCATCACCTCCGCTCGGCGGGTGAGTGAGCTCCAGGCTCTATCTTGCAAACCTCCCTTTCTGTTTGTTCATCCAGACAAGGTTGTTCTTCGGACGCGTCCGTCCTTCTTGCCAAAGGTGGTTACTGCTTTCCACATTGGGCAGACCATCACTTTGCCCACCTTCTTTCCGCCTCCGCATCCTTCCAGAGAGGAAGAGAGGCTCCACCGTCTGGACCCAAAACGTGCGCTCTCCTTCTATATTGACCGCACAAAACACTTCCGGGTGGATGACCAGCTCTTTGTTGGCTACGTGGGCGCCAAAAAGGTCGGGCGGTGCACAAGAGGACCATCTCCCGCTGGGTTACCTTGTGCATCAAGACCTGCTATTCTTTGGCTAAGAAGGAGCCTCCTGTTGGGCTGCGTGCCCATTCCACCAGGGCAACGGCTGCTACCACGGCCTTAGGCCGCGGTGTTCCGCTGCCGGTTATCTGTCAGGCAGCTACGTGGGCCTCGCTGCACACGTTTACAAAGCATTACTGCCTTGACAGTCAGGTCCGGAGGGACGGCTTCTTTGGCCGTTCTGTCCTCCAGGACTTCCTTGTCTGATCTTTGTTCGCAGACCCACCACCGGGGTTGGTATTGCTGGGGTATCTATTCTAAGGTAAGGAATCTGTCACTAACGTGTCTCTTTCAGATGCACAAGTTACTAACTTGTGTAACGATATATCTGTAAGAGACAGTAGTTAGTGACAGATTCCTTACCGCCCACCCATCCTCCCCGTTCTGCGAACTGATTTCTAGGGTTAAGGACATCCCTTTCAGGGCCCTAGTATTTTTCAGACACCTGTGTCAGCTTCTTGCATGGCTCTGCGTTCCTGGCGCGGAAAGTCGTGTACAGAACTGACGTCAGCGCGCAGTGGCGGCGCCTAAGTACTGCCCGCGACGTCATCCCGGCGATCACGACGCCGACGACGGACGCGGAGCCGCACGACGCCGCCTACCGACGCGCAAGGGTACTGCTACGCAAAAAACTTTCCGGATCCAGCCTGACGCCTGGGGATATTCTAAGGTAAGGAATCTGTCACTAACTACTGTCTCTTACAGATATATCGTTACACAAGTTAGTAACTTGTGCATTCCACTGTCCTTAACAAAACAGAAGTCACAGGAGCAGGCTCAGTATTTCTAGCAAGATCGGAGAAGTAGCACCTCATTGCTGACTAGGTAGAATGACGAGTACGTTCCCTACTTACCTTACTGCTACATTTAGTTCTCTGGGAGAAGTCCTGGGTGTCTGGATAGCATACCTTCTCTTCCATCTCAGACATGTCTAGTTGTTGCTCCATAATATTGTAGAAAGAGTGTTAGGTCTTTAAAAATGTCCTCTTCTGAAAACCTTATGTTCTATTCCTGCAATTTATTTATCAGGGCCTGCAATTTATTTATCAGGACCTCCACTTCTTTTTGCAAGTGATAAGTGAACCTTCTAACACACACATAAAAACCTGGAAAAATCACTTGGACCTGGTAAACTTATTTCATTGTGATGGATACTCAGATTCCTCACCTTGGAATACTCACCAGGTGCCAAACTGGATCCAGAAACTTTTCTTGAGCAATGAGTTTGCGTACCACTAACCATGCAGCTGGTTGTGTACCAGCCCAGAATTTACTGAAACGCAAGTAAGTGCCACTTGCTGATATCTTTTCCTTTCTTTTTTTGCACCTTCCAACATTGATCCAGAGTATCATTTTCAAACTTGTTGGTTTTCCAATGTCTTCTAAAACTCGAATCCAAGTGTGCTAGAGAACAGATGTCTCCTCGTAAAACTACAGATTTGAAACCCATGCTGTGAATACATGAAACAAATGTTGGTAACTTAACCGCTTGAGGTGTATATCTGGGCTCAGGGCACTACTCGAAGTTGTACAACAAATGCACCAAAAAATTATCCAAGACCGAGTAATGAAGTTGTACACTGGGCAATATAAGAAGTTGCAGCCATAGCATAAATCCTGTTCTCACTCAAAGCCTTGGGTGTGGACCCAATCCCCCTTTTGAGGCCATACCCGCGAGAAGCCTACATCCCAGTCGAGGTCCACCGCTAAGTGCAAATCGAAATCCAAACACAAACAAGCGTTGTGGAACCCAACCCCATCCCACCACTCCGCATCCAAAGAGAAGGCCTGAAGGCTTCACAATGTCAATCGGTCTCCCTGTAGGTCTTCGGGTGCGGAGCAGGTTTCCCAACTGATTCTGGTACGCCCCAAATTTCCCAAGTCCTCAGCGATGCTGCAGCAGACTGATGATTTTAAGGAGTCCATGTTGCGGAGTTTAGTTGCACTTCTGGTTTCATCTGTGTTAGACCTGTCAGCCCTAGGGTGGTCTTGCCCTGTTTTTTTTCCCTTTTGCGCCTCATTTTTTGCCACCGTATTTTTACTGGACCTAGGTCTCCGGGCGCCTTGCCACTGCTGGCCAGTGCTGAGGTGCAGGTGCTCTCTCACTAAAGATGGCTGCCACAGGCCCCTGCTACTGCAGAGGGGCCTCACACGCATACACACTAGTAGCCAGGGTCAGGCTGGGACTTAGGGATACAGTATCCATCCCGTCCCCGCCTCTGGGCCACATAGCTAGATAGGCGGAAGGTTCCAGAACCTTCCGGGCTGTGGGAGGAGTTATGTTTTGCCGCCTTTAGGAGGGTCACCTGACCTAGGGGTATAAGAGGCTTGGAGGGAAAACCTTTTAGTCAGTTAGGTTGGAGCACCGCTGATCCTGGGAGAACCTCTGCCGGAGTACAGGCTTTAGGGCCTAGGGGAGACCTACACTACTGCTGCTGACAGGACTGAGGCCCTGCTGAAGTAAGATAGCTGAGGAACGCCCACCACCCACTGACCTTGCCCAGTGTGAGGGGACCCAGGGAACCACCTTCAGCGTGCTGGGAGGAACATCAAGCACTCCCAGAACCACCAACTCACCCCCCTCAGAAGAAGGAACTTTTGACCAGAAACTTTTGACACAGGACGTATAATAAGCCACTTCTGACAAGAAACTCATGACAAGATTCTGAAACCACGTAACTGGAACCAAGCGACTGCCATCCAGTCAACACAAGCTGAACATTCAACTGGGGACCCCCAGGTAACGCGCGGGACGCTGTGCCCTCCAGAAGCGCCGGGGGTCAGACTGCCTGATCCCCCCCCCCTTACAAGCGCTGGACCCCCACCCTGTGTGTCCTACGGCAAGCGCTGCTCTCCTCTAGCGCTGGGCTGTCCAGAAGCCCTGGACCTTCACCCCTCGTGAGTGCTGAGGGCCAACTATCTGCCCTGTGGTGAGCGCTGTGTGTGGAGAAGCGCGGGGGTTAAAGGAAGTGCCGCCTGTAAGGACGAGGGGCTGCCCAAGATCAAGGCCCTACACGATCCTTGACGCCACCGCTGTGGCCCTGGTACCTGTACCCCGTGGTAGGGGCGACGACATGCTGTCCGCTCCGTGGGCACGGTGAGGAAATCGCCCCGGAGGGGCTCCACTGCCAGCGGGAGCCCCCGAATCATCCCCGTTGCCGCTGCTGCCCGGGCCGGAGAAGAGAAGGCCGCGCTGGGCCGGAGAAGGAGGCGGGAGGCGTTGCCCGGCAACGCGAGGACCAGCCGCGTCAGGAGCCCCGCCCCCAAAGAAGCCGCGACGTGATTGGGCCCCGCCGGAGCCCAGGGAAGAACAACGCCGGAGGGGCTCCACTGCCAGCGGGAGCCCCCGAGAAATCCCCTTTGCCGCAACGAGGACGAGAGAGAGCCTGGGAGCGCGGGCCTCCTCCCCCGGTCTGGGCCCTTGTGCCAGTAGAAGCGGGCTGACCGGAGGAGAGGCGCCCGGCCCCATCCAGGCCCCAAAGCAGCGCAGAGACAGTCAGGTGAGCCCGGGAGGCCTGGGGGGAAAGCCCTGCCATCAAGGAGGCCTCCGGCCCACAGACGCTTCCCCTGAGTACTGTCCCGGGTGGAGTGGGCAGGAGCCCTCCTGTAACGGCGCTAACTGCCCCCGTGTCTGTGACCGGCCCTGTTACAAGGGAAGTTTGACCACAGGGGCCCTACGAACAGGGAGTGCATTGAGATCCCTGGAATTCTACTCAGGCGGGGAACTAACCGCTTAAAGCATAACTGCTTCCATTGTTCCTCACTTGCTCGTTTTAATCACTGTTTAGGCCTGATGCCTATGCCTAGATGTAAACGTCTGCGCCCCATGTGAAGGATTAATTGAACTAAAGTTGAAGGGTCTTATGTTGCAGGGTACCGGAGTGCGCCGCCCCCCCTACTGAGGGTGGGTGCGCCTAGATTAATGCAGGCCCGGTTGGAAATGTATGGAGTTGCCCTGTGTAAATAACTGTACATTCCTGAAAGTGAACTGCCTGTTTAGGCCCATGTATTGTTCATGCACCTTGTGATCATTATTGGTGCTGTGTTTAGGAGATGATTCCTGCGGCCTTTTAGTGGCCTACCATGTTGATGATGCTGTAATAGGAATGTGCACCAGTTGGGTAACGCAATGATTTTCAATGTGAAGCTGAAGTAATCTGCCTCATCTGATGCAACCTTGCTTTATATAAAAGATCTTGATTTTAATTACGCAAGCCTGGTGTGGTGTCATGTTATTGCTTCGCATTTCTGAGTCAAAGTAAGAGTGTGCTGCACAACTGCCTTACACATTGCCTTCGCGTGCCTTCCCCGCTTTGCGCCATGCTACCGTAACGGACTCGGTAACCCCGTTTCCAACATTTGGTGTTCAGCGGTGGGATAAGGACTGGTGTTTGTGCAGCACCCTACAGTGACTCAGTGTGCGCCGCAATTAGACACCTATTGAAATGAAAGTGCTAGGAATTCTATGGTAATTGCCGATTGTGTTACAGTCCTGCGTTAGACCTGCTACCTACAATTTAGAACCCCTTCCTTAAATTGTCTGGGACCCCACCTAGGAGGATGGAGTTTGAGTTAGCCGACCTAGAAAGGTATACGGTGACACAGCTCAAGGAGTTCTGCCTAGAGAGGGGGTGGCCGTCAAGCGAGGCGCCAGGAAGGAGGTGCTTCAGAAAGCTTTGAGGGCATGGGTAATGGCCCACCCGGGGGAAGAGGGGATGAGGAGCAGAGGGAGGCAGACGACCCAGGAGAACTGAACCTACTGAACATTGACGTCAGCGAGAATGTGTTGCCAGGAAGACGTTCCAGGGCAGGCAGTAGTGCGTCAGGGGGGAGTTTGTCAGCAGAGGAATTCGAGGACAGGAGGGAGCAAAGGCAATTGACATTAGAACTTGCTAGAATGGAAAGAGACGGAGAACAGGCAAGGCTAGCCATGGAGGAAAGGAAGCTTGTACATGAGCTTAGCCTGAAGGAGCTAGAGCTCCGGACCTTGCAGATGGAGATGCAGGGCAAAATGAATGGTGGCAGCGTACCTGCTGGGGTTCCACAGGAGCCCAAATTTTATCTACCCAGGGAGGTGATAGCCAGCTTTAGCGTGGGTGATGACATCGACAAGTGGTTGGCGGCCTACGAGGTAGCTTTGGTGGCCCATAGAGTTCCTGAGAGCTACTGGGGGGGAGGTCTCTACAGGTACATACCTCCACCAGTAAGGGACACACTTTTAACCTTGGATAAGGGGGATCAGACCAACTACCCTATCATGAGGGAGGCCCTGCTCAAGAAGTTTGGCCTCACCCCAGAGAAGTACCGCCAAACGTTCCGCAACAGCCACAAGCTCCACACACAAAACTGGGTGGATTTTTATGATTATGCCCGGAAGGCATTGGAGGGTTGGGTGCGTGGCAGCGAGGTTGATGATTACAAGGGGCTGTACGACCTGTTCTTGAGAGAGCACCTCCTCGAGAAATGTTTTCCGGAGCTGCGCCAGTACTTGGTGGACCGCAAGCTGACCAACCCAAGGGAGCTTGCAGAGGAGGCAGACACGTGGGTCAGCACTCGGGTGTCCCACAAGGGAGCCGGGGCAGACCCCCGAAAGGTGGACAGGGGTTCCCCCAGAAGAAAGAGGGGGGAGATAAAAAGAGGGAGTTCTTTAAAGGTCCCCAAAATAGACCGCCTGGGAGAGGGGTAGGTTCCCCATCCCAATCTGCATTCCAGAAACCCACTTACCCTGACAGGAGTCAGCAGCCCAGAACTGTCCGGTGCTACGAGTGCGGGGAGGTTGGACACTACAAGGGGGATCCCCAGTGTCGCAAGAGAACCCCAGCCCCCACAGGAGGTAAGAGCCCCGGGGTGGCCAGTGTAGCGCTTGGGGAGTTGTTGTCCCTAGGTAGGGGAGGTGAGTGGACAGGTTTGACCTTAGTTTCCCTGGGGGATAGAGAGATCATCCCACGGGTTCAGGTACCCGCGAACACTGCCAAGTATCGGCAGAGGGTCCTGGTGAACGGGGAGGAGGTGGAGGCTCTGAGGGACACAGGTGCCAGCATGACGATGGTGAGACGTCAGCTGGTGTCCCCAGAGCAGGTGATTCCTGAGGAGTTCCACCCGGTTGTGATGGCTGATAATAGCCTGGGTCATTACCCCGTGGCCCAAGTTCCCTTTGAGTGGGGAGGAGTATCAGGTCTGATGAAGGTTGCGGTGAGCCCTGCCATGCCAGTTGACTGTCTGCTGGGCAACGACTTGGAACATACTGCCTGGAGGGAGGTAGAGTTCAATGCCCATGCTGAGATGTTGGGGTTACCAGGATGGACTTGCGTTATCACGCGGTCCATGGCTGCCCAACAAGGAACTCAGCCCGGGTTGGAGCCTGAAATATGGCCCAGCCCACTGCTGGACGAGGAGATGTCCGGGAGGAGACACCCGGTGAGATGGATGGGGAGCCCGCGGAGGTGACCCCGGAGTCCGCTGAGGTGGTTGGTTTTCCCGTGGGGGACCTGCCGACCCCTGCAGAGTGGCAGGTGGAAGGAGGGCCTACCCGGGAGGAATTTTGCCGGGCGCAGAAGGAGTGCCCTACGCTTGAAGGCATACAGCAACAGGCCGAAGCCCAAGCAGCTGGAACAGAGACTGGTAACTACCATGTCTACTGGGAGGATGGTCTCCTCTACAGTGAGCCTAAGGCTCCGGTGCATGGGTCCTCAAGGGCCGTGGTGGTCCCCCAATGCTACCGAGCCTTTCTGCTAGAGTTGGCACATGAGATACCACTAGCAGGACACCTGGGCCAGGACAAGACGTTTGCGCGTTTGGTCCCACATTTTTACTGGCCCAGGATTCGCGTCACTTCTGACACTTTTTGCAAGACCTGCACCACTTGCCAAGCGAGCGGCAAGACAGGGACTAAAGTGAAGGTCCCTCTAGAACCTCTCCCAGTTGTCAATACCCCTTTTGAGCGAGTAGGGATTGACATTGTCGGGCCGTTGGATCCGCCGACTTCTGCTGGACATAGGTTCATTTTGGTGCTAGTAGACCACGCCACCCGGTACCCAGAGGCAATCCCTCTGAGGACCATCACTGCACCGGTGGTGGCGCGGGCCCTCATGGGGATTTTTACCCGAGTGGGATTCCCCAAGGTCGTGGTGTCAGATAGGGGCACGAATTTCATGTCGGCCTACATGCAGGCCATGTGGAAGGAGTGTGGAGTGACCTACCGGTTCTCCACTCCTTACCACCCCCAGACGAACGGGCTTGTGGAGCGCTTTAACAAAACCTTGAAGGGGATGATCAGGAGCCTACCCGAGGACTTAAGAAGGAAGTGGGACGTCCTCTTACCCTGTCTGCTCTTCTCCTACCGAGAGGTGCCGCAGAAGGGGGTCGGGTTCAGCCCCTTTGAGCTGCTCTATGGCCACCCCGTTCGGGGCCCCTCAGTCTTGTCAAGGAGGGGTGGGAGAAGTCTTCCTCGAAGCTTCCCCGTGATGTGGTCAGCTATATGCTGGCATTCCGCAGCCAAGTGGCCAAGCTGTGGAAGGAGGCCTCGGACAACCTAGAGGCAAGTCAGGCCGTCATGAAGCAATGGTATGACCGGAACGCGCGGACGGTAGAGTTAGACGCTGGACAGAAGGTGTGGGTCATGGAGCCAGGAGAGCTTAGCGCCCTCCAGGACAGGTGGACTGGACCGTTTGAGATCCTGGAAAGGAAAGGCCAGACCACGTATGTCGTCGATGTGAAGACCCCCGTCAACCCCACAGGGTGTTCCACGTCAACCGCCTGAAGCCACACCAGGAGCGTTCCGAGCTCACTCTCCTGATGATAACAGATGGAAGTGAGGAGGAGGAGAGTGAGCCTCTGCCAGACCTTCTGGCGGCCCATGAAAAGGATGGTTCGGTAGAGGAGTGGTCCTCGCCCCATCCTTGACCCCAGAGCAACAGAGGGACTGCCGCCAGGTCTTGGGGCAGTACGCCTCGTTGTTCTCCCTCACGCCTGGAATCACGCACCTGTGTACCCATGATGTGGACACAGGGGACAGTCCGCCAGTGAAAAACAAGTCTTACCGGCTGTCCGATAAGGTCAAGGCTAGTATCCAGGGTGAGGTTACCAAGATGCTAGAACTGGGGGTGATTGAGCCTTCCAGTAGCCCTTGGGCTAGTCCGGTGGTGTTGGTGCCGAAAGCGGCCCCACCGGGCACCACACCAGAACTTCGGTTCTGTGTGGATTACCGTGGACTCAACACAGTCACCAAGACCGACGCTCACCCGATCCCTCGGGCGGATGAGCTCATTGACCGGCTGGGAGCAGCCCGGTATCTGAGTACCATTGATTTAACGTCAGGCTATTGGCAGATCGCCATGGCGGAAGGAGCAAGGGAGAAGCCGGCGTTCTCCACCCCCGAGGGCCACTTTCAATTTCGTGTGATGCCCTTCGGGTTGAAAAATGCTCCAGCCACTTTCCAGCGGTTGGTGAACCAGGTGCTGTCTGGCCTAGAGGCCTTCTCTGCTGCCTACCTGGATGACATAGCTGTCTTCAGTAGCAGCTGGGAGGACCATCTGGAGCATCTCCAGGAGGTGCTACAGGCTTTGCAACGGGCTGGTCTAACCATCAAGGCCAGCAAGTGCCAGATTGGACAGGGATCTGTTGTGTACCTGGGACATCTGGTGGGCGGAGGTAAGGTGCAACCCCTCCAAGCCAAGATTGAGACCATCATGGCCTGGGAGCCCCCAAGACCCAAACAGAGGTCCGAGCTTTTCTCGGCCTCACGGGATACTACCGCCGGTTCGTCAAGGGATATGGAACCATCGTGGGCCCATTGACGGAATTGACTTCAAAGAAGCAGCCACGCAGAGTCATCTGGACGGCTGCCTGCCAGGAAGCCTTTGAGACCCTTAAACGTGCCATGTGCACCGCACCGGTGCTCAGGACCCCAGACTTTGGACGGGAATTTATCGTGCAGACAGACGCTTCTGAGCATGGCATAGGAGCTGTGCTCTCGCAGCTGAATGACGATGGCCAAGACCAGCCAGTGGCCTTCATCTCCCGAAGACTACTCCCCGGGAACAGCGGTGGAGTACCATTGAACGGGAAGCCTTTGCCGTGGTTTGGGCTGTAAAGAAGTTGAGGCCATACCTTTTTGGTTGTCACTTCCTGATCCAGACCGACCACAGACCCCTTCGCTGGCTCATGCAGATGAGAGGCGAAAACCCCAAATTGTTGAGGTGGTCCATTTCCCTCCAGGGGATGGACTTTCGGGTGGAACATCGACCCGGTGTAGACCACGCCAACGCTGACGGTCTCTCCCGGTTTTTCCGCCTTAGCGAAGAGAACTCCCTAGAGGTTGGGAAGCTCTCCCCTCTTTCGGCTGGGGGGGACGCATGTTAGACCTGTCAGCCCTAGGGTGGTCTTGCCCTGTTTTTTTCCCTTTTGCGCCTCATTTTTTGCCACCGTATTTTTACTGGACCTAGGTCTCCGGGCGCCTTGCCACTGCTGGCCAGTGCTGAGGTGCAGGTGCTCTCTCACTAAAGATGGCTGCCACAGGCCCCTGCTACTGCAGAGGGGCCTCACACGCATACACACTAGTAGCCAGGGTCAGGCTGGGACTTAGGGATACAGTATCCATCCCGTCCCCGCCTCTGGGCCACATAGCTAGATAGGCGGAAGGTTCCAGAACCTTCCGGGCTGTGGGAGGAGTTATGTTTTGCCGCCTTTAGGAGGGTCACCTGACCTAGGGGTATAAGAGGCTTGGAGGGAAAACCTTTTAGTCAGTTAGGTTGGAGCACCGCTGATCCTGGGAGAACCTCTGCCGGAGTACAGGCTTTAGGGCCTAGGGGGGAGACCTACACTACTGCTGCTGACAGGACTGAGGCCCTGCTGAAGTAAGATAGCTGAGGAACGCCCACCACCCACTGACCTTGCCCAGTGTGAGGGGACCCAGGGAACCACCTTCAGCGTGCTGGGAGGAACATCAAGCACTCCCAGAACCACCAACTCACCCCCCCCCCCCACCCCTCAGAAGAAGGAACTTTTGACCAGAAACTTTTGACACAGGACGTATAATAAGCCACTTCTGACAAGAAACTCATGACAAGATTCTGAAACCACGTAACTGGAACCAAGCGACTGCCATCCAGTCAACACAAGCTGAACATTCAACTGGGGACCCCCAGGTAACGCGCGGGACGCTGTGCCCTCCAGAAGCGCCGGGGTCAGACTGCCTGATCCCCCCCTTACAAGCGCTGGACCCCCACCCTGTGTGTCCTACGGCAAGCGCTGCTCTCCTCTAGCGCTGGGCTGTCCAGAAGCCCTGGACCTTCACCCCTCTTGAGTGCTGAGGGCCAACTATCTGCCCTGTGGTGAGCGCTGTGTGTGGAGAAGCGCGGGGGTTAAAGGAAGTGCCGCCTGTAAGGACGAGGGGCTGCCCAAGATCAAGGCCCTACACGATCCTTGACGCCACCGCTGTGGCCCTGGTACCTGTACCCCGTGGTAGGGGCGACGACGTGCTGTCCGCGCCGTGGGCACGGTGAGGAAATCGCCCCGGAGGGGCTCCACTGCCAGCGGGAGCCCCCGAATCATCCCCGTTGCCGCTGCTGCCCGGGCCGGAGAAGAGAAGGCCGCGCTGGGCCGGAGAAGGAGGCGGGAGGCGTTGCCCGGCAACGCGAGGACCAGCCGCGTCAGGAGCCCCGCCCCCAAAGAAGCCGCGACATGATTGGGCCCCGCCGGAGCCCAGGGAAGAACAACGCCGGAGGGGCTCCACTGCCAGCGGGAGCCCCCGAGAAATCCCCTTCGCCGCAACGAGGACGAGAGAGAGCCTGGGAGCGCGGGCCGCCTCCCCCGGTCTGGGCCCTTGTGCCAGTAGAAGCGGGCTGACTGGAGGAGAGGCGCCCAGCCCCATCCAGGCCCCAAAGCAGCGCAGAGACAGTCAGGTGAGCCCGGGAGGCCTGGGGGGAAAGCCCTGCCATCAAGGAGGCCTCCGGCCCACAGACGCTTCCCCTGAGTACTGTCCCGGGTGGAGTGGGCAGGGCAGGAGCCCTCCTGTAACGGCGCTAACTGCCCCCCGTGTCTGTGACCGGCCCTGTTACAAGGGAAGTTTGACCACAGGGGCCCTACGAACAGGGAGTGCATTGAGATCCCTGGAATTCTACTCAGGCAGGGAACTAACCGCTTAAAGCATAACTGCTTCCATTGTTCCTCACTTGCTCGTTTTAATCACTGTTTAGGCCTGATGCCTATGCCTAGATGTAAACGTCTGCGCCCCATGTGAAGGATTAATTGAACTAAAGTTGAAGGGTCTTATGTTGCAGGGTACCGAGTGCGCCGCCCTACTGAGGGTGGGTGCGCCTAGATTAATGCAGGCCCGGTTGGAAATGTATGGAGTTGCCCTGTGTAAATAACTGTACATTCCTGAAAGTGAACTGCCTGTTTAGGCCCATGTATTGTTCATGCACCTTGTGATCATTATTGGTGCTGTGTTTAGGAGATGATTCCTGCGGCCTTTTAGTGGCCTACCATGTTGATGATGCTGTAATAGGAATGTGCACCAGTTGGGTAACGCAATGATTTTCAATGTGAAGCTGAAGTAATCTGCCTCATCTGATGCAACCTTGCTTTATATAAAAGATCTTGATTTTAATTACGCAAGCCTGGTGTGGTGTCATGTTATTGCTTCGCATTTCTGAGTCAAAGTAAGAGTGTGCTGCACAACTGCCTTACACATTGCCTTCGCGTGCCTTCCCCGCTTTGCGCCATGCTACCGTAACGGACTCGGTAACCCCGTTTCCAACAATCTGGCATGCCTGTCGGCCCCAGGGAACCGTAGTGGCCTCCAGTTGGGTTACTGCATGTGAATCAGTTCTCGGACCTCAGGACTAGCTCCAGGCACTGTACTAATTCTGCTAAAGCCATCCCCTCTGCCTCCAAGGCCTGCACTGGGCCTTTCCTCGACCATCCAGCAACACCAACAGTTTTGTCCACTCCGTGACTGTGGTAGGGGGCTTCCAATATTGCCATCGAGTTCAGCCTACCCAGAAATGTCCACTGCCTTTTCGTGGCTATGGCCGCTGTACCCACAGACCAGGTGAGCAGCAGGCAGTATAGTCTCTAACTCTCCCACAGCCTCAAAGTCTCTTAAGTGGGTCCTTTGAGACACACAGCCAATCTAAGGCAAGAGCCGACATTTTCTTTCAGGGTCATCGGTTGGAATTAATGAATAGAAGAATCATAGAGGTAGTGTACATGCTCCTTATGTTCAATTATGTGAGAGATGTGAATCCCATGTGGAATCAATTTTACCTCACATCAATACCTGACAACACTTTCTGCTGCCCCTCAATGCTTGGGAGGTGAAGGATTATGGTAGGATATTCCTACCTGCTTTCGTTGCTGGTCTTTTCTGTTTGTTGGTAGACCAGACGGCCTAGCTAGCCTAGCCAAAATGTCTTGTCCTATGAAGTACTTAGTGTAGTGTACATCTTCGCGTAATGAACATCTTTGGCTCGAAGGAAAGCCTTTCAACCCACACTAGAAGCTCTGAATGCATCACCCAAATATGCAATATCTACTCTGTTTTTGAGTGCTGGTTGTACACTGCTCCCTGATTCCCTGATACTGCTTTTGCATGTGAATCCTGCTGGCACAAAGTTTAGGACCAAAATTAGCATGGGACTCACTTTTGTTGCCTTACCGCCTGTTGTAATTGGTGGTATTAACAACTCCCTTCCCCATTAGGAGGGGCCAACTGTCAATTCCGGCCTCTAGTACCTGACTTTCTAAGTTGCAAGATACTTAATATGTTGTGGGTATAACTAAACATTTAATATAATCTTCCTCCTCCACCATTTTTTGGTGGAACTTCAGGGGCTGTTTTACAGGAAAGGCGTACTGTGCCTGTTTGCACCTCGACATACCTTTAACGATGTGCACCGGGTGCAAACAGGGACAATGCACCATATTATGATCAATGCACTTCCGCCTGCCATGGGAGAAGCATATTAGTGAAAGATGGACATGCTGATTGAAGGTGCTGGCCTGTCTTTTGCAGTGCAGGTGACACCCGCCTGCACTTCAAAGGGGAGCAGGGATCCCCCGTACAGGCTGGGGCACTGACTGACTGCACTCTAATGCAGAATGATATGTGGGGTGGTCCGAGGGTTGCCCTCGGGTCAGGAGGTACACTGACAGAGGCAAAGTGTCCCCGTTGTTTGCATGGGGCCATGCCCCCATGCAATTGAGTGCATGACCCCTTAAGATAGAGCAGTTGCTATTGGTATTATATAGTCTGTGGCCCTGTTTATAATGCTACTGTGCCCCTGGGGCCCAAAAACGGTCACATGTGCCAGTTGCGCCCCGGGGCACTGTATGTAATACAGCCCTACATTTCCAAGCAGTGGTCTGCCTACCCATTCAGATACATTTTGGGAGGTTGGGTGAGTTGAATATTATATTGAATACTAGCTGCTTACCTCTGCTCTGACCTTAAGGTCAGATAGTAATAGATCAAATTAACACCACAGTGTCTAGAAACCAAATAACTATAATGTGATGCTTCTGTATAAAAATAAGGTTATACATTCAGCAGCCTTCTACAACAGCTAATAGAACTGACAAGACTGTGAACAAGGAGATAAGGTCAACACCGTCTACGTTCTACGCATTTTGTATTGCCTTATCTTTAACAGTCACAATTTTGCCAATTATTTTGATTTTCGCAACCTTCAAAAACATATTTGGCTAACCTCTTCTTAATTACTTTGAAATATGTGTTTGTTGTTCAAGGAAAGCACACTTTCCATGAGCCACTAGTCTGCTAAAGTTCATGGGTCAGGAGATATTGTTCTCAGATAAATTAAAACCTGCTTTAACAAAAGAGTTTTTTCGTCTTGTGTTAGAGTGGTTTATCTTCTTAATGTTCAATTATGTTTCCTCTGGCTTTTAAGGTCACCGCCTCTTTCTTAGATCTACCTTCCAAGACTTCATCACTACTGATCCTGACAGAAAATGAGAATGAAAAGAGGAAATGGGTTGGGATCTTGGAGGGGCTCCAGTCCATCTTGCACAAAAATAAGCTGCGAAATCAGGTGGTACAAGTTCCACAAGAAGCCTATGACAGTACACTGCCTCTTATCAAAGCAAGTTTGACTGGCGCAATTGTAGGTATGTGTGTTTTCATTACAGTGTGCAATGTATAAAATGTGACAAAGGCATCTAGCTAAACCTAGATTCATGGCGTTCTCAAGTGTAAGAGCTCCATGCACTTAAATTATTATTGTGTAAAAATCACTAGATGATATTGCCCTTACAATAGATGACATGGCGAGTAATCCGCTCACCCAACATGCTTTCTTTGATTTCTCTGACAAACCCTGAAGCTGGTACAATTATATGCTTATTTCTTTGAGATATTATTTATTTTTGGAATCCGTTCTCTGGTCTGATATTTTTCGATGTTCTCGTTCAGAACAGCTTAATAGGTAGTGTGGTTTAGTTTTGATGTATGCATAAGAATTAAATAAAAAATTGTAGTTTGGGGACAAATATAGCAAAATATAAATTTGTGCCTTTTGGTCGTTAAAGGCACTGAGCCTGCAGCTCTGGCCTATAAGAAGGAAGAGAGCCTTAAACAATCTGTATGTCCTAACGCTAAAGGACTGTAATGCAGGTATATCATTTCACGCACTGAGGGTAGAATATTGTAAATTAAAAAGGGAGATACAGCAACCCAAACATTGAAATGTTGGAACAGAAGTTCCATACCATTTATTATTGTCCCTGAGCCACTCTGTTTTCTTCAGTGGAGCTCTCAGCATTCCTGTATTCTAATATAAAGGTGTATCTAACAGAGTATGCCTTAAGTAGAATGCACTTTATTGCTAAATCCACAAGGAGCAGTTTATTTTACAATACTGCACCGTAATAATGTTGTGTAAATACCCTCCCACACAAAAACATTACATAAGTGAAACTGAAAAGTCTTCAGAAATTGAGTCCCCACTTTTCCTTGCATTATCTGCTTTTCCTGCACAGTAAGAGATTAAGCAGGTGTAGTTTTGCATATCCCTTGTAAACCTATTGATGCTGTATTAGTTGCATTCGACGGAAACCGCACTGTCCATGGATTCATGAGATGAAGCATGGATATTAAGACACCTTGCAATAAGGCAACCTCCTTGATATACAAGTCTCTTTCATATTAAAACATAATGAATTATTGGTTTCATAGAGTAGGACCAAGGTGGTTCTAGGGTTAAATCCCCAGTCAGAAGCAAGCAATGGCTGTTCTAAAGGACTTTATTCCTCTGGTGCTCACGATTTACAGGCAAGTTTGGTTCTCAGGTGAATGTATCCACAGTTAAATACCCCAAAAGTTCTTTAAAATATCACCATACAATACTGTTTCTGTAAAACGATTTGCAAGGGTGGGGGAAGAACAGTCACTCTCTGCCACCTCAATGTTGATCATTAAGGGTGGAGCCGCCCCCCAAAATATTTATTTGTAGCATGTGTTGGGCTTAGATACATACTCCTGCCATCTAGTGTTGTGCTTGGCCATTTGCAACTTGTTTTTCTTCTAAGAAGTTCTTCTAGACACAAAGTAAAGTGAGTGATTCCTCCTATAGTCTGTGTTGCTCATGTTCATCAGCTCCTTTGTTAGATGGTTTTTTTCGCCATTGGATTCGGATGTCGTTCTCGGAGTTCCATGACCGAAGCTCGATTCCTGCTTTGAGGCCCTTCCAGCGCCCCGTTCTTTTTCAACCGTCTACGGGACCTCGACAATCACTACACAAACTGGCGTTACTTCAAATTTTCAATACGCCCGCTGGGGCCCGGTTTCAACGCATCATTGTACTTTTAGACACCAACTCTAACAACAACAAACTCCATATACTAGACGGCGAAGAGGGATGGAAAAGACTCCCTTTAGCTTCTGTCATGACAAATATTCAAAGCAGGACCAGCACAAGTTGTATAATCGCTATTTGTTAACAGAACACAACGGTGTGTTGTGTGGGGCATGTCAGGCTTTCCCGCTTGAAGAAACTCTTCTGCAACGAAGAGAACCTTGTTGGGCCCATTCCACCATACAGACACCTCATACCGAAGGTACACCTGATATTTTCGGGGAGCAGTCGGCAGAGCCGTAACAAGACACAGAGGACACTGAGGCACAGGCAGTGCCGATTGATGACCCTACACTGGTGGCTAGCCAAGACAAGCACTCCGACTCCGACCCTTCCATACAATGGCACGTGAGAAAACCGAAGAAAGGCTGCCATTCCCTGGCAAAAACAGCTAAGGTGGCTTCCGGAACCCCACTGCCCTCGGGCCATGGTGGTCTCCGAAAACCGGGTCAGGAGCAGACTCGAGTCCCTTTGCTTGTAAAACACTTGACAACCGTCAAGATTTAAAGCCCTGAAAGTCTCCTCAGTGCCAGTACCAAAAAAACAGACTCTGCACTGAAGCACCACAAGGCATTGGAGCCTAAACAGCCACCATTGGATCTGAAACCACTTTTAGTGCCGAAACATCCTAAGACGCCCTCGGCAACAAAACATCACTCATTGAAACCATCATCAGGGGCACAAATCATGTCGGTGCCGAAAATACCTTTGACATCGAAACACACAGAGTCAGAGCCCAAACAACTGCCTGTTCAACCAATTCTTGAGAAACTTCAAGATAAACTGGACAAAAGACAAAAAACTTTATTTTATTGACCCAGACACTGGCAAGGCGGGGGCAAAGTCGTCCCAACTATTTCTGACACACTTCCAAAGAGGAAAAAAACATTTGAAGAGGAAATCATGGGGCCAGATCCACCCAAGGCTCCCAAAAAGAAAGGACGGGCAGGCGCCCTATTATTTTTCCTCCAATTCCCCCTCCTCCATCTCCCTTAAAGCCTCTATCTCCTCCACCGCCAATAGTACAACCACTGGCAATATCACCAGTACATAAGCAGTCAACAGAGCACCTACCTTCAGAACAGCAGCATACATCAACCTCACAGTCATCAATGGGTGATATTGATACACAGGAGGATTTACCGTATGGCTCACTATATTTTCCAGATTCCCAAGAGGACCCAGGCAATATACAGGATCCATGGGATCAATATGATGCAATTCTGATGGATGATACCGATCCGCACCTCTGCCCTTCAAAACCCTCATCACCTGATGATACCACATCATATCATGAAGTAATCAGTAGGGCAGCACACTACCATAAAGTGTATCTTCATACTATAGAGGATGAGGAGGATTTTTTGGGTGGAGACACTAAATAGGTCACACAGAACAGTGCCATCCCTTCCTATTTTAAAAGGCGTGCTTAAATCCACACAGGAAATCTTTAAGCAGCTGGGGAAGTTCAGCATGATAAGTCCTAGGGTGGACAAAAAATACAAAGTGTGTCCATCAGCCCCGGTGTATATCAGGGGACAAGTTCCCCCTGACTCATTGGTGGTACACACTGCTAGAAAAAGGGCTAACTCACAGGGCACTGGGAATGCCCCACCCACAGATAAGGAAAGCAAAAAATACGATGCGTTGGGGAAACGTGTTGCTGCGCAAGCAGCTAGTCACCTACGTATCACCAATTCTGTGTAATTATTTTCCCGTTATAACTGAGCCCATTAGGATGAGATGCAGGAGCTACTGCAGCACCTCCCAGAACAATATCATCGAAAGGTGACTCAATTGGTAGGAGACGGTTGGATCATATCAAATACTACTATACAATGTGCACTGGATTCTGCTAATACCAGTGCAAGGGAAATAAACACTAGTATCCTCATTACGCGTCAATCATGGTTTAGGGTCTCGGGCTTTAAGACCGATGTGCATCAACATCTCTTAAACCTACCCTTTGATGGCCAAAATCTATTTTGGCCACAAGTGGATGACATGCTAAAAAAACTATTTAAAAAAAAGTTACAGATACAGCTGAAGCCATGGATGCCCTACAAACCTTCCATCATAGAAGTACCTTTTGCGAAGGGGCAGTATAGCGGGGCAGCAAGACCTGGTACATCAACTGATTCAGGTAGTGCACAAAAACAACAAGGCTCCTACCAGGCGCAATACTCCAGAGGAACCTACTCTAAGTCACGCTTTAAAAACAATCGAGGAAGAAGTCGTGGGTCAACCTCAAAATCCACCACACCTACTAAACAGTGGCCAACTAAGCCTCCCCCTCAGCATATAACACCTGTGGGGGACGGCTACAGCCGTATCACCAACAACGGACACAAATTGCCACTGATCAATGGTTTCTATCTATCATCATAGATGGGTATTGCCTAGAGCTTACAAATACACCACCCACAATACCACCGAGGACACAAAATATTTCACCAGAACATCTTATAATCCTCCAAGAGAAGGTTCAAGCTCTCCTTCAAAAAGGAGCTATAGAAATGGTCCCAAAGCAACACCAGGGGCACGGAGTATACTCATTATACTTCCTCATTCCCAAAAGGACGGGACGTTAAGGCCTATTCTAGACCTCATCCCACTCAACAGTTACATCTCCTCAGAACACTTTCACATGGTCACACTACAAGACATGATACCTTTGCTATAACAAGGAGATTTCATGACAGCATTAGACCTCAAAGATGCTTATTTCCATTTTCCCATACATCCAGCACACCGTCGCTATCTCAGTTTTCAAATCAACGGACAGCACTACCAGTACAAGGTGATACCATTCAGAGTAACTACATTCCAAGAGTATTCACCAAATGCCTCGCAATGGTAGCAGCTCATCTCAGAAGGGGGTGGGGGACATACATGTTTTCCTCTATCTAGACTTGGCTCATCATAAGTCCTACCAAACATCAATGTCTTCAGGACACACAACAGGCAATCAACCTTCTACACAAATTAGGATTTACACTCAACATAGCAAAGTCTCACCTCCAACCTTTGCAAATACAACCATTCCTAGGTGCAACATTAAACTCAGTCACAGCCAAAGCCTATCCCAGTCCCGAAAGGGCACAAAAGTTCCAGGTAGCATTACCTCTGTTTCAACCACAGTGTCAAATCAATCAGTCTTGAGCTTACTAGGAATGATGGCATGATGCATATCCATAGTACCAAACGCTACATATGCGCCCTGTTCAATGCTCTCTTCAATCTCAATGGTCTCAAGAAAAGGGGCATCTACAAGACCTAGTGTTGGTAGGGCCAGCGACCCATCGCTCTCTGCAGTGGTGGAACAGCACCAATCTGTTGCAGGGTCTGCCCTTCAAAGCCTCAATTCCGCAAGTCACCATTACCATAGATGCATCCATTAAGGGTTGGGGAGCACATATGCAGAACCTCACAATACCTGGTCTGTAGTCAACATTTCAAAAACTCTTCCACATCATTCACCTTGAACTTCTAGCAATTCAACTAGCTCTAAAAGCGTTTTGCAATCATATTCATACAAAAGTAGTCCAAGTACATACAGACAACATGACTGTAGTGCATTATGTTCATAAACAGGAGGGCACGCACTCATTGCAGCTCTCTCTCCAGTCAAAGCGCATATGGCATTGGTTCATACATCACAAGATCCACCTCCTAAAAGAATACCTACCAGAGGTGGACAACGACTTCAGACATTTTCAGCAGAAAACATCAACAGGTGCACAAGTGATAAATCAACATAAAATATCTGAAAGAGACTATTAGTTATAGATTCCTTACCTTAGAATTACCCCCAGGCGTCAGACTGAATCCGGAGAATATTTCTTCAGCAGTACACCGGGGCGTCGGTCGACTCCGCGTTCGTCGTTGGCGTTGTGATCGCCGGAATGACGTTGCGGTATCTACTTAGACGCGCCCCTGCGCGCTGACGTTCTTTCTTTTTCCGCGCCAGCCAGCGCAGATCCGGAGAGAACGGTACCCTTAGTCATTTTTTGGCTAGTCTTTTTCGACTTTTTGTCGACATCTTTTTCGAGTTGTTCGACTCCTGGTGCACGCAGGGCTGTCACATCGTCGGACCGGCTTCAAGCCTTGTGACTTGTCACAAGCTGATGTCAGTCACGGATCCGCACCTCGTGTGCCTTTGATGCCTGGAGCGTGACCACAACCCGAAGTCGTGCTTCGACTGTTGGGCCATAAACCCGAAGTCTTTGCGGGAGCGGTCCCGAAACCTTATGGAGGCCCGGCAGTCAGCTCCGCGCCGCTCAAGGTCCCAGTCGAGAGGGAGGTCGCGGGACTGGTCGTGGGAGTGGTCGCGGAGTCACCACCATCACTCCTCATCGAAGTCTTCATCTTCGGGTAAGTCGAAGCACAAGAAGAAGGCGAAGAAGCACCGTTGCTCTTCGCCTTTTTCCCGTCCATCGGCTGACGTGATGCAGGACGCGGAAGGTAGTCTTCCTTCGGCTCCGCCCGCGGAGCCTACTGGAACGGCTCTGAGCCTCTCTTCCTTCCCGGGAGCCGGAGCGTCCCCTGCCCAGCTTCGTGCCTTTTACGAAGCCCTCCACTCCATCTTTGGGCAGCCCAACTCCGCCAGCGCGCCTTTGGGGGCCCCGCGGACTCGGCTGGGGGCTCTAGGCCTTCGATGCCGGCGGCTCTGGCCTCGGCGCCGCAGGGCCCCCAGGGATCCAGGCCTGGATCCCGAATGATGCCGGTCGACCTCACGACATCAACTCTGGCACCGATTGATCTGACGATGCCTCCGCCGACGCCAGTCGTGTCCCCGGCTAGCGTCGACCCCGGCCTCCCTCTCGTCTTGGACAAGGCACCGGACCGGCATCGACAGACGCCGGTACCGGCGCCGACGGGTACTTTTGTACCACTGTTCTCCCCTGGCGTTCCCTATTGCCCTGAGTGGCAGCCAGAGGAAGGTGAGGAGGACTGGGAGGGTCTGTTGACCCTTTGGCAGATCAGCTGGAGGAGCCGGACTGTAGAGAGGAGTTGGGGGAAGCCAATGGTCTGGATACCTCCCCAGGCCTTGGCATGCTTTCTCCCCCTTCCGTGGCCACGGAGGAGAGAGCCTCCTATGCTGTGGTGTTGTGTAGGGCGGCTGAGGCCTTGGACCTTGAGCTTCCTACGGTGGCAGTCAGGACGAATCTCCTAACGGAGGTGCTTCAGCCAGCAGCGGCCTTTTCGGAGCCCCTACTGCCGTTCAATGAGGCCCTCACAGACATCCTTCTAGGCACTTGGTCCAGGCCTAGCACAGGGGCTCCTGTGGATAGGATGATTGCCCAATGCCACCGCCAGGCCCCAGGCGACCCCATTTTCCTCTCCCAACACCCTACCCCCGAGAGCTTGGTGGTCCAAGCCTCAACATCCAAAGGCGCATTCCCTTCAGCTCCCCCAGATAGGGAATCCAAGAAGCTGGACCATCTTGGGAAGAAGATGTTTTCTTCCGCCAGCTTAGGACTGCGGCCGGTAAACACTGCATGTCTCTTGGGCCGTTACACCCACTCTGTGTGTGATACAGTTGCGCAGGTGCTGCCACAGTCTCCAGAGGAGGCCCGGGTCACACTCTCCCGTGCAGTTGCAGAGGGGAGAGATGCAGCAAAGTTCGCCATCCGCTGTGGGCTGGACACCTCCGACTCGCTGGGTGGAACGATTTCTACGTCAGTAGCCCTAAGACGCTATGCCTGGCTGAGGTCCACTGGCTTTTCTGGGGCTGTCCAATCGACTCTTTTGGACATGGCCTTTGATGGCCGTCGTCTGTTTGGCGACAAGGCGGACCATGCGCTCGAGCGCTTCAAGGATTCTAGAGCTACGGCCAGATCCTTGTGCCTCGCTGCCACCTCTCGTCCTGTGCAGTCTGCCTTTCGCCCCTTTCGTGGCTACAGAAGGGGTGCCCCACCACGTTCCGCCCAGGGCCACAGGCAGGCGCAAGCTACCCAGCCTCTGCGCGGCCCGGGGACGTGGGACCCAACGCCGTGGGTCTGGGGGCCAGCGGGTGGGCCAGTCCACCAGTGCCCCCTCTGCAGCAGCCTCTAATCCTTCTTAGTCCGACATTTCAGGGCCACCAATTGCCAGTGGGCGGCAGGATCCGCCATCATCTCCCCCACTGGCACAACATCACGTCGGACAGGTGGGCTTTGCAGATAGTCCAAAGGGGCTACTCCCTCCCCTTCGAGACTACCCCTCCCTCCATGCCACCAACACTCCATCGCATGTCGGAGGATCACTTGGCCCTTCTCTGTCAGGAAGTTGCGGCTCTCTTGGCCAAGGAAGCTATCGATCGAGTCCCTATCCCAGAAGTAGGTCGTGGTTATTACTCCCACTACTTTCTGGTGCCCAAGAAGGACAAAGGCCTGCATCCTATCTTGGATCTCAGGGATGTCAAACGCTACCTCCAGAAGGAGAAGTTCAAAATGTTGACATTAGCTCAGGTCCTGTCTGCCCTCGACCATGGAGACTGGATGGTAGCGTTGGACTTGCAGGACGCTTACTTCCACATTCCCGTCCTGCCGGCCCTCAGACGTTATCTATGGTTCACGGTAGGCCAGGAGCATTTTCAGTTTACCGTGCTCCCCTTCGGCCTTACCAGTGCCCCTCGGGTGTTCACGAAAGTGATGGCGGTGGTCGCAGCTCATCTGCGCAGATCAGGGGTTCCAGTCTTCCCCTATCTCGACGACTGTTTGTTGAAGGCGGGCTCGCCCCAGGCTGTCATCTCCCACCTCCAGACTACGGCGGACCTCCTGAATTTGTTGGGGTTCACTATCAAAGTGCCGACGTCACACCTGATTCCCTCTCAGAAGCTCCTCTTCATCGGAGCAGTTCTGGATACAGCGCAGTTTCGGGCTTATCGTCCCGAGCAGCGAGTCCGGAATATTTGGGCTATGATACGGATGTTTCAGCCTCTATCCCGAATTTCGGTGAGAATGACTCTGAGGCTGCTGGGCCTCATGGCCTCCTGCATCCTGCTTGTGGATCATGCCAGGTGGCATATGCGGGCTCTGCAGTGAGGCCTGAAGTTCCAGTGGGCAGAGCATCAGGGGAATCTGTCCGATGTCTTCCAGATCTCGGAGGGCACTGCACACCAATTGCAGTGGTGTCTAACAAACCAGGATTGAGTCAACGGCAGAGCCCTCTCCATTCGATTACAGAAAGGGTGATATGGGATCTCTTTTGGAAGACGAAGCCAGACAGACCCGCCAACACTTACTTAAGTACCCCTACTGGAATGACTCTTTAAGAAATGTATCTGGCTAAATAAAAGACCAAGGCTCCCCTTCAACCTCCTCCGGAAGCCGTCTGATGAAGGGGGACTAGTGTTGCCAGACCTGACCCTCTATTACACAGTGGTGACAGATGCGTCACTTCTGGGATGGGGCAGGGCACATGGAAGAGGCGGAGATCAGTGGCCTCTGGTCTCCGGCGGAGTCCGGGCTCCACATCAACCTTCTGGAGCTCCGGGCGATCCGCCTTGCACTGAAAGCATTCCTTCCTTCTGTCAAGGGAAGAGTAGTTCAGGTGTTCACGGACAACACCACCGCCATGTGGTACTGCAACAAAGAGGGCGGGGTCGTGGACCCTATGTCAAGAGGCTCTCCGCCTCTGGACGTGGCTGGAACATCAGGGCATGTCCTTGTTTGTTCAACACCTGGCAGGTTCCCTGAACGCAAGGGTGGACGAACTCAGCCGCCGGTGCATGATGGATCACGAATAGCGTCTTCACTCGGAGGTGGTGCAAGGTCTCTTTCAGCAGCGGGGAGAGCCTTGGTTAGATCTGTTCACCACCGAAGAGAACGCGCAATGTCAGCAGTTCTGCGTGTTGGAATTTCCAAGGCGGCACTCGCTCGGCAACGCTTTTTGTCGCAAGTGGAATTGTGATCTTGTATACGCCTTTCCGCCTATACCACTTCTTACCCAGAGTGTTGAAGAAGATCAAGCGCGACCGGGCCCAAGTCATTCTTGTGGCTCTGGACTGGGCACGAAGAGTCTGGTATCCCGAGCTCTTGAACATGGCCATCGATCCTCCGATCAGACTGCCTCTTCAGGAGGATCTTCTGTCGCAGCAGGGGATGGTCCTCCACCAGAACCTGTCCAGCCTCCCCCTCCTTGCGTGGAGATTGAGCGGTGACAGTTGACAGCTTTTGACCTTCCTCCCGAAGTCTGTAATGTCATCTTGGCAGCCAGGCATCCCTCCACTAAAACGGTATACGCCTGTAGATTAAACAAATTTGTGGCATGGTGCACAGCAAAGGCTGTGGATCCCCTTTCAGCCCCTCTTTCAGAGGATCTCCTCTTCATTCTTTCTTTGGCCCAGCAGGGCTCTGCTCTGGGCACTCTTAAAGGCTATCTTTCGACCATTTCGGCCTTTCTACGCCTTCCTGATCAGCCTTCTCTTTTCAAGTCCCCTATTGTAAATAGATTTCTTAAGGGCATTACTCGCCTCTTTCCTCCTATTCCTTTCGTAATGCCCCAGTGGGACTTTAATCTGGTCTTAACCTACCTCATGTGTGCTCCTTTCGAGCCACTACATAATTGCCCTTTCAGACTCTTTACCTTAAAGACTGCTTTTCTGGTTGCCATCACCTCTGCTCGCAGGGTGAGTGAGCTTCAGGCTCTTTCTTCGAAACCTCCTGTTCGAGGCATATGAACTGCAGATCACACACACTGCATAGATCGCCATCTGGTGTTGGGCCCGGATGTTTGCACTTTGTTGTTGTATTGGAATAAGTCTTTGGAAGTCCCGAGATAAGTGACTCCTCCCTTGGACAATAGTGCGCATGGGCATCCACTCCATCTTCAGATTGTTTTTTTCCACCATCGGGCTCGGATGTGTTCGTCGCGCTCCAGTTCGGTGTCGCTACCGTTCTAACTTTCGACGCGCAATTCTTCACCCTTTCTTCGGTATTGTTTTCGATCGCGCTTCCCTTCTCGACGCGCATCTCTACCAACTCGAATTCTTCGATTCCGGTCGTCGACGCAGGCCTTCGGGCCTAGCTGCGCCATCAGGCCTTTTGGCTCATGGAAAAGGACTCCTTTCAAAAAGTGTCCTCAATGTGGATCCAAGATTCCCCATGCCGATCTTCACGAGGTGTGTAACCTCTGCCTTTCGCCCGAGCACGAGGCCAAAGACTGACCAGCTTGTGCCTCTTTCCGCTCCAAGAAAACCATACGGGATCGTCTAGCTCGAAGAAGCATGGCTCGATCTTCCACATCCATACCGGACGATATCTTCCAGGAAGGCATCAACGTACCGGAGCAGGAACAACTCGAAGGGGGCATCATCAGCGCCTCCGAAGCCGACGATTCCGACGTCGAAGACATCACTCCTGGGCAACGGGTCGTAAGTACTGACGTCGACCCCTCCCCCCCCCATCAATTCCTACAAAGGCTTCGGTAACACCTTCACCTTCGGGCCTAGGTGCACACCACAAAACTTCCCACGCCCTGCCTTCCGGCTCGGCAAAGAAGTCAACACACAAGCCTTCAGGCCGCTCGGGCTCGTGCCAGCCTACCCTCGGTACCGAAACCCCGGCACCGAGGCCAAAAGACAAACCCAGAGACAAACCACTGGCTTCGCCCGCACCGAGACCGGGCTCCACATCTGCCCATTCGGCACCAAAACCCACGGGCACCGAACCTTCGGATCCGAAAAAACCATCGGAACCGAACAAGCAACCGGTTCCGAAAACCGCGGGCGCTCAACCTTCGGAGCCGAGAAAATTATCGGAACCGATTCCAAAGACCCCAATGGAACCAAAGAAAACTCCTGTTTCCAAACCTAAGGAGCATAAAACAACTCCAAAACCGGTGCCACAAAAATACTCGGACCCGAAAAAATCGGCACCGAAACCATACACTACAGAGGAGGAGCTTTTCCAACCTGATCCAACCCAAAAAACTCTGGAAATAGACCCAAATACAGGTCGGCTTATAGTTAGCCCTTCCAGGAAAAGGAAATTGGACAGACCTGCACCAGCTCCACTCCCTCTAAAGAAAAGAGACATTGCCACTTCTCCTTTCAGAATTCCTTCTCCACCTCCTCCTTCACACCACATCTCCCCTATTCCATCTCCAATACCCTCACAATCTCCTCCACCTCAAGATGATGAGGACCCTTCTGAGTACGAAGGTGATGATCAACCTTTAGGAGAACCTAGCCCTCCTAATATCCCAACTGACCCATGGGACTATTATGGCACACCAGATGTTCCTGACACACCACAAGATGATGTCTACCCATCTAGACCATCCCCTCCAGAGGACACTATAGGGTTCACTCAGCTCATACACAGAACCGCAGAATACCACGGTGTAGATATACACACAGACCCTATAGAAGAAGACTTCCTTATGGACACTTTCGCACCATCTCAAAGGTCCACTTCTATTCTCCCAATGTTGAAAGGGGTAATCAAACATGCTCCTGAAGTCTTTAAAGATCCTGTAAGGGCTAGAGTCATTAACCCCAGGGTAGAAAAGAAATACAAGTCTGCCCCAGCTGACCCTGTTTACATTAAAGGGCAACTTCCCTTCGATTCCTTGGTAGTTTCCAACGCCAGGAAAAGGGCTAACTCCCAAACCTCAGGCGATGCTCCACCTCCTGATAAGGAGTCAAAACTGTTGGACGCGTCTGGTAAAAGAACAGCGTCCCAAGCAGCTTACATTTGGAGAATTGCCAATACACAGGCTTTGCTGGCTAGGTACGATAGGGCACACTATGACGAACTAGAGACCCTACTACAACACCTTCCAGATCAATACAAAGCAAGGGCCAATGATCTCATCCAGGAAGGCAAGATTATAACCAATACCTCCATTCGATGTGCTCTGGATGCTGCAGACACAGCTTCACGAGCTATTAATACTAGTGTCCTTTTGCGTAGACATGCATGGCTCCGTATTTCAGGGTTCAAACCCGAGGTTCAAACTGCCATACTAAATCAGCCGTTTGACAAATAACATTTATTTGGACCTACTGTGGATTCATCTTTAGAGAAGATGAAAAAAGACACTGACACAGCCAAATCAATGGGAGCTTTGCAATCGCAAACTCCCAGAAGTTCCTTTCGTCGCTCCTCTTATAGGGGCGCCTCTAGAGGTTTTACCACGGATAACTCCTCCACGTCCTATAAAAGTCCCACCCAGACCTCATCTACCAGAGGTTATTACAGAGGAGGCTACAGGGGCAATAACAACAAGGGTAGAGGCAAGCCCATCAATACTCGTACTGCCTCCACCTCCAAACAATGACTTCTCTCCACTCCCCCCAGACCATTACACTCCAGTCAGGGGAAGATTACTACAGTTCCTACCTGTCTGGAACACCATTACCACGGACAGGTGGGTGAGACAAATTATCCAATCCGGTTATTGCCTGGAACTCACTTCAACTCCCCCAAACATACCACCCAAACAGCGTCCAATGTCAACAGACCATTTAACGATTCTCAAACAAGAGGTGCTTTCCCTCCTACAAAAACATGCAATAGAACCAGTTCCCCTGCATCAGCAAAACACAGGGGTCTACTCACTGTATTTTCTCATTCCAAAGAAGGACGGAACCCTCAGGCCCATCCTGGACCTCAGACCATTAAACCTCTACATACAATCAGACCATTTTCATATGGTCACTCTTCAACAACTCCTTCCTCTACTCAAACAAGGCGATTTCCTTGCCACCTTAGATCTCAAGGACGCCTACTTCCACATTCCCATTCACCCTGCTCACAAGAAATATCTTCGATTTGTAGTGGACGGTCAACATTATCAGTTCAAGGTTCTCCCATTCGGAGTCACCACAGCATCCAGAGTCTTCACAAAATGTCTGGCAGTGGTAGCAGCCCACTTAAGAAGACAACAAATTCACGTCTTCCCATACTTGGACGACTGGCTCATAAAAGCCAGGTTGCATACCCAGTGTGTAAATCACACACACACCACAATCCAACTGCTTCACGACTTAGGGTGTACAATAAACTTCACAAAGTCTCACCTCCAACCGTCCCACATCCAACAATATCTAGGTACCACAATAGACACCTCAAAAGGCCTTGCATACCCCAATCCAGCCAGGATAGCAAGCATGCAAGCCCTTATAACAAAATTCCTGCCGCAACACTCACTTCCAGCTCGAGTGTTTATGCAACTAATAGGGATGATGGCCTCTTGCATATTCCTAGTACCGCATGCAAGACTCCAGATGCGCCCCTTACAGGAGTGCTTAGCACGTCAGTGGAACCAAGCTCTAGGTCAGCTAACAGATCTAGTGTTGGTGGACGGCCGCACACATCGCTCTCTGCAGTGGTGGAACACCCAAAACCTTTCCAAAGGGCGACCGTTCCTAGAGCCAGTTCCACAGATTGTGCTAACGGCAGACGCATCGCTCACCGGATGGGGGGCTCATCTACTACATCACACCATACAGGGCACGTGGACACCTCAGCAAAAGCTACTCCACATCAATCATTTGGAGTTACTAGCAATCTTTCTGGCATTGAAATCATTCCAGAAACAAATATCGGGCAAAGTGGTCTTAGTCTGGACGGACAATATCACAGCAATGTATTATTTACAAAAACAGGGGGGGGGACACTTTCTACAGCTCTCTCAACTAGCTCAGAGCATATGGAGGTGGGCTATTCCTCAAAACATGGCAGATCTGTTAAGTCGTCAAACACAACAAATTCACGAGTGGGAACTTCACCCACAAGTTCTTCAACCATTTTTCCAAATGCGGGGGCATCCAGAGATAGATCTCTTCGCCACACATTACAACACAAAATGCCCAAGCTTCGCCGCCAGATATCCACACCCATTGTCCAAAGGCAATGCAATATGGATGAATTGGTCAGGCAGATTTGCGTACGCTTTTCCGCCTCTCCCACTCATTCCATTAGTGGTGCACAAGCTGCAACAACAGTCACTAACACTGATTCTAGTTGCTCCAACATGGGCCAGACAACCATGGTACACAACATTACTGGAACTATCCGTATTCCCACACCAAAAACTACACCTCTCCCCACATCTCTTAACACAGAACCGTGGAGAGATCAGACATCCAGATCCAGCACAGCTCAATCTAGCGATCTGGCTCCTGAAGTCCTAGAATTTGGTTACCTCAATCTTCCACCTGATTGTATGAACGTTATCAGGGAAGCTAGGCGCCCCACCACTAGAGCCTGCTATGCAGCCAAGTGGAAAAGATTTGTTATATACTGTACCAATAACACAATCAATCCTCTAGATGCATCCATTCAACACATCATATGTTACCTGTTGCATCTTCAAAGATGTAATCTAGCATACACATCCATTAGATTGCATCTCGCTGCCATAGCAGCTTACCTACAAAATAGACAACATTTGTCATTGTTCAGGGTACCAGCCATTAAAGCATTTATGGAAGGCCTCAAAAGAATAATTCCTCCCAGGGTACCACCCTCTCCAGTGTGGAATCTAAACATCGTCCTTACTAGACTAATGGACCCTCCATTCGAACCTCTACATAAATGTGAGCTCCAATTTCTTACATGGAAAGTTGCTTTCCTTGTGGCCATCACATCTCTCAGAAGAGTCAGTGAGTTACAGGCACTAACTATTCAAGAACCATTTTTACAACTCCATCATAACAAAGTGGTTCTCAGGACAAATCCCAAATTCCTTCCTAAAGTTATTTCTCCCTTCCATCTCAACCAATCTGTGGAGTTGCCAGTGTTCTTCTCGCAACCACAAACAGTAGCAGAAAGAGCTCTTCATACACTAGACGTGAAAAGAGCCCTCCTTTACTACAGAACAAAACCTTTTCGTAAAACAAAACAACTTTTTGTATCCTTCTCACCACCACATAAAGGCAATCCTATATCAGAGTCTGGGATTGCAAGGTGGATTGTCAAATGTATACAAATTTGCTACCACAAAGCAAAACGTACACTATCTATTCCCCCTAAAGCCCACTCTACCCGCAAAATAGGGGCTTCCATGGCATTTTTAGGGAACATTCCCTTAGATGACATCTGCAAAGCAGCTACATGGTCTACACCGCACACATTGACAAAACACTATTGTGTAGATGTGCAGGCAAAACAACAAGCTAGTGTGGGCCAGGCTGTACTCAAAACACTATTTCAGACTACTGCAACAGATACTGGTGGTCGCCGCTAAAGGGAAGTACTGCTATGCAATCTATGCATAGTGTGTGATCTGCAGCTCATATGCCTCGAACGTAAAATGCTACTTACCAGTATGCATCTGTTCTTGGCATGTAGAGCTGCAGATCCACACACGCCCACCCACCTCCCCGGCTACCTTTATCTGTTCCAGTATTATCTTAATTAGGTACAACATACATGGACATCTCTTTCTGTTTCTCACAAAACTCCATCATTTCCCTTCTTGGCGAAAAAACAATCTGAAGATGGAGTCGATGCCCATGCGCACTATTGTCCAAGGGAGGAGTCACCTATCTCGTGACTTCCAAAGACTTATTCCAATACAACAACAAAGTGCAAACATCTGGGCCCAACACCAGGTGGCGATCTATGCATAGTGTGTGGATCTGCAGCTCTACATGCCAAGAACAGATGCATACTAGTAAGTAGCATTTTCCTTACTTGCTATTCATCCGGACAAGGTTGTCCTTCGAACTAGACCTTCTTTTCTTCCCAAAGTGGTTATCTCTTTCCACATAGGACAGACCATCACTAGCCCACCTCCTTCCCGACCGGGCATCCTTCAAAAGAGGAGGAGAGGCTCCACCGTCTGGATCCAAAACGTGCGCTATCATTTTATCTGGATCGCACAAAACAATTCCGGGTGGATGATCGACTCTTTGTTGGCTATGTGGGCGCCAAGAAAGGTCGGGCCGTGCAAAAACGCACCATCTCTCAATCGATCGTGCTTTGCATTAAAAAAATCTGTTATTCCTTGGCGAAAAAGGAGCCTCCGGTAGGGTTGCGCGTCCATTCCACCAGGGCGATGGCAGCCACTACTGCTTTCGGATGTGCGGTCCCCCTCAGTGACATCTGCCAAGCAGCCACATGGGCATCATTGCACACGTTCACTAAACATTACTGCCTGGATAGCCAAATCCGGAGAGAAGGCTTCTTTGGCCGTTCATCTCCAGGACTTTCTGGTGTGAACTTGGTTCGCAGACCCACCTCCGGTGTTGGTATTGCAGGGGTATCTATTCTAAGGTAAGGAATCTATAACTAATAGTCTCTTTCAGATGAACAAGTTACTTACCTTCGGTAACGATATATCTGTAGGAGACATATATTAGTTATAGATTCCTTACTGCCCCACCCATCCTCCCCGTTCTGCGAACTGACTTCTAGAGTAAGGGATTCCCTTTCATGGCCCTAGTTTTGTGCACCAGTGGTCAGTGTCTTGCATGGCTCTGTGCTTCTGGCGTGGAATGTCGTGTAAAGAACTGACGTCAGCGCGCAGGGGCGGCGTCCTAAGTAGATACCGCGACGTCATTCCGGCGATCACGATGCCAACGACGAACGCAGAGTCGACCGACACGCAGGGGTACTGCTCAAGAAAAATTCTCCATATCCAGTCTGACGCCTGGGGGTAATTCTAAGGTAAGGAATCTATAACTAATATATGTCTCTTACAGATATATCGTTACCGAAGGTAAGTAACTTTTTTATCTATACTCATACTTCAAACAGTGGGGATAGACCTATTTGCGACACAACACAATGCAGAATGCCAAAACATTGCCTCCAGGTTTCCTCACCCCCACTCCAAAGGCAATGCCCTATGGCTCAATTGGTCAGGGATATTTGCTTACGCTTTTCCCCCCGTCTCCATAAATTCCATACGTGGTACAAAAGCTAGCACAAACATCCCTCACACTAATCCAAATAGCCCCAACATGGGCACGACAAGCATGCTTTACAACCCTACTACAACTATCAGTGGTGCCACTCAAGAAGTTTCCTCCCTGGCCACATCATCTAACTCAGGAATAAAGTAGGGTAATGCACCCAAATCCCACACAGCTCAATCTAGTGATTTGGCTCCTGAGATCATAGAATTTGGACACCTTCATCTACCACAAGAATCCATGGATATTTTCAAACAAGCATATAGACCAACTACACGAGCATGTAATGCTGCAAAATGGAAAAGATTTGTACATTATTGTTGAAATAAACAAATCCAACCTCTATTACCAATAGTACAAGACCTCATTGCTTATCTCTTCATCTGCAGTAAGCAGGATTTGCTTATACATCAATCAGATTACATTTAGCAACTTTAGCAGCTTACATGCAAAATAGACAACACGTGCCACTTTTTAAAGTTCCAGTGATTAAAGCATTTATGGAAGGACTAAAAAGAGTAATTCCACCTTCCACCCCACCAGCACCAGTCTTGAACCTTAATATTGTTCTCACTAGACTCATGGGACCACCCTTTAAGCCACTTAATTCCTGTGACCTTCAATTCCTCACATGGAAGGTGGCCTTCATAGTAGCTAACACTTCTCTTAGAAGAATAAGTAAAATCCAAGCCCTTGCATTGGAAGAGCCGTTCTTCCAGATATTTCCATCGAAATTCGTACTTCGTACCAACCCTAAATTCCTACCAAATGTAGTGTCAGCTTTTCATACAAACCAAACAATAGAGCTACCTGTTCTCTTCCCTAAAACAGATTCAGTAGCAGAAAGAGCTTTACACACATTGGATGTTAAAAGGGCATTAATGTATTACATAGAGAGAACTAAATCTTTTCACAAAATGCAACAACTCTTTGTTGGAATTGCAAAGCCACAGCAAGGGTCTCCAATATCCAAAGCGGGAATAGCCAGATGAATAGTTGGATGTATTCAGACTTGCTCCCGAAAAGCACAAGGAGTACTAACTGTAACTCCAAGAGCTCATTGCACACGTAAAAGAGGAGCCTCAATAAAAGTTTTAGGAAGCATCCCACTACCGGATATTTGTAAAGCAGCTACATGGAATAACCCACATACATTCATAAAACATTGTGTTGATGTCTTAGCTAATCAACAAGCTAGAGTGGGTCACGCTGTCTTAAGAACACTTTTTCAAACATCTACGTCAACCACTAGCTAACGATCGCTTCTAGGGAGCACTGCTTTATATTTCATGCAAAGCATATGTATCTACGGCCAACACGTGCTACGACTGGAATATGTGAATTACCCTGTAAGCATCTACTCGTTGTATGTAGTGCCATAGATTCATATGCACCCACGCTCCTCCCCGGCAGCTATTGGTTGACGTATGTTCTTACCTATTAACATTTTAGATTAGGGTACCATTCACTTGCATTCTCATCTTTTTTGTCACTATATTGCTCCTATCCTAAAGCCCGATGAGATAAAAACAATCTAACAAAGGAGCCGATGAACATGCGCCACACAGACTATAGGAGGAGTCACTATATCTTGCGACCAGAAGAACTTATTCGAAGAAAAACAAGTTGGACACGTCTGAGCCCAACACTAGATGGCAGGAGTATGTTAAGCATATGAATCTACGGCATTATATGCTACGAATTGATGCTTAGAGGGTAAGTAAAATATTCCTTTCCTCACTAGGGGTGTGTGTAGACCATAATGTAAGCCCATCCAACTACCATCTCTGTTTTTTTTTTTTACTCATCAGCTCTCATTTGTCCACCACTGTAAAAGTAAAAACGTATTAAATATCCTGAAGCTCATGTCCTCCAGATAGATGGAACTAATGGTCTGATATGGCTCTCCTCCAAAGTGCAAAGAAATTATCAACAAGTTAGTCAAATTCTAGCCTGTACTGGAATGTCTCAGGGAAATGATGCATTTACATATGCCCCTTTCCCAAAGTGTTCTCTTGTAACCACATGCCCATTTCCTGAATATTGTTCTTTAAGCCTTGTAGTGTGTAATAAACAAATTAATGCCTTTGTTGTTCCTCTGTTATGTAGATCCTGATCGTATTGTAATTGGCACCGAAGAAGGGCTCTATGTCATAGAGTTGACAAGAGATGGTATGTTACTATATGTCCCTTGAAATAGTGGTTAGTTTGTTTCTAAACCTCTAAAAGAAAAGGAAACTGAGTATGTGGTGTATTAGAAAATAAAAAGCATTTATTCTAAACTATGTTTTCCTGTTTTTGACCTGCACAGGCATTTAAAATCTTCTTACACTTTTTTTCTTAATTACTAAAAACCTCCTGTTCCATTTTAAACTAAATGAACATGTTCACCATTGAGTTTATGTTGAGTTTGTGTAGCTTTTATTGTTATTTGTATCTTGTCCTCGGATATCTTTTGGTGTTGCAGTGCAGGAGCATTCTGCGGAACCTTAATGAAAATTAAATGAGTCACAACGCATGCTTGTTAGTCAATATACCGGGATGCTTTTCAGTTGATGGTGCCTAAGTTCATACAAATTTTTTCACAGGTGGTGCAGCTCCACATTTTCAAGTGTGCCATTATTACCACTGATAATGGTCTATTAAAAGACATTTGGTGTCCATGCATTTTGATTAGGTTCACAAATGCTTCTTTGAGCGCTGCCATGAAGCGTTATGAGGTAATATAGGCTGCCTTGAGCTTCCTGGATTACAGCAGAGGCTTTCACGCATAACTTTGTAGAGTTTTTGGAGGTCCTGGAGTACTCTCATCTCTCATGCTTTTCATTTCGGGGCATGATTGTAACTCAAGGACACTTGTTTTCCAATCATGTGCTTCGAAGAGAACATCCTATGTAAATGCATACCTCACTGGAAATCACTTTTTTACAAGCTCCTGTAGGGTAGCACTGTTCAAGGCCCTTAGCGCCAGGCATTTCCTCAGTCATACGCATACTGCCTGTGCTAGCTTCCCATACATCTCCCAACTTAACCGTTGGAAAACCATACCTCTTCGTAGTAGATCACCGCGGCCTCTCCGTGCTATAAACTACCTCTCCTCCTCTGACCTTACCGACCTATGCAACTCCTACCTTCCTAAACCACTGATCCCTGATCAGCCCCACTCTTATTCCAGCATCCCAGTGATTGTGGGAACCAGCAGAATCCCCACCACCCCCATCTCTCCTAGACTACCAACTCAACTTACCACCATACACTCTTGCTCCCCCACCATAGTCAGCCCTAAGCCCATCTCCTGCATGCTTGTTAACTGCCGCTCTGCTGTCCGTCATGCGACCGAAATATCAGAAACCATCCTTAGTGAAACTATCGACATTGCCTTCCTCACTGAAACCTGGCTGAATGACCATTCGACGGCCATCCTTGACCTACTCACCCCCCTCCCCCCCCCCCCGACTACTCTATCATTAGGAAAGACAGACCGGACAGAAAAGGGGGTGGTTTAGCTATAATCTATAAAAACAATCTTCAACTCACCCTTATTAAGAACACTGACCACCTAACCTTTGAATACCTGGGCGCCAAACTCGCTGTTCATGGCTCTTCCCCAATACGTCTACATAACATCTACCACCCGCCGGGGGATCCGATTCCCTTCGCTGAGGAACTATCCGACCTCCTTACACAATCCTCACTCTCCAACTTGAAAAATCTCTTCTTAGGAGATTTCAACATTCACTGGAACAATGTTGCTGCTCCCACAGTCAGCCACCTCATCAGTCTTCTTGAGATCAATGACCTTACTCAATTATGTCACACTCCACCCATTCCAAAGGGGCCACTCTTGACGCCAACATTTCCAACAATGACCTGGCCTCCCTTTCCAACATCCTCCCTATTGACTGGTCTGACCATCACCTCATTTTGTTCAAGATCGAATCCACTCCCCTCCTCCCCACCGCCAAAAATTGCAAACCCCTGAAATGGACCAGAAACCTTAATCAAATACCCCCTGGTGAACTAGAGTCTAAACTCCAAGCACAATTTCTTCTCACCCCTCTCTCCCAAGATGCCAACGAGCTCACTGAGCTTTTCAACAAGACTGTCAATGATGTCGTTGACGTATTAGCCCCTCCCAAACAAAGAAACATTCCATCCAAATCCTGGTTTAACTCGCACCTCAATAATGAAAGACGCTTACTTAGACTGACGGAAAGAACATGGAGACAACACCCCTCCGCCTCCCATCTAGCCCTCCTCTGAGCCGCTAGATCTACATACAAGAAACACATTTTCAATGAAAAGGCTACCTTCTTCCGAACACTACTCTATCGTGCCAAAAATAGACCCAGAGAACTGTTTAACATAGTTCGAAATCAAACATCTTCAACCCCCCTTATGCTGACTGCCTCAACTGACAAATGTGAGGAAATTGCCAACTTCTTCTCTGGCAAAATCGCCAAAATAGATCAATCCTTCCATCTAACGCAGGTTCCACCCAACCCCACACTTGCTACTGTCACCTCCTTTGACGTTCCTCCCTCGCTGTCTCTACCTCCTGATCCTTCCTCCCACCTACATGTGACTACCCCTCCTGTACCCAACCTTCCATGCTTACAGCTGAAAAACAATGCATCCTGGCTTAACTTCCACCTTGTGACAATGTGATGTCTTTAACATCATTGCTAAACTTAAACCGTCCTCACACACCAAAGACCCTCTCCCCTCTAACCTTGTCCAAGACCTAAACCGTATTATTGCCCCTTACTGGACTGCTATCATCAACACCTCCCTGTCCACAGGATGTGTCCCTAACTCCCTTCAACTCGGACAAATCACTCCTATTCTCAAAAACCTCACTGCTGACCCTAATGACATGAACAACCTCCGCCCTATCTCTAACCTCCCACTTCTTTCCAAAGCCCTTGAGAAATGTGCTTTACTCCAACTCGACAAACACATTAACAATTGCAATTTACTTGACCCCTTCCAATCCGGGTTCAGAAAAGGCTGCAGCACTGAAACCGCCATGCTTAATATAGCCGATGACATCCATTGTACCCTTGGCAATGGTGAGTCTTGCCTACTTATTCTCCTTGACCTCTCTGCTGCCTTTGATACAGTCAACCACAATTCCCTACTTAACTCGCTCTAGACTCGCTTTGGTCTTAACGGTCTTGTCTTCAAATGGCTCGCCTCGTATCTCCAACACAGAACTCAACAAATCAAAATCAAAGACTGCCTCTCTAACCCTGCTCCTGTCTCCCTAGGTGTCCCTCAAGGCTCTATTCTCTCCCCGTCTCTCTTTAACCTCTTTATGGAACCCCTTACCCTTATTCTGAAACAAGCTGGAATCAATTATCACCTCTATGCGGATGACATCCAACTTTACTATAAGATTAGGTCCCACTCTGACATACTTCATCTTAATAATACCTTGAGCAAGATACAATCATGGTTCTACTCCAATCATCTCAAACTAAACCCCCAAAAAACTGAAATCATCCTCTTCTCTCCTAAAAACAACAAGCTCCCCATTAAATCCTGGATCTCTGACCTTAATGCCCTCAACTGTCCACTCTCCCTATCCAATTCAGTGAAATCTCTTGGGATCACCATTGACAAAAACCTAACTGTCAACCACCACATAAAAAACTCAGCTAAAGGAGCACTCTTCACTCTACGTCATTTGAAGAAAATCAAACCCTTCATTCCACCTGACGATTTCAAAGGGATAGTCCAATCTCTAGTACTCTCAAGAATTGACTATGGTAACGCTATCCTCACAGGAACCCCTAAAGTACACCTAGCCCCCCTCAGATCTGTGCTCCACTTGGCGGCCAGGCTAATCACTGACTATAAGCGTTTTTACCACATCTCACCAGCCCTTAAGGCCCTTAATTGGCTGCCCATTGAAGGTACATCCTCCTACAAGACAGCATGCATTACGCATAAAGCTCTCCACCAAGATACCCAGTCTTACCTCTCAAACAAACTCAAAAAAGCGGGCAACTCCAGACCGATGAGAAACACTAACGCTCTCCTCCTCGTCCCCCCCCCTTGTCTAAAAAGAGAACCACACAATCACGCTCCTTCTCCGGAAATGCGCCGATCATCTGGAATGCTCTCCCCAAAGACCTGAGATGTAACCCCTCCTACCTCAGCTTTAAAAAGGACCTCAAACTGCACCTCGTCAGCAAATATTGGGGTCCATAACCGCACCTTCGACCCTTCACTCAGCCTCCCCCGCCTTGTCTATCCTTTACCTCATCCCTTTTCCCTTGATTCTCCCTTCCCCATCCCTATCACTCAGCCTCCCCCAGCCTGACTCACTTTTGCCCCTTCCCTATTCTCCTGACTCTCCTTTACCTCATCCCTATCTCTCATCTCACCCTCCCCCTTCCCCCCGTCTCTCCCCTCTCCTCCGTCCACTACCCTCCCCCCTCTCCTCCGGAAATCTCTCGCCATCTACTTTACCCCCTATCCCCCAATTTTGGTTTTTACCCACCTATTCTGATCTATTTTTTCCTCATCCTTAGCCCAATCCACAATCTTTTTCTCCCACCTTTCACTTTTTACGTAACCTTACCTTGCTTCTTGTTACTGCTCACAATAGCCCTCCATGAGAGCCTTCGCATATATATTGCTCCCTGCCCATTCGGTCTTAACTAACTCTTTTTAATATTACCTCTCCGAATGCTCTGCTATAGCCTGTGCCTCCGACTACTGTTTATATTAGCCCCCCATGTATATTGCTCTTTGCCCTTCTTGTTTTATTTTATTTGTTTTATATGAATGCTCTTCTATTGATTAACTGTGCCTTGTCTTATAATCCTTTGAACACTTGTAAAGCGCTCTGATACCCCAGGGTCGAGCCAGCGCTATATAAAACCTTTCAAATAAATAAATAAATAAAAATAAACTGTTATTGATGTAATGAGCTCCATTCAGTAGCTTTTTTCATTGCAGGAAATGTCAAGACTTTAAGCCTTTTGCTTTCAAAATCAAATTAAGTATCAGAAAATCACTTTATTTTAACTATAAGGTGCCTTGTTTGAATTGTATTATCCCATTCTTTCATTGACACAAAGGACTGGGAAATTCATAAAACTTACTCCTTGAAATATTTAAATTAAAATAATCTGCCTTTTCAGTCATGTATTTGTTTAAAGATGAGATCAGAGTGAATTTGATGGTGATGGTCCACCAACTTTGACAAATAGTGTCTTTTTTTACCACTTTACTCCCCTCTTCTCCTGACATTCATCTCCAAGTGCCTCTCACTTCCCTGTCTGCCCAGCGAAAGCAGATATTTTAATGTGTTTACCTTGTGAAATACATTGTCCATCATGCTTGGTAACAAGTGTTCTATCTGTGATTGTGTGTGCTGACTGAAATTGTTCTTTCTGTTCCAGGAATTGTTCGAGCTGCTGACTGCAAGAAGGTGCACCAGATTGAGCTGTTTTCCAAAGAGAAAATAATTGTCCTTATTTGTGGCCGCAATCATCATGTTCACCTTTACCCCTGGTCGTCCCTGGATGGATCAGAAGGCAGTTTTGACATTAAACTACCAGAAACTAAAGGCTGCCAGTTCATTGCAACTTCATCAGAAAAGAAAACCTCTCCCCCCTATTTGTTTGTGGCAGTAAAAAGGCAGGTTCTTTGTTATGAACTTTATAGAACTAAACCTTTCCACAAGAAAGTCAATGAAATGCAGGCACCAGGGAATGTTCAGTGGATGGCCATGTTCAAGGACAAGCTCTGTGTTGGATACCAGTCTGGGTTCTCTCTCTTGTTCATCCATGGAGATGCCCAGTCAATAAATCTGGTAAATCCAAGTGACCCCTCACTTGCGTTCCTTTCCCAGCAGCCTTTTGATGCCCTGTGTGCCGTGGAGCTCAGTAATGAGGAGTACCTGCTTTGCTTCAGCCATATGGGAGTGTACGTCGATTCACAAGGTCGAAGGTCACGCACGCAGGAGTTAATGTGGCCGGCAACACCTGTTGCTTGTAGTATGTATATGTTTTTCAGTTGTAGTTATATCATTTGCAGTTGTAATTATGCATTTTCAACATGTCTGTATTGCCTGCACATATTGTCATGATTGTCCTTTCACACACAAATATCTTTTGATAAGTGACACTATCATTTGACTTTATTTTGATTCAAACATCAGTGTTCCTGTTTTTTTAACCCCAGATAGTTAGCTTTTTTTCTGGTCAGGCTTTGGTGTGCTTGAAGAGCAGTCAGGGACGTAAAGTGGTCTACCCTTGTTGTTTTTTTGACATACTGCGTAAACTGATTCGCGAGAGATCTTGGCACCTACACTCACTATCTGCATCTCTCTTAACATTGTCATCTCTGACTTTCCCGTTAACCTCCGGATACATGGGGACATGATTATAATTGAAAACATTGCTTTTCAGTTAAGTGGTACACAAATCTAGATCAAGTGTCTTCATTCTATCTGACACACAATGTGTAATGATGTAATTTTCCTAGTGACAGATTTCTTTTGTGCTACATCAAGTGAAATTTTAATTCATGATAAAATCAGCAGCTTACACTGTTTGAAACAATGAAATTAGGTGTTTTTTTTATTTTTTGGGCAATCTCTAAATTATATTGATACAGACATAGCAGAAATTGTTAGAAATGTATTGCCTCAAACTCTTTACCTCTTTGGGTTGTGCCATCTCTTGATCTGTATTGTTTTAAATGTTTGTCACATTACGACCTCTCATGGCTGACCACCTTTCCGAGGTGAGTTAAATAATCTACAAACATGGAGAGTTAATTCCTGAAACTGTTTAATATTTCTATAAAGTTGGACTTCATACATCTGACTGCTTTGCTAAAAAAAAAGAGCAGAAATGAGTGTTGCAATATTTTTGTATATTACTTTAGTGCTCAGTCTTCTGCTCCTCCACTGTGCCCATATACCATCATTCCCCTTAGTGGTAACCTCATAGAGAAAGTAGTAAATGTGTTCAACCAAAAATGTTGCTTATTTTACGTTTTTCAACACCTAGTTTGTACTCTAGAGATTGGACTGCTCTTGCCCTTGTTTTGAGCACTCAAAAGGTAGCTAGATTAGTACACAATGCAACATTTAAAGTATCAGAAGCACGATGTGCCCTTTTTTAAGTATTTTATTTTTATATGCTTATGTAATTCAAATTCTCTTCTCTATAAAAGTAGACTTTTCTTAAGTACAGCCGGTAAAGCAACTTGTGACCAGTTTCCAAAATTTTCAGTTTTCATGACTGATTTCTTTAAACTGTCTTGGCAGTTCTGTAAGGAGCCATTTTGTCGGACTGCAAAAAGCTCCAATTTTTTCCATGGCTATATAGTGTCATTCTGCATAACGATTGATATGCCTTTAAGTAAGGTGTTGGTAATGATCAACTGATTTTTTAGGAACACAAAGATTTTCTGATGGATACTTAAACCTGCAGATTCTTCACCTTAAGAATATCCCCTAGCGCCAGACTGGATTGAGAGAAATTTCTCAGTGATGCTCCCCCATGCCGGTAGGAGGCACAATCTGACTCCGTGCAGCCGTGAAACTGACAAATTGGAGCAACACATAAGTGCCAAACCCTGTATGCTGACGTCAGTTCCTTCCTTTCTTTCTCCTGCGACTTCAAAAATTGTTAAGACAGTGTGCACAGGGCGAAGTGTACGTTAAAAACTACAGGATTCAAATTGTGTTGTGATTTCAGGAAGCAGATGTCGGTCACAGACCCGCTGGGAATGAATGTCTAGTATCACTGGCTGCCTGGAGTAGCATATTATAATTGAGGGACTGACCCTGCAAGACCCCAAAAGTCAACAAAAGCCTTCCTGATGCACAATAATTTACCATTAATATGGAAGTCTCCCATGTATCTGCAGCACCACCTTCCAGCATGCAGTGTTTATTGCTCCCAGTGCTTTCTGAAAATTGTGGATTCCCCATAGAGAGGCTGTTGCCATGTAGAGAGTACTGTATATGCCGTATATTAATCGTTTTAGCATAGTCGATATGCTGAGCACCTGTACAAGATGGTGATGAACGAGTAGCATGTGATCTTATTGAACCACCTGAAGTTGATCAAATCCTTGGCGATGGTAACTCCACTACTACAACAACAGTAATTGTCTGAAAGTGAAACTTGGATGCTAGCACACATTGTTACAGGACAAGGTCAATGAAAGACATGTGCTTACCTATTAACCCAATCAGACAACCAATTCGCATGGTTGCATTTGATTCCATGTTATGATTTGTTGCTGTTTACTGTTCATCTACGCTCCTCAAATCATACAGCACAAACTACTTTCTTAAACAGCATTTTGTCTTTAATAATATTTGCCCCTCCGATTGTCAAAAGATTGAAAGAATGGCTTATTAATATATTAACTTGCTGGGTTTAAAAACATAAACTACATTTGCTTATAAAGTAATCAGTCGTTTGATGACAGGCTTATCTAAAGCAATCATTGATGAAATACTATACTTATTTGTTGTTTGTGTTTTGAAGTTGCAATACAAATTTTGACCTAGTGTGGTTTCATTCATATCAGGTTGCACTTCCTCTCATGTGACATTGTACACTGAGTATGGCATTGACGTCTTTGATGTTTACAGCATGGAATGGGTTCAGACCATTGGCCTCAGGCGGGTGAGTACCTCAGAATTTTTCTATATTGTATTGAATGATTACCTTTCAAATGTGCACCACAGAAAACATTTTCTTGACCTCCTTGATCCTCACAGATTAAACCATTGAATGTGGAAGGCACACTGAACCTGCTAAATTCAGAACCACCACGACTATTATATTTGAAGAACATGTTCTCAGGTTAGTGTGGTATGCAAATATTTTTTTGTGTCTGAGAGATAGTAATCTTAGAAAGAAATACTGCAAGGAATAACATTGAAGCTTATTTTGTTTGAGAATAAAACCTACCTATTGCCTTGAATACGTTGTTCCTGAAACATTTTGTAGAAAAGGAGTATAGATTACTGTAGTGAGTAATTTGATTGTAAACGCAAATTCAGTTACCACTTTCAGTGCTTTGTCAGGCACCAAAACCTAACAGAAAACTTTGCGTCATTGAGGGTTTAATTGTTTATAATGCTGCTAAATGTGTGTGTATGTGTATATATGTATTTACACACACCCACCCCCTCCCTCCCTCCAGCGCAGTGTCCACTGTGTACTTGTAGTTAGGATTGTTTTTCCATTTTTGTGTTGCTAATAACTTCAACACCGTTTGACAAATCTCCACGAAATTTTCCAAAAAGTGCTACTTTTTGACTGGTTTGCGCAAGGACAGTTTTGGGGTGATCTGTCAAGCGGGGGCCGAGAAAAAGGGTGGGGGGGGTCACAAAACGTGTTTTCCCCTTTCATTTTTCCATAGGAACTTTAGATACAGCTACAGCCCAATCCATTGAACGGATTTACACCAAATTTGACAGAAAGCTAGGTCTTGTCCTAAAGGAGTGCTTTTTAGGTCGAGCCTAGCGTTGCAGCGCGCAAGCGTTGCTCGCTCTGCGAAGCATATTATAGTAGGGACAGATGTGGAAGTGCCGTGGAAGCCCCGCCCATATTTTTCATTGGCTGGCGTCATCGTCCATGGTAAATGCTGGCTTCCGATTGATAATGAGGCTTCTTAGTCCCTCCTTGTTACCGCCCGGTCTCCTATTGGGACCGCCCTTCAGGACTGGATCTTTTACTTGCGGCGTTACACGGTCTCCTTCATTAGTCGGTGAGCACTATTTTTTCTTCATTGGGCTTTGTCACAGGCCGCCATGTACATAACTTAAGTGTGCACGGGCGCCGCGCTATAGCACAGCACTCGCTTTTTATTTACTGCTTGTTTTTCTATTTATTTACTTTTTTCCCGACGTTGGCGGCACACCCGCTTTGCCTTTAGCCATGTTAAGCTAAAGCGCGGGTGCCGCAACTGTTGAAAAAGTAAAGAAATAGATTTTTTTTTCTATTTCTTTACTTTTGCAGCAATCGCGGCACCCGCGCTTTACTTTAACATGGTTAAAGGTAAAGCGCGAGTAAATGCTGGTTTGGTGTGACGTAGGAGGGTCTGCTGCTAGCTCGGGCAGAGTGCGGACAGGCTCCCCTGCACGCCGCCGGTTCTTATTTATTTTTATGTTTTAATTTTAAGCCCTTGTTCAGGCTGCCACGCCTTCCCCTCGTCCCCCAACCGCAGCGATAACCGGAAGCCGCAAAAAGAGCAGGGGCCCCATATCAACCCCGGCCAGACGGCGGCTCATGCAAGACTTCAAGAGGTAAAGGAGTGATCCTTCCCGTTCTTTAAGTGGTCACTTTTAAAGGTACTGGGGAAAGCGAGGACCGAACCTGATTGGCATCGGGATACGGTATTCTCGTCTCTATTCTTAGCCTGCTCCTACGCTGATAGCGTAGCGACGGCGTACGCTCGCCGAAGCTGTGTTGGGAGCCTCACGCTTTTTGTGCAGGAACAGGTCGTTCTGCTTAGTCAGAGGACGATTCTGGCGCTAGCTAGTCTGAGAATAGGTGTATGGTGCTCCCTTGAGTTGACCCTCACCTACTTTGGATTTTTGGGCACGCGTGCTTCACTTGCTCAGTCGAATTACATATAGGATTTACTCCCTTACAAATTTCACAAGTTGTCAGTGAGTGAAGTACTGCAACTTGTGTCATGCGCAGTATGACTGGTATCTCTTCACAAAGGTGACAATCCTAACCTCGTACCACCGCTGCTGGGCTTCAATGCCCACGTTTACCTGCTGTCATTTTCTAGACTCTACCTCTGTTATTAATGTTTAATTTACTGATCCTCTCCATGTCCTGTATGTGATTGACCATCTATGATTCCCTGCCCCTACCTCTGCTGTACATGTGCCTCGGCTGTTTTCAATTGGTTCCCTTTGTAATGCTTTTTCTACCCCTGTGTTATTGTGTTCCTTATCCCCTACTGCACGCCGCCTTCTTATTAAATTTCCCTGACACTGCTTTTAATCTTTTCTTCCTGCTGCAGTTATATGCATCCTTCCTCTGTGTTTGGACTTCAGGGACTCCCACCCCCAGCTTGGACTGCAGTTCACCCTTGTGCTTAGACTTAAGAGGTCCTGCCTCCACCCCATGTGCTTGAATGCAGGTGCCACCCCCCCTGTGCTTGGACGCAGGTGCCACCCCCTCCCCCCGTCCTTAAACGCAGGTTGCCCCCCTGTGCTTGGAAGAAGGTGTCACCCCCGTGCTTGGATGCAGGTGCCACCCCTCCCCCCCCACTCTTGGTTTAAATGTCTCCACCCTCTGTGCTTTTAAACTCAGTGTGCACGCCTTTCTCACTTAGACTTCACTGTCCTCCTTCACTTCCCAATTGATGTTTTTAGTCTGTGTAAGTTAATTAACTCAGCCTAGCCAGTCATGAGAACCATTATCCACGACGATATTTGCGATGTCACACTCAAAAGTGCTTTCCAGGACCGTGAATTATTTATTAATTATTTATTCACTAGCTGCAGCCTGTTGTTTCTCTGAAAGATCCAAACGCCAAGAAGCGTATGGATAGCTTCATTGATTTGCTTTATTTTAACTACATTGCCGTTTACAGTGTATAAGTAATGCAGGAAGGGAGGTTCAGGGAGGAACGGTGGAAAAGGAGAGAATGACGGAAAAAGGCTTAAGAAGGAAGGCACAGTAGGGATAGTTTATAGAATAAACACTGCGAAAAGCATTTACAATGCAATATGGCATTGTAAATGACAATGCCTTTTATGTATGTGTTAAGAAAACCTGCAAAGTACAAAGTGCGTGTTTACGCGCACCACTTGCAGGTTTTCAAAACACATACATAAAAAGCAGTGTCATTTACAATGTCAATAGCTCAAACTCTCGCAAATGCGAGACCTATTGCATTGCAAATGGTTATGTTTTGGTATAAATCTATTCAGTAGTTTTTGAAAATTAAGGTTTAAAAAATGTGTAGATATCACACCACTGAGGATCTGTGGGGCCGACAGATCTCATGCTGAGATTGGCTGCCACCACATTAACCAGGAAGTGGTAACAGCCATCTTAGAACTTGGGCCTCAATCCTGAGTCTTAAGAAAAAAAGCAAACAAAAAGACAGAGGGAGGAGGGTGCAGATACCCTGACCCCCTAGGCCTGCTGGTGGCCAAAAAAGTATTTTTTGTAAACTTTTTGGAGGATCCGTAAATCTGCGGCAAAGAAAAAAAAAACAAGTGCAGGCTTCTTGCTTGGTTTATTAACCTCCCCCACATGTTTTTTATTGGGGGGAGAGGGACACTTAGGCTACCTCCTCGAGCCTCTGTGAGGCCCCAGGGACCCAAAACCCCAGGGCGAGGTAAAAAAGGGGTGTTCTGCCCCCCTCCCCGAATCTAATTAGGCCCCGGTACCAATCCCTGGGGTCGAAATGTATTAAAAGGGGGGAGTCCAAGTGGTCCCCCTCCCTGAGCCTAAAAAGGCCCCAGGTACCCCATCCCCAGGGGCGGAGTATTAAGATGAAGGGAAAGGGGCTTGCAGCCCCCCTCTTAGAACCCAATTAGGCCCCAGGGACCTTATCTTCGGGGCCCAAATGTAGAGAGGGGGGCATTGCCCTCCCTTCCTGAGCCTTAAAAAGGCCCTTGCGACCCCATCTCCCAGGGTCATCATACTGATTTAAAGGGCAGGTGGGCCGCATGGTTCCCCCCTCCTTGAGTCTTTAAAGGCCCCGAGTACTCCAGCCCTAGGGGCCGGCTCCGTGACTGTGTCCCAGGGGGCCCACCCCCAGGACACAGTTGTTTCCGTGAGCTCACCAGCACGGGCAGGGAAAAATGTTTGCTCCTGCCGGGCGGGAGCATTTTTTAATCTCCTGCCAAACAGGAGCAATCAGGAAATCTGCTCCCAGCCGGCGGGAGATTTAAAATGCTCCAGCCGGTTGGGAGCTGACTTCTGTTACCCAACCGAAACTCATGCATGGGATAGGCTGCCTCTGCGAGATTAGCCCGGCTCTTTGGCCAACCCCCCACAGCGTGGGTGTTGGCTGCCTGCGGGGAATTGGCCACAGGACTTGGCTAACCTCGCAGTGTAATGGTAGACTGCCTGCTGGGGGTTTGGAAGCAGAGCCTGGCCACAAGCCAGGCCCAGTGGCCAATGCCCCGCCGCGCACGGCAACTCCGGCCAACGCCCAGCTGCGCACGGCCTTTGGCCGTGTGCGGCTTGGGGATAGCTTTACGTATGGTAAAATATTACTTACGGTTAGACAAACACTAGAAATTCACTAAAAAAACAAAGGTTAAACTATCATTTGAGTTAGGTGAAATGTTTAGTAACAGCATAACATTTTAAAGTAAAAAAAAATAACAGAAATTCACCAACTATATTTATAGTTGTCACAAGTAACTGTAACTCGTGCCGTAAGGTAACTGTAACTCGCACTCTCGCCATGAACTGCTAATTATCCTACATATTACATCACTCATGACATCTTCTAAGACATCATTGATAATATCACTGCAACATTTACAAGAACATTTTTGATGAGAAACCTGCATGGCGGGGGTGCGAATTAATGTTATCTTAGGGCACAAGTTATAGTTACTTGAGATAACTCCAACTATAGTATAGCTACTGAATTTCTGTGGTTCTTTGAGTGTAAAACCTTGTTGTTACTGAATATCTCACCTATCTGTAATGTTACTTTAACCTCCCAACCCCCATGAGTATTTTTTTTCCTCACTGAAAAAAACAAAGGGTACAAGGATTTTCTAGTTAGGTTCAGATTTTACATGCACAAATCCATAGAAATTCAGCAGTTCTAGTTAGCGTTATGTCAGGAAACTATAATTCGTGCCCTAAGGTAACTATACTCATGCCTGTAACCTGTAATAGTGAAATTCTAAGTTTTTTTTAATTCTCTTTACTAACTATAATGTCCCTGTAACCTTTGTTTTTTATCAATTTTTTAAATAAAGTTAAGGTCTATTTAATTGCCTTAAGTTAATCCAACCCCGGCCGCACACAGCTAAAGGGCCAAACCTCCAGGCACCCAACCCTGCACAGCCTTCAGCCTACAGCAGGGGGTCTGCTGCAGGGCCTGCGGCCAGTCCCTCTGGCCAACATCCCACCCCCTCCCCTTGCAGGCACCCAACACCCACCACGCATGGCCTTTTGCCGTACTCAGCGGGGGTTAGCTGCAGGGCCCCCACATGCAGGGAGCCAGGTAGGGGGGCACGCAGCCCTACTCCCCAGGCAAATTACAGTCCGGGGGACCCCATTCCCCATAGGCCTTCCATATAGTAGATGGGGAGGGGGGCATGTATCCCCCCTCCCGGACCGATTTCGACCTCTAGCCCCATCCCCCAGGGCCCAGCCATATTGTCAATGAGAGGGGGCACTCAGGCCCCCTCCTCATGCCAATTTGGCCCCTGGGACCCCATCCCCCAGGGCACTGTATGTTTTTAAATTGGGAAGGGGGGCATGCAACCCCCCTCCCTTGGCCAGTAGCAGCCCCGGGGACCCCATTCATCATGGTCTGGCCAATTAAAAATAAATAAATAAATAAATTGGGAGGGGGGGCACGCAGCCCCCTCCCAGGGCTGATTTCGGCCCCTGGGACCCCTTCCCTGGGGCCCAGCCTTATTCTAAATGGGAGGAGCGGCAAGCAGCCCCCCTCCCCAGGCCAATTTGGCCCTGGAACCCCATCCCTCGAGACCTGGCCAATTAAAAATGGAGTGGGCCCACATACCCAGGCCAGTTTCGACCCCGGGGACCCCTTTCCCCGGGGCCTGACCAGTCAATGGTAGGTGCTCTGGCCTCATCCAGGACATCCAGTGTCTGGTTCTTGGGGGCCGCGGGGGGAGCTGCAATGCCCTAGCTAGCTTCCCAACTCCAGCGGGAGCCGGAGTTACTCCCGCATGTAGGGAGCAGCAAAAAATGCTCCTTCCTGCATGCAGGAGCAATTTTTTCATCTGTTTCCCTGCCCGTTTCACAGCTGGCAGGAAAACAGATGAAAAGTCCGTTCCCAGCAGCCGGGAGCATTTTTAATGCTCCCACCCGCCGGGAATGGACTTTGTGTTTGCTCTCACTTGGCGGGAGCTTTAAAGCGAGAGCAAACACTCTATGTCCCAAGGGTAGGCACCCCGGGACGTAACAGGAGCCCGGCCTTGGGGGATGGGGTCCCTAGGGCAATTAATGGCTCGGAGACAGCGGCTTCATTGCTCCCTCCCTTTGGATTGCACAGCTGGGCTCGGGGTTTGGGTCCCCGGGGCCGACGCGGCCCTGGGAGGGGGGCCACACGGCCCTCATCCCCCATTTTGCATATCGCCCGGGGGATGGGGGGGGGGCCACGTCCCAAGATGTCTGCCAATACTTCTGGTTGAATGTTTGGGAGCCAATCAGATCTCATTTTGAGATGTCGAATCCACAGAGGATTCGCGTCCCTAGAGATATAGATATCAAGGCTGCTGTGAGCAGTTGAAACGCGTAGACAGTCATTCTGCACGCTCTAAAATAAACATTTGCTGAACAATTTGCTGTGGAGTTCGTCCGTATCCTCTGTCCACGAGTTTCGATACATTGTTGCATATATATTAGGTTAAGGGCCCACTAGGGCGTAATGGTCATCATGCACCAGCACTTTAAACATGAGTCGATGTGGGATTAGGACTTGCCTGTGTTACTAAGGTTGGTTCAAGAGGATCATGTTTTAAATTGATGTTTTTTGAATATTATTTATTCATGATTACTATAATATCTTCATAAGGGTGTTGTTTTTATGAATTAATTAAGCAACATTCTTCTTATTTTGCTCATTTTGGGCGAAAATTTTTACATGGTTTTTTAATTGATGTATTTTTCTCAATTATTCATCATGAATTTGGTTTTTAGCGAATATTTTACTACACAAAGTATTTGTCTAATAATATTAATATTTTTATTCTGCCTAAATATTTATGTGAATAATATTTATTGAGACTCTAATTGTTTAGTTCTCGCCTGAGCCAGCGCATGCGCTGCTCGGAGAGACATTTTGTAAGCGGGTTTTCACAATGCTACCACAGGCTTTTTGGTGGCCTCAAGCTTGCGTGCACGCTTGCGTGCACGCGCGCAGCCGCCATCTGTCTTTCCTCCTGGCCGCCTTGCTCGCGATCACTTTCGCGCGCACCATTTGCTTGTTCTTTACTTTTACTACAATCGTGGCACCGGCGCTTTACCTTTAAGTAAAGCGCCGGTGCCGTTAGTATAAAAGTAAAGAAATAGATTTTTTTCTATTTCTTTACTTTTGCTATAATCGCGGCACCCGCGCTTTACTTTTAACATTAAAAGTAAAGCGCGGGTGCCGCAACAGTTGTTGCTTATTTATTTTAGGCCACTAACAACTGTCTTGTGGATTGTTACCTGCCTTGTTATGTTAGCCTAGGCCTGGCTGCCATGCTGCTTTTCTTTGCGCACGTTACACTGAGCCGGGCCTTCCTCGCCCTTTGCTCGTGCCAAGTTCTTTTGCACTGTCTGCATTTTCTGTTGTTCACCTTTTTGGGCTCAGTCTGCACAAACATGTACAAGGTCACATAACAATGTATTCTGGTTCTTCCTGATATGGCCAGTCACGCGCACCCAGACATAACATTATGTGCAATTGCCATGAAGGATTTGATATGCTTTTAATACTGTGGTTTACTAGCGCTTAACACACTTGGAGAAATCCCTTTCAGTGAGAAGAGCTATGATGTCCTGCTGATGTAATTCTGCATCTAGAGACTGAGGTATGGGGGTTCGTTAGTCAAAGCCCAGAGGTCTTCTATTTTATAATAAACTATCTTACTGCAAGGGGAGGGTGGTAATGTTATTTATACGTTTATCCACTGAGCTCTGAGATGCTTTCCCCGTTTGTATTCTATGGAATTGTAACCATGCTGCTTATATTAGTAATATGCATTATGCTATTAGTACTGACACGTGTACTGTACATTAGAGCACGTAAGTTGGAATAAACATTTTAACCTATCCAGTGTCTCTTCCTACGCACCTTGTGGACAAGTACGAGTGAGTGGCGAAAGAGTGTTCTTGCTTCAGTGAGTCCTGAGATAAAGATACCGTGTTCTGGGTTGTCCAAACATTAGTACTTGGGTGCTAATGGGATGCTAAGCTAGTTGGGTTGGGGTTTTTGGGTGCTATGGTATATGGTGGCAAACCACTGTATTCCAGGGTCCCATTTTCCTGTGCATAGCTCTGTGTATGTGCAGAAACCTTATGACATGGCGCGACCACCGTGGGGCAGCTTATCTGCGAGACGCTTGAGTAGTACTTGTGCTTGTCCACAAACCCCTCGCGTACGCTTCCGGAGGCGTGTGTGACGGTGATACCTCCTATATTGAATGTTTTATAGGTTCTTTCAAGCTTGAGATTATTAAAAAAGGTTAGTCAACAGACCCATTTTTGTGCTCCCTGTTAGGTTGTCGAATATAATTGTTTAGTCATGGCTGGTGTGGCGATAGCTGCACATAGTCGAGGAGCACTCCGAGACCACTTAGCTGTGTATGGAGTGCCCGATGCTGGGGTCGAGTTGGTCTTTGTGGTTCAAGCCGATGCGGCTTATCACTTTGAAGTGTTTTACACTTGGATCACTTTTGAAGCGGTGGATGCAGGTGATAAGCTGTTTCATGAATATAAGCCCACCGCTATTCCTGCTGCCTATCGACCCTATACCACTCTTGAAGTACCTCTCACGGCTTGGCAGCACCGTGTTTGGTTTAATGGCGCCCTACCACAACCAACTACCGCAGTTCGTTTAGGCCCCTTATCAATTCAGGGGGCCACTTGGCCTGTATTGGCCGGGTATACTCCGCATCCAAATTATCTGGCATTACCGCTAGCGGAATTGCGCACTATGCATACCGAATTGGTGCGAGTGCATCGAGCCTTAGTGACATACGTTACAGGTAGCCTCCATGGAGCTGCTCCTGTAGTCGCAGGCCAACCAGCTATTGCAGCTGGAGTGACTATAAGTCCTGTCATGGTAAATTCTGTGATGGGCAAACGTCCACAAAACAAGGACGACTATCCTTACTGGCTTGCAGAAAAGTTCGATCAGATAGAAGCAGTGTTTCCACATACATCCCCAGTAGATAAACACCGCATCCTCACGATAAGTTTGCCAAAAGACATAATCCCCGATTTGACAGCATGTGAAAACTGGGGTAAGGTATTCGCAGCAGTTTATTCAAAATGTTTTGGAACTCCTTCCATGACGGTTCTACCCTCTGTAATTAAAAAAGTACAGGATGAACATGGCCCTGAAGCGGCTGTGGAATTAGGGATGAGACTAGTGGGAGTGTTTGATGTAGTAGCAGAGCTGATCCTTGGAAATGTCAAGGGCGATGCTATGAACTTTCAAGTAGCGAATGCTTTGGCTTTAGTCCCAGAGTTGGACAGGCCTCGCGAATTACCGAAAATCATTGCCCGGGCTTATAAAACAATTGGAAGAAATAGCCTAGGCAACAAGCCTTTTGTAAAAACGCAAACTCAATCGCAAACACAAGTTATACAAACAAAAAGTGCATCTGAGAAAGATGATAAACCAGTCTTCACTAAAAAAAGTTGGAGACAGAAAAAACAGGGTAAGCAACAAAAGAAGCCGGGGTCGAGAGGCGCTTCCCCAGTTTCGGTTTCTTCTGAACGTACTTATGATTTACGTGATAGGTCAAGGATTAAATCACCAGAAAGGTTTCAGAGCTCTGATACGCGTTCTCCTCGTTCTTCACAGGCCCAGACATCGTCACAGGCTGGTGGAGGAGGACGGCAAGATAGAGGAAGGGGCCGAGAGGCTCCCCAGGAGCGAGACCAACCTCGACAACAAGTCAGAGGGAAAGCAGAAGATTTTCATCTTCCTCGACCGCAATTTCAGAAGAAAAAGGTTGCCGCTGTTACAGCGAAATATGCCTCAGACCGTGAGAACGAGACTCCAGAATTGGACGTGGGCAGTGACCCTCCTAGACAGCGCCGCGGAAGTTACCATAGTGCGGGAGGCGCTACGTCCTCATATGGAGGCGACAGCAACTGAAACATTCGTTACTGTAGAGACAGCTGACACGAGAGTGGCACCCCCTGACAGACTATATAATATAGTCATACAAATCGAAGGTGACATACCGCGTGAAATAAAAGGGATTTTTTGGGAAAATCTAACCTCTTCATATGACATTTTGTTAGCAGAGGTGGATTGGCCACCCCCATTCGTATTAGCTGCACATAAAGGAGAGGAGGTAATCCTTCCAAGCTTTTCAAGGCATGTCCCAAAAGACAAAGCTGAAGCACTTGCAGCTGAGTGGGCTGTGTACCTGGCACCAGCGTTATACCGCAACCATGTGGGATGGGATGAAGAATCACCTCCTCATGCAATACCTTTGCGGTCACTACCGCAGCCACAACCCCAATATCCCATCAAACGGCAGGCAAAAGGCCCCGTCTCCGAAATTCTGACACAGTTGGAATATCAGGGAGTAATTGAACCATGCGTATCACCTATGAACAATCCCCTTTTCGTGGTTTCTAAACCCGATGGATCGTACCGCTTAGTTTTGGATTACCGGCATTTAAATACTCATTGTCGGAACTTTGCGGTGCAAAATACACACAGTTCTGCGCTTGTAGACAGTCTTGTTCGTAAAAAATACAAAACGACACTTGACCTTTCAAACGGTTTCTACACGCACAACCTAGCCCCGGAGAGTGGTCAATGGACCGCATTCACATCCGGTGGTAAATTATTCCAGTTCCGGCGATTACCCATGGGCTATAAAAATAGTCCGGGTATATTCGCCGCCCGTGTTGTTTCTTTGTTAAATGACATTGATCAAGACGCATGTTCGTACGTAGATGACATCTATCTGACGGACGACGAGTTATTTCAGCATTTGTCCCGTGTGGACCGCATTATTCTTGAATTCGCGGAGCAGGGTTACAAATTTAACTTTGCTAAGTCACACATTGCTGAATTTACCGTTCTGTTCTTGGGCTATGAGCTCAATAACGAAGGTAAGGGCTTAGCCCCCATTTCTTGGAAAAATGTGCACATTTGTGCCCCCCAAATACTCTGAAGAAACTTCAGTCTTTGCTGGGGTTCTTGAACTTCGGGCGTACTTACATTCCCGAATATGCCCAGCGTATCAAGCCTTTGTATGCTTTGATACAACCAACTTATTCAAGGTCTTGCTGGCTGCCTGAGCATACCTCAATTCTGCAGTCTTTGCAGACAGACCTTTTGGAGTCTAAATATCTTTTGACTCGTGATAACCACACAAACCTGGTGATTAGAATAATTCCGGGGCGGTGGGATTCACCTACTTAACCTTTAATGAAGGTGATACAGTACCCATCGCATACAAGTCACATCTGTACACTTCCGCTGAATTGCGCTTTACATCTGTCGAAAAGTTCTAACTGCAGTGCAAATGGCGATTCTAAAAGAACGCGCACTGGCACAGGGAAAGCGGATTCTGGTGGTAACACCCTGTCCTGCCCTAGAGGCAGTAACAAAGGCAAGTGTACCGAACTCAAAAGCAATGCATCCCCGTTGGATACAATGGGCTACATCCTTGACGTCTTCGGACGTCACTTTTGTTTTTGATTCTTCTCTGCAGACTCAGGAGTTTTTGCAGTATGAATTCGTTCATCCTCCTCCTTTGTTTTTACTACCGCTTGAGGATTACAAATGTGTGATCTACACCGATGGTTCGGCGCAACCGGCCACTGGGTCCAAGCACGCTTATTCAGCTGCATGTGCTATTGTGGCGGGTTCCTTTGTGAATGGCAACGTTCAAATCCTCTGCAGTGCATACTCGCACACTTGGAGATAGTACCGCACAATTGGCCGAGCTGCATGCATTGCTACTTGCACTTGAGTTTGCTTCTCAGGATGAGACCACTCTTATTGTATGTGATTCCTTCTACTGTGTACAATCTTACAATGACAATCTGTTTTTCTGGTCGAAAACGACTACAAGGACGCAAAGGGAGCACAATTAAGCATAAAATGCTTTGGGTTCGAGTGGCAGAATTGCAACAACGTCTGCCCCTCACACAGGTGGTTCACACCTTAGGCCATCAGCGGGTGGGCGCACACGCTATTGGTAACGATCTGGCAGATGAAGCTGCCCGTTCAGCAGTAGTCACGTGTTCAGTAGCAGCGGTTACCAGGTCCATGTCTAAAATAGACCCTGTTATATTAGCAGCTATTGCTGCAACCAAGGAAGGTGATAATTACCCTACAGGTTTCCCTTCCAAGTATTCTTACACAATAAGTCCCGATCAGGTTCCCTATGTAACTATACCTGACGTTGGAGATCGGCTGATCCCCAACGCGGACCGCAGGAGTGCCTTGATATCAGCTGCACACGAAGGCATGGCTTCGGCTCATGCAGGTGTGTCAGCTACAGTTTCCATCTTGCAGCAGCGTTATTGGTGGCGTGGGTTATATAAAGACACCCGTGCTTTTGTGCTTTCTTGCGACGTTTGTCAACAGATTAAGCCTTCCACGGTAACACGTCCACCACAAACACCGCTCTGCATTGCTAACAGACCCTTTGGGTGTGTTTACTTGGATCACTGCGGTCCATTCTCATCAGACACTGCTTATAAATACATCTTAGTGGCAGTGGACTCGTGCACACGGTTTCTCTGGGTCTGGCCACAACGGAGTGCTGACGCCCGAAATGTAATCAGGGATTTGCGTGTCTTTGTGGGAATTTTCGCATGCGGCACCTTCCATTCGGACCAAGGTCCAGCGTTTGCCTCTAGGGCTTACAAGGATGCAATGGCTTCGCTTGGGGTGCGGGTGAAATTTTCGTCTCCGTATAGGCCTGAGGGCAACTCTATCGTTGAACGAATGAACCGTGACTTAAAGCAATCCTTAACAGCTAGGGTTATAGGTACTGGCAGGAACTGGCTGGCCCATTTGTATACCGTTCAGCGTGCACTTAATAATCTCCCTAGAAGACCTCTGGGTGGGCGGACCCCATACGAAATGCTCTTTGGCATAAGAATGTTTGTGCCTGACCTTGAGGGTCCAGACATCGCGGCGCAATCCGCCAAGTTTGATGTAGATAACCATTCTGCTATGTTACAGGACTTACAAGAAGCCCGAGACAAACTTGCAACTACACATTTACCTTCAGCCACAGACCCTGCGTTGCAGATTCCGGTAGCCGGCTGGCTTCCAAAGGTTGGAGAACTGGTTCGAGAAAAGGTTGAAAACAAAAAAGAATTTGGCCCCTCTTTTCGTGCACCGGTTCCAGTTCTGGGCTTGAAGGGAACACGTACAGTCATTTTACCACCGCTTCCTGGTCGCAAAGAGAACAGATACATCTCAGTTGAAAATGTCAAGCTACAGCGCCTGGCCGATCCTGAATAGTGTCACACCAGCGGTCTCTTGTCCTGCCATTTATCGGACATATGTTCGTGGCCCATCTACACGAACGGTCGCTGATGCTGTAATTGAGATGGTTGATTTGCCTGAAACTACAATTGATCCCCAACTCTCCACTAATATCGACGAGGACGAGTATACTTATCCTGCATCTGAATCGGTGGCGCATCAACCAATAACGCCACTGAGCCCGACTCGTTATTCCTTTGATTCGGATTCCACCTCTTCAAACGTCCCATCCAAGTTCAGTATTTTTGTATCCTGGTTTAGAGACAATTTTTTAATTCCACCCTGGACATACCTCTGGTTGGTACTTTTCTTGATATTTTTGTTCATGTCCATTGGCTTTGTCACAGTGTTTTTTCTACTAATCAATGGTCACTATTTACCTGAACGCTCTGCTGTAGACTATGTTTCTGGAACTTTGGCTCCTCATTCCTCGTCTCACATCATGAAGCGTGACCACACATTTGTGAACATTTCAGCTTTCCCCGTTGCTGATGGCATCGTATGGGATGCAGTGAACTATCAAATCCATGGTCCGACGGAAATTATTAATGTACCTAATGTCCTTCGTGTTTCAATGGGTGATGTAGTACAAAATAATATTCATTCTGATGATTGGGATGTGCATGCCGTTGAAGCATTGTTTGCCGATTTAAAATATTATGCATCTTTTAATGCTGAAGATTTATATATGAATTCTGCTAATTATGCCGATTTGTATTGTTACCAACATTGGGGTAATCATTTTCTCCATAAGCCCAGTGCCCTGCGTAGTTCTGTTAACTATACCCAATGGGAACATTGTCCAAACCCCTTGCCAGGTAGCTCTCAAACTCTTCGAAATAAGTTTAATTATTTCACTGATTTTAATCGGTCGAACCCTGCATCCTATTATTTTAGACTAAATAACACATCAACTCAGAAAATTATGTTAACACACACCAAATTGCTTTATTCAGGTTCCTTTCTGAGTGCCTTAGCTGTGGGTGGTTATGAGTACTGGGATAATACAGTGGATTTAAAATCTATTTGGGGCTCCAAGCCATGGCAGGTACAGGGAACCGAGGCGTTGCATCGTGCTTGCCTCATCCCTACCCAAATTATGTTCCTAAATGCTTCCATCTATCAGACTACATGTTGGGGCTTAGCAACCATTAAACAATTAAATACGCCATCAATACCATCCCTGTCGAGTTTTCCAAATGAAAGCTCACGATTCAATCTGTCCCTCGTGTCCCTGCAGGCAATGTTACAAAATAATTCGTTTAATGTTTCTGAGCTGGTTCAGTCACCCTGGTTAGTATGGCCTATATCATCTAATGCATGTCAAATGCGTTTTCATGATACTGGTGCTAGCTACACACAGAATAGGCCTGATCCGAGGTTTACTGATGCCCGTACTGTCACTACATACTCTGTTGGTAAATTATGCAAACAATGGCTGCAACATTCGTCCCTTGATTCTGTTAAACAACATTTGTTCCTCCTTACAGGCAATATTGATCTGTCCGACTTTGTTTTGGGACCTCGTGGTCCCCGACCTAAAAGATTCATTTATGAAACATATAATGAACTCTGGAAGCTATCACAAATAGAAGCTGCTTCCCGTCTTCGGGAAATAGATCAAGCAAATATGGAAAAGGTGCTTGCTGTTGTGGACAATAGTATTAATACCCTGTCTTCTCGCATTTACACTTTAGAAAATATTGTGTCCTCTGTTGTTGATATTGTACAAGATGATGTTTCTGTGTTATATCATGGTCAGAATCAATTGCGTTCGGTTATGCAGTTTGCATGGACTTTACAAACGCTTAAGTTAGGTAAAGTGCCTTGGCATTTCTTGAACACCTCTGCCTTATTTCTACCTTTTAACTTAACTGATAAACAGCAATTTATGTCCATGAAGGATGCAACTTACAATCTGTTACATATCGAAAAGGTGGATCCATTGCCGTTCTCTGTTGCAGAACTCGATTCGGCTGTATGGCTAGTCCATGGGGTTATAGCATTACCATTTTCCTTGTTTGAATTTGACTCGTGCATGAAACATTATCCTGTGGGCCGTTACCGGCCCTTGGGCAGTGCTTTCCTGCATGAACTCTGGTCCTTGCCTTTCATGTATAAATGCCTTCGGGACGGCAAGGAAGTCTTTCTCACGGGGGAGTACTGCGACTCGACTATAGGTCATTCGCTTATTTGTAAACACATTAAATTGCATGGCTCATGCAGCGTTTCCTCTCCTAATCTTGCTTGTGTGCTGAAAGGTATTCCTGCTCCTGTTATTTCACCTACTTTCACTCTCCTTTCCAATGGTAGTTATTTACTTTTAAATAACGAAAACTGTTGTGGCCTGCAGGCTGGCATTCCTTACATTGTAACAGTTTCGCACAGGGTTGTCTGCTGCAAAAATGTGCTGTTTCCTCCCCCTCACGGCAAGGTTGATATCTCTATTTGGCCTTCCATCCCTACCCTGGAAGCAGATTTCAATAGACTGAGCAGAATAAAGGCACTATTATTAAACGAGGAAGTTATGCTCACGTCCGCCCGGGAGACATTCATTCTCCAGGTGGCGAGTACCCACAGTGAAATACAGGCCCTTTTAAACACTAATCTCCCCCAACATTTTGGGGAGTTAATACATCGTATTTTTAACGCATCTAACACTGAAGGCCTAGTGCACTTTTTTAAGGTCGTGGGGTCGGGCTTGGTGTCCTCCTTCCAAACTATTTTTGGTGTCATCCCGGCTTTCATACATTCTATTTTTTCCAGTGTCTTTGGCGGTTTCCCATTGATCCTCGCTTTAGCGGCTGGTGTCTTGCTCTTAATTTGCTTTCTGCGCAATGGATGCTCCCCGATGGGACCTGCTCGATCCAGAACGCCTCCAGCTGCTTCGTGAGCGCCTTTTGGCTGGTTTTGGTGTCTTGCCATTGGCGACACTGAGTGTGTCATATACTCTTTCATTTCGCTTTGCGTATTTCACTTGCGTGCAACCTGTGATGACTTGTGTCCGCTGTCCTTTCACCTGGACTCTGGATTATTGCCTCTCCAATTCGTCATTGTCTGTTCCGGATTTTGTTCAGTTGATGGGTCCCTTAGAGGCCCATGAGCAGGACTGTTCCGTTGCTGGCTGTATGGCGCGTGCGGCTGCACTGGGGATTTTGGCGCAATGGGATATCTGGGCGGCTGCCCAGGATCTCCTACAACGAAGCTGTTTCAATTATCACGCAAGCTGTCCCGCATTGCTTCTGGATGCTCCCTTTGCTGAGGAGCATTCCTGCTCTTTGAACTCATGGATTGGATGGCATCTATGTTTTTTGACGATTCCAATGATGAACTCTTGGAGGGTATGGCTTTTTTCTGCACTTTCACTTTCATGGATTGACCTGCCCTTCGCCGTTTGGGCGCTCCCTGTGCTCCGACGTCAATTTTCTCCTCTGTCCTGGCCGCCAGACTGTCCAGGGGAGGGTGTCTTGTGGATTGTTACCTGCCTTGTTATGTTAGCCTAGGCCTGGCTGCCATGCTGCTTTTCTTTGCGCACGTTACACTGAGCCGGGCCTTCCTCGCCCTTTGCTCGTGCCAAGTTCTTTTGCACTGTCTGCATTTTCTGTTGTTCACCTTTTTGGGCTCAGTCTGCACAAACATGTACAAGGTCACATAACAATGTATTCTGGTTCTTCCTGATATGGCCAGTCACGCGCACCCAGACATAACATTATGTGCAATTGCCATGAAGGATTTGATATGCTTTTAATACTGTGGTTTACTAGCGCTTAACACACTTGGAGAAATCCCTTTCAGTGAGAAGAGCTATGATGTCCTGCTGATGTAATTCTGCATCTAGAGACTGAGGTATGGGGGTTCGTTAGTCAAAGCCCAGAGGTCTTCTATTTTATAATAAACTATCTTACTGCAAGGGGAGGGTGGTAATGTTATTTATACGTTTATCCACTGAGCTCTGAGATGCTTTCCCCGTTTGTATTCTATGGAATTGTAACCATGCTGCTTATATTAGTAATATGCATTATGCTATTAGTACTGACACGTGTACTGTACATTAGAGCACGTAAGTTGGAATAAACATTTTAACCTATCCAGTGTCTCTTCCTACGCACCTTGTGGACAAGTACGAGTGAGTGGCGAAAGAGTGTTCTTGCTTCAGTGAGTCCTGAGATAAAGATACCGTGTTCTGGGTTGTCCAAACATTAGTACTTGGGTGCTAATGGGATGCTAAGCTAGTTGGGTTGGGGTTTTTGGGTGCTATGGTATATGGTGGCAAACCACTGTATTCCAGGGTCCCATTTTCCTGTGCATAGCTCTGTGTATGTGCAGAAACCTTATGACACAACCATTGACAAAGCTAATAGTCCTCGCTTGTTCTGTTAGTCTCGTGGTTTTACTCACCCCCCGTGCATGGGATCAGTGGCATCCCGTGCCCCTCTGTGCCTTGTAAACCTGCCTGCTGCTGGGATCACCTTCTGTACAGCTGCCTGCTGCCGTGACCACCCCTCTGCCCCCTAAAGCTGCCTTTAGTACCACCCCAACCTTAACTAGCCCGGTGTAGATTGCTGTAAATGAAAATAGAGAAGTGCTTTTTTGCATGATTTACAGTTTTCATCCGTCATGAGGCAGGCCCCAGCCCACCATGGGTATTCATTTAGAAGTGGAATGCAGTCCGGAGTGTCACGTGCATGTCGGCTTGTCATTTTCCTTGACAGTGTTCTCCTCACCGTATAATCTGTACCACGCCAGAATGGTACGTTGTTTTGTTCCGTCAGTAAAATGAATGTCTCTATTGCCGTACAGTTCCTCGTAAGGTGTTGTGTGTTTTAAGACATGGGTAATACCAGGATGTGGGCAGTGACCTGAAATTGATAGTTTTACCATTTGCCTCCCCCATACCATTAATTTAAAATGTGGGAATGTTATCTCAGTTGACATGTTGTGCAGCCCTATTTCTGTCTTTTTGCGTTTAGGGTAGAAACATTTTTTTGAGGTACTACATACATGCTTTCACCAGCCACTAATGTGTTACTAGTACATAACAAGCAGAGGGTATAGTGGGTGGGATTTATATGAACCACGGTTCCCAAGCTTTTTTTTTTAATTAAAAAAAATCAGTTCCTCTAATTTTAGTTAATAAAAGCCTTACTCGACAGCCAATGCCCACCTTGTGGTGTATATGACTGGAAGGAAAGGAGAGGTTCTTCTGTGCTGGAGAGGAGGGAGACAGACAACTAAGGACCAGAGGACCAGACAAGTCTCCCCCTCCCCCCCCCCCCACTATCTCTCCATGGTGCCTGCTACCTGAAAGAAATGTAAATGTGTGCAATTGGTTGAGCAATCAGCAGCTCTAAAGGCTGCTTAGGAGCCAGCAGGAGCTTTAATTGATGGAGTCACATGGTGACCCATAGAGTTACTCTTTTTAGAGCACTGTGTAGATGTTACAGCTCATTTCTTGAGTGCATCCGTCCATTGGAACTTATAAAAAAAAAAAGTTTGTATTTGGTACAGCCCGATTGCTTCTTGCTAAAAACATTTTGACAGCACTTGTTTTGACTTTAACACATAATCTTTTTGTGTAATGCGTTGTTAAAATTCTGACTTGCATATTCACTGTGCTTTCTAGCGCAGGTTGGGACATCCTAGCACTATAAATACACTTATGCGCAAGCCAAGATAAAGATGTGAATCTCTGTTTACAGCACACTTCTGTAGTGATCGCATTAACCAAATAAGCTTTCCTACTGGACCAGTACATTGCCACAGATTAGTTTAACATACATTCATTTCTCACTTAGGATGTTTGTGTTATATTTTGTATTTGTTTAAGTGAAAGGCTAAGAAAATAGACTATTTTATTCATTTTTTTGTCCTTGACTCTGACCCTTCCTCCACAGCGATCTGTAGCGCATTACCCTTACTCGTGTGCACTTTGACTTTTATAAAAAATCTTTGGTTGTCTTTGTTCTGATATTGTATATTTTCGTCATTTGGCTTCTGATTCATTAGAAAAACAAAAATGTTCGCCCAATAAACCGATCATAATTAAAGACACCCTTCCCCTAATTTTGTTAGACAAATTCAAAATCAAACATTTGAGGTAAAACTAATCTGGCCTTTGCTTATTTCATGTACATTAAAACAATGAAAGTGTGAGTCGGCGCCGGTTGCGCAAACCTCATCTAAGTGGGCGCATTGACCCGCTGAGCTGCCTCGCTAGCCTGCAAGGCAGGAGGTTATTATGGGTCACTAGAGCTGCAATGTTTTACGCCAAATCAGCATCCTGCAGAGGCTCGCGCAGCGTATGGAGGGGGTGTTGAAACGCTCCTGTCAGGATGGGGGAGGGGGTCCTTTGTCATGCGCGCGCAGTTTATTTTCTGGATATCTCGCGCTCTCCAGTGATGCCAAGATTGATGGATCCAACACAGACTGCGCAGCACACATTTTTTGAATTAGGGCCAGGTTGCTATGGAAACGCTGCGACAGCCACGCAGCCTCCAGGCACAGGGCTGCCATTATCGGCCCGCCCGGGCATGGTGACCAGGCCGGGCTGTGGCACCGCCGCTCGGCTTAATGTGTAACCGCTTCGGAGATAGCCGTCGGCCGCAGATTAGGAGCCGGCGACCCGGCGGAGAATTTCCTAGTTTCTGAGGTAGTGGACCTCCTTTTTTAGTATACACTTGTACGATCATAAGGAAAATAAACCAAATTTCTGAAAAAAATGCTTTAAAAGACTTCACAGGAGAACTGTCCATGCATTCATAATTTAATTTTTCCATTTTAAGTCCAGGAGGCGGTGAGCTTTATAGTTTTGTCCATTTTGGAGCTGCAGAGGTTTAATGTTTCTACAGACCATTTTAGCTGCCTGGAAAGATCGATTGTCAGCACTGAACACACCACACTACACAACACATGACGTAACTTATTCTTTTACACCCATCTAAATATACAGAAAGGAACTTTTGAACAACCCCTTTCAACCATAGATTTCCTGTTGTTCATCTGGTTTTAGGCAGTGGCTAATAGGGCTGTCCATGGGCTTTACTATCAGTCCATTGCATTTTGCGCATGGAAATATGATACAAGTAGCTCTACCTCTGTGACCTCTCTGCGACTTTTTGGCATCCTTATACAACATCACGAATTCTTTAAATTCTGGCAAGGAAGTAAACCCTCGTTGAACTGAGCAGCAGTGAAACAGGCGTTCAGTTCTACTCTGCCTTCATAAGAGGCAGACGTCACCATAGAGCCCATTGGAAAACTATTCTCGGCTCCCCTTCAAGTCTTGAACAAGAAAACTGCTTTGGAAAGCAGGTTACTGTGGTGCAAGCTCAAATTATTGCTCAATCCGTCTCTTTACTAAGTGATCCCCACGAAGTTCCCTGGCAATAGTAAAGGCCCCTGAAGCGATCACTCAAGTCTGCCCAAAGTAAGGCCCTGCTTTCTTTAACGTACCTTCGCAGTATGTGCTACATGCAACAGCTTAAGTTCTACGATTTGCAAAGAGTAACATAAGTAGTCAATATGTCACGTGCACTGTATGTGTGACTAAATGTTACACATGGAGCAACATTAGTGTCTGATAAGCAAGTACTTGAGATTTTCATATAGCACACGTACTAACCTGAATTTCTTCAATGTGGTCACAAATGTCATGGTCAATAAAAATGCGCCACAGAGAAAAATGTGATTTGCATAGGATCACACAATTTGATCAAATGGGGAAGCTAGGAATTGATCCCAGTTTTCCTGGTTAGACTTGTGCAATTCAGTGACTGGATGAAATAGCCTCCTATAAACACCTAATTGTAATGTTTTGTGTTCAATAATTCCTCGACCCCAAATAATAGATTATGTTCAATGAATGCAAATATCTTGTTAATTCAGTCTGACTACATATACAATATCACAGTATCTTTCTCGAACAATGTTAAAGGTAAGCGAATGCTGGAGACTATTTTAATGGTGATTTCACTGTCTTTCCCTGACTTAAACCTCAGAGGGAGCATCAACAACTCCATGATGGCCATTAGCAAATTAAAGCAAACTCTCTCTATCTGCAGGCATTCACTGACCTAGATGAAAATAGCACCACAGCTCAGCTTAACTGCAAACGTAACCAGCATTTGCAATGCAATAGGTCTCGCATTTGCGAGAGTTTAAGCTATTGGCATTGTAAATGGCAATGCCTTTTATTTATGTTTTAAAAACCAACACGTAAATAAAAGGCATTGTCGTTTACAATGCCAACAGCTCAAACTCTCGCAAATGCGAGACCTATTGCATTGCAAATGCTTGTTTTATAATGTTGCCAGGTGCTTCATGAAGTAACTTTTCCATGTTAATGAAGTTTTGCAAATCACGTGTTAATGCACTTGCACTTTAAATGGTGAGTCAGTCTCTTGAAAGCGTCATGTGATCAAGGCTTCTTGAAAGCCTAAACGCGTTATGGCGGAGGTGTTGGGCGTCTTGAAATAAAAGAAACTTTGCACTTATACCTGGGTCTGCATTCGTCTGTTCCAGCCACACATGGAGTTCAATAGCGAAGTCCTCAGCATATATATATATATATATATATATATATATATATATATATATATATATATATATATATATATATATATATATATATATATATATATATATATAATATATATATCTTTTTTCTTTAATAACTCCAAAACTTCTGAAAGAATTTACACTAAATTACAAAAAGAGATCTTTGTGGGCCAAGACCTAGCTTTCTGCCAAATTCGTTGTAATTCTGTTCAGCGGTTCGGGCTGTAGTTGTGTCTAAAATCCCTATGGAATATTGCATGGGGAAAAAGGCGTTTTGGGACTCTCCAATTTTCTCGGCCCCCGCTTGACGAATCACCCTGAAACTTTCCAAACAGCAGCTGAAGTGAATTGGTGTACTAGTTTTGAAAACTTTGTGAAGATTCGTCAAATTACGCCAAAGTCATTAGTCAAAGAAAAAATGCTTTGTCTAAGGAAACTAGATCCCAACTGTAACTGCTACTGGTGACTGCCAGTAGGTGATATATGTACATAAATATGTGTGCGTGTGTATATAGATATAGATATATATATATATATATATATATATATATATATATATATATATATATAGAGAGAGATATATATATATGAGAGAGATATATAGATATATATATACTTCAAAACACCACTGTCGTCGGGGGCCCCCAACCCTGCAGGGCGGCCGTGGCTAGCGGGAGACAGATTCCCGTAATTAAGACCAAGAAAAGAAATTGCCACAGCCCGGGTCCGGAGAAGAGCATTTATTCAATTGGCGCAGGCAGCAGCAAGCGTGATTATCCTGACGCGTTTCGGCGGAATGCCTTTGTCGAAGGATGAACAATCACTTGTGCAATGTCCCAGGTGTTATAAATAGTGATCAAAGTCACGTGCCTGCATACGACATACTACAATTCCCATAGTTCACTTTGAGTTGCAGTGAAATATATGTAATACCCTGGTGGTGTTTCTCACACTGCAAAACTCAGGCTAGTTGTTCCAGGTGAGTATAGCGTATCCAGGAGAAAGCTGGTGCACATAAAACAATCCTTACTGTGCCACAACAGTGTCAATCTGCGCGGTTTCCGGATCCTGCCAAGCGGAGGTATTGACCTCCCTCTGCTCCCTTTCTCGCCACTGCCGCAAATGTCGCCGGTAATCCCAAGGCTTGCAGCAAGGCGAGCGGGTCATGCCCCCCTCATTTAAACACTTCAAAACACCACTGTCGTCGGGGGGGCCCCCAACCCTGCAGGGCGGCCGTGGCTAGCGGGAGACAGAGATTCCCGTAATTAAGACCAACAAAAGAAATTGCCACAGCCCTGGTCCGGAGAAGAGCATTTATTCAATTGGCGCAGGCAGCAGCAAGCGTGATTATCCTGACGCGTTTCGGCGGAATGCCTTTGTCGAAGGATGAACAATCACTTGTGCAATGTCCCAGGTGTTATAAATAGTGATCAAAGTCACGTGCCTGCATACGACATACTACAATTCTCATAGTTCACTTCGAGTTGCAGTGAAATATATGTAATACCCTGGTGGTGTTTCTGACACTGCAAAACTCAGGCTCTTCTCCGGACCTGGGCTGTGGCAATAGATATATATATATATATATATATATAATGCTGTTTGAGGCTAAGAAAATGAAAGAGTGGATGAAATTAATAGTTATCATGCTTTACTTCACTGGAAGAACTGCAGGCCTACAAAGAAGAACCACGTTGATTGACCAGAGGTCACTGGGAGGGCAACTGAGTCTTGTTTCACTTGAAACCCAGAGCTGTGGGCTATTAATAAGTGCCAGTCCTGTTTTAAGTGCTTTGCTTATATATATATATATATATATATCTGTGAATCCCTCACAAGGCCTCGAGCATCATAGTGCTGTACACAGTTGGGATAGAGTTATGCATTGAGGATTACAAACTGGATTTTACAGACTTCAGTGGAGAAGTAATATGACAGGATAGTAATCAACACCATCTGGGTCAGAGATAAAGAGCTACCATGCCATCCTGTAGGAGGAAAATTAGACATTAAAGGAATGGATACCAGTTTGGAATATAAGAGCAAAAGCGGTCACAGCAACATTTATCAAGCAATGCTGAAACTTTTTCATTGGTTTTGTTGTGTAGTGGTTACTCATGCAATGTGGCCTGAACCAAGAACACCAGTAATCTGTGTAGTTTTCAAAGTATGCCATTCTTTTCCTTTTCCATGGTACACTTTAATACACATTCAGTTGCTATCCAAAATCTGCATGTTGTGAAAAGTTCTGCCAATGATGCAGTGCTCTAACATGAATATAATTACAAAACATTAGAGGTTTATAGGAGGTGGACATCGTGGAGAAACAGGACTGTCTGAGGGGCGCAATCCGGTCTTCTCCAGTATTCTGAATATTTCTAACCTTATTTCTAACACCCTATCATCCTGAGTTTCATGCAGATTTGCCCAACTAGACCGAAGATATTTAAGAAAGAAAGCATGTCTTTCCTTTGGAAACTCTGATCTAACTGTAACTACACAGTGGTGACCGGCACTGTGTAATAAATATATATTTCAAAAAAAGCTTTATTTCGATAACAAAGTATCTTAAAAGCATTAACATTCTTATTTCCATCCATAAGCAGTATACAGGATAAAAGACGGCACATAAAAGCTTTAAAAGCCCATCAATTCTTGTATTTCATAATAGCCCAGAGCTGGGAAGAGTGGACTGCAAGATGTGAGAGCACAGTACAATAAAAAGAATAACATTCTATTCCAGCTCTCATCATCTAAAGTGGCAGTGCAACTTATGCAAATCATTTTGGTTAAAAAGTAACATAAAAACGTAAGATTCGTCAAAATGCCCCACACAAGATACAGTATAAAATAACAATGCAATTTAAAATATGCAAACAATTTTGGCTAAAACTAACCCAAGAACATGATAATTCATCATGAAACCCCACACAAAAATTTGTGTCTTGTTATCCAGGCGCGGCCGAGATACTTGGCCATGCCACAGGCAAAGAAGGTCCGTGCGTCTGATTTTAAAATGCGCAGAGCAGTACAATGTTCTTGAGTTCCCAATTGTCTGCAGATGGGTTTGAGGCATCTCGACCTAGCATTTTTATAAAAAGGGCAAGCGAACATAAAATGCGCTATACTCTCAGCCGGCGCCTTACAGCAGGGACACTCCTTTGGTGTTTGATGTGGCACAAGCCACTTTGCAGTACACTCTCGAACTGGAAGTGATCCTATCCTGAACTGTATATAGAGTGTTCTGTCGCGCGGTGCCTGGATAAAATCTAGGTAGGGTTCAAATGAAATAACCTGCTTGTGGAAGTAAAATTCATCTGTAAGCCTACCTGCCCCAGCGTAATTAAGCTCTTGATCATTTATCCAAGCCCAATAGCGTCTTTTGAGCTCCGCCCTACAGGGCGGAATTTGTGAATCCCACAATTCCTTAAAGCCGAGCGCAAAAAGCATTTTCTTTAAGGTACGCACCCAGCGAATTTTTTGACAGCCATCTAGGGCCATCACTTCTGCCAGTGCTGAGGCGTAATTGGAAAGCTCAGGAGTCCAGCACAAACGGGCCCAGAATAATAGTGGCCGCAACCTGGCTACGTCTTTAAAAGAGCGTCTACCCATGTCGCTCATCAGAGGTTTCAATGGAACGTTAGAAGGGAGCGACACTAAACCTCTTAGGAACTTAAGTTCAGATCTACAAATACAATCTACATTCTCGAAGCCCCATAGCTCAGCACCATAAAGGGCTGAGCTTACTGCTTTGGCTGCATAGATGGTAAGTGCAGGGGCTACTGGTCTACTCGCTGAGGAACGATGTTCTCTAGTTAATACTCCTGTCGTGCGCTTGTGGTTTAAAAGCATTTTATCAACATGGTTTCTCCACTGCATATTCTCAGCGAGCCGAATTCCTAAGTAGTCGAATGTTGTGACTCTATCTGAAAGAGACACGTTAGTGACAGATTCCTTACCTTAGAATATCCCCAGGCGTCAGGCTGGATCCGGAAAGTTTTTGCGTAGCAGTACCCTTGCGCGTCGGTAGGCGGCGTCGTGCGGCTCCGTGTTCGGCGTCGTGATCGCCGGGATGACGTCGCGGGCAGTACTTAGACGCCGCCCCTGCGCGCTGACGTCAGTTCTTCTTTTTCCGCGCCAGCAAGCGCAGATCCGGGAAGAGCAGTGCCCTAGTCATTTTTTGACTTTTTTGGTGAATTCTTTCACTGTTTCTTTCATATCGACTCCAAGGTGTCGTTAGGGATGCCCGGCTTTAAACGTTGCGACGCCTGTGCTTGGATGATGTCCATCACAGACCCGCATCTGGAGTGTCTCTTCTGCCTCGGGCGAGACCACGACACGAAGTCGTGTTCCGACTGCCGGTCCCTAAACCCGAAAGCTTTGCGAGAGCGGTCTCGAAAGCTCCTCGAGGCCCGGCAGTCGGCTCCGCGCCGCACCAAGCCCCGGTCGCGTGAGGGGTCGAGGGGTCGGACGCGGAGTCCTCGCCGGTCGTCGGAATCCAAGTCTTCGTCGTCCGGTAAGTCTAAACACAAGAAGTCCAAGATGCATCATAGCTCTCGGTCTTCGCCTCGCCGGTCTCGCGACTCGGCTGAGGCCCCTCCCGGCACCGTCCCCGCGGCCCCGGACATGCCTGTGGAGTCGCCCCCGCAATACCCGTCCTTCCCGGGTTCGGGGGCGGATCCGGCCCAAGTACAGGAATTCCTGTCGGCCATGGCCCGCCTCTTCGGGCCTCAAGGTCCCTCCGGTGCGCCTTCGGGCCCCGCGGGCCCTGATGGGGTTGCCCCGGCATTGCCGACGACTCCGGTCCCGGCGTCGCTCGTGCCTCCAGCCTCGATCCCGGCTCCGGCTTCGGCCCCGGCCTCGATCCCGGCTCCGGTGGTACCGCAACCCCCATCGACGCCGGTCGACCTGACCACGCCTCCGCCGGCGCCGAAGTCTCCGGTGCCGTTCCTGACGCCGCCTAGGGCTCCGGGCGGCGTCGTCCCCATGTACTCTCCGGCTCCGGACATGGAGCCGGACCGACGTCGCTCGACGCCGGTTCCGGCGCCGATGAGACCTTGGGTCCCAAATGTCCCTCCTCCTCCATATTTTGAACCGGAGGAGGACCAGGAGGACTGGGAGGGGTCTGAGGACCCTCTGACACAACAGTGTCAGTATGATGAGGATTGGGCAGAGGAACTAGGGGATGCCAGTGGTCTAGATACTTCCCCTGACACTGGCATGCTGTCTCCTCCCGTGGCTACGGAGGAGGGAGCCAATTTTGCAACGGTGTTGCGTAGGGCAGCTGGAGCCTTACATCTCCGACTCCCTACTGTGGCGGTCAAGACTAATCTCTTGACAGAAGTGCTTCAGCCGACAGCCTCCTCCTTGGAGACTGTGCTGCCATTCAACGATGCACTTACTGACGTTCTTTGGGCGCCTGGTCCAAGCCCAACACAGGGGCTCCTGTGGATAGGAACGTGTCCCGACGCCATCGCCCAGCTCCGGGCGACCCCTTGTTTCTCTCTGTCCACCCCACTCCTGAGAGCTTGGTTGTCCAAGCCTCGGCTTCCCAAACCGCCTTCCCTACCGCCCTCCGGATAGGGAATCCAAACGCCTGGATCAATTTGGGAAGAAGGGTTTTTCTTCCTCCAGTGCTGGCTTGCGGTCCATCAACACCGCTTGTCTTTTGGGCCGATATACCCACTCCTTGTGGGATTCAGTGGCGACTGTTTTGCCCCAGTGTTCTGAGGAGGTCCAGACACTGCTTACCCGCGCCATTGCGGAAGGTAGGGATGCGGCCAAATACACCATACGTTGTGGCCTTGACACCGCCAACTCGCTGGGCAGATCTATTGCAACGACGGTGGCGCTGCGTTGCCACGCCTGGCTGAGAACCACTGGTTTTTCGGGTGATGTCCAGAATACCCTCATGGACATGCCCTTTGATGGAGTCGGTCTTTTTGGTTCCAAAGCAGACCATGTGTTGGAGCGTTTTAAGGACTCACGGGCTACTGCCAAGTCCCTGGGCCTTTCTGCTACACGCCCTCCGCTACCTTCTGCTTTTCGCCCCTATCGTGGCCACGGAAGGGGCGCCCAGTCACGTCAGCAGCCCAGCCACCGGCCCGCGCAGCAGGCGTCTTCGCGTGGCCGAGGACGTGGATACCGCCGTGGCGGTTCGGGCAACCAGCGTGCGGGTCAGGCCACCACCTCCAACCCGTCCGCGGCCTCCAAGCCCTCCTAGTCCCTCCTTTCAGGTGCACAGCACACCAGTAGGGGGCAGGGTCCGCCATCACCTTCACCACTGGCGTCCCATCACCTCGGACAGGTGGGTCTTGGACATTGTCCGAAGGGGCTACTCCCTCCCCTTCGAGACCACCCCCAGCCATGCCACCACAATTCCACCGCATGTCAGGGGATCACTTGGTACTTCTGCAGAAGGAAGTCACGGCCCTCTTGGCCAAGAGGGCCATCGAGCATGTTCCGACCCCAGAAGTAGGACGTGGTTGCTACTCCCACTACTTCCTGGTGCCCAAAAAGGACAAGGCGGACATGCGTCCTATCTTGGACCTCCGGAACGTCAATCGCTTCCTCCGGAAGGAGAAGTTCAAGATGCTCACCCTAGCTCAGGTCTTGACTGCCCTAGACCCTGGAGACTGGTTGGTAGCGTTGGACTTGCAGGACGCCTATTTCCACATCCCAGTCCTGCCGGCCCACCGGCGTTACCTTATGTTCACGGTAGGCCTTGAGCATTTTCAGTTCACCGTGCTCCCCTTTGGCCTTACCAGTGCCCCTCGGGTGTTCACGAAAGTGATGGCGGTGGTCGCAGCTCATCTGCGCCGGGCAGGGGTTTCAGTCTTCCCCTACCTCGACGACTGGCTGCTGAAGGCGGGCTCGTCCCAGGCAGTCGTCTCCCACCTCCAGACTACGGCCAAACTCCTGCACTCGCTGGGGTTCTCCATCAATGTGCCGAAGTCGCATCTGATTACTTCTCCACAGCTCCTTTTCATCGGAGCAGTTCTGGACACGACGCAGTTTCGGGCCTATCCTCCCGAACGGCGAGTCCGGGATATTCAGGCTATGATTCCGATCTTTCAGCCTTTATCCTGGGTTTCGGTACGGATGACCCTGAGGCTGCTGGGCCTCATGGCCTCCTGCATCCTGCTGGTCAATCATGCCAGATGGCATATGCGGGCTCTGCAGTGGGACCTGAAGTTCCAGTGGGCGCAGCACCAGGGCAACCTGTCCGATCACGTCCAGATCTCGGAGGGGACTGCAAAACAGTTGCAGTGGTGGCTCTCGAACCGGCAATGGGTCATGGGCAGATCCCTCTCCCTTCCCCAGCCAGAGCACACAGTTGTGACGGACGCGTCCCTTCTGGGATGGGGCGGTCACATGGGAGAGGCGGAGATCAGAGGCCTCTGGTCTCCGGGCGGAGTCCCGGCTCCATATCAACATTCTGGAGCTCCGGGCGATCCGACTTGCACTCAAGGCATTCCTTCCCTCTGTCAAAGGGAAGGTAGTGCAGGTGTTCACCGACAACACCACCGCCATGTGGTACTGCAACAAACAGGGCGGGGTGGGGTCGTGGACCCTTTGTCAGGAGGCTCTGCGCCTCTGGACATGGCTGGAACATCAGGGCATGTTCCTGATGGTTCAACACCTGCCAGGTTCCCTGAACGCCAGGGCGGACGAACTCAGCCGCAGGTGCATGATGGATCACGAATGGCATCTTCACTCGGAAGTGGCGCAAGGACTCTTTCTACAGTGGGGAGAGCCTTGGTTAGATCTATTCGCCAGCGAAGAAAACGCGCAATGTCATCAGTTCTGCGCGTTGGAATTTCCAAGGCGGCACTCGCTCGGCGACGCTTTTCGTCGCGAGTGGAGTTGCGGTCTGTTGTACGCCTTTCCGCCTATACCACTTCTACCCAGAGTGTTGAAGAAGATTCGGCACGACCGGGCCCAAGTCATTCTTGTGGCTCCGGACTGGGCTCGAAGAGTTTGGTATCCCGAGCTACTCAATATGAGCGTAGATCCCCCGATCCGTCTGCCTCTTCGGGAGGATCTTCTGTCGCAGCAGCAGGGGACGGTCCTCCACCCGAACCTGTCCAGTCTACACCTGCTTGCGTGGAGATTGAGCGGCGGCAGTTGATTCCTTTCGACTTGCCTCCCGAAGTTTGTGATGTGATTCTGGCAGCCAGGCGTCCCTCCACTAAGGTGGTATACGCCTGCAGGTGGAACAAATTTGTGGCATGGTGCACAGCAAAGGCTGTGAATCCCTCTCTGCCCCTCTTTCTGAGGTTCTTCTGTTCCTCCTTTCACTGGCCCAACAGGGTTCTGCCCTGGGTACCATCAAGGGTTATCTTTGTGCTATCTCGGCCTTCCTCAGGCTCCCTGATCAGCCCTCCCTTTTCAAGTCCCCTGTTGTTAACAGGTTCTTAAAAGGCATTACTCACCTCTTCCCTCCTGTTCCGTTTGTGATGCCTCAGTGGGACTTGAACTTGGTTCTTACCTTTTTAATGTGCGCTCCCTTTGAGCCTCTACATAACTGTCCTCTTCGTCTTCTAACTCTGAAGACAGCCTTTCTGGTGGCCATCACCTCCGCTCGGCGGGTGAGTGAGCTCCAGGCTCTATCTTGCAAACCTCCCTTTCTGTCTGTTCATCCAGACAAGGTTGTTCTTCGGACGCGTCCGTCCTTCTTGCCAAAGGTGGTTACTGCCTTCCACATTGGGCAGACCATCACTTTGCCTACCTTCTTTCCGCCTCCGCATCCTTCCAGAGAGGAAGAGAGGCTCCACCGTCTGGACCCAAAACGTGCGCTCTCCTTCTATATCGACCGCACAAAACACTTCCGGGTGGATGACCAGCTCTTTGTTGGCTACGTGGGCGCCAAAAAGGTCGGGCGGTGCACAAACGAACCATCTCCCGCTGGGTTACCTTGTGCATCAAGACCTGCTATTCTTTCGCTAAGAAGGAGCCTCCTGTTGGGCTGCGTGCCCATTCCACCAGGGCAACGGCTGCTACCACGGCCTTGGGCCGCGGTGTTCCGCTGCCGGTTATTTGTCAGGCAGCTACGTGGGCCTCGCTGCACACGTTTACAAAGCATTACTGCCTTGACAGTCAGGTCCGGAGGGACGGCTTCTTTGGCCGTTCTGTCCTCCGGGGACTTCCTTGTCTGATCTTTGTTCGCAGACCCACCACCGGGGTTGGTATTGCTGGGGTATCTATTCTAAGGTAAGTGAATCTGTCACTAACGTGTCTCTTTCAGATGCACAAGTTACTAACTTGTGTAACGATATATCTGTAAGAGACAGTAGTTAGTGATAGATTCCTTACCGCCCACCCATCCTCCCCGTTCTGCGAACTGATTTCTAGGGTTAAGGACATCCCTTTCAGGGCCCTAGTATTTTTCAGACACCTTTGTCAGCTTCTTGCATGGCTCTGCGTTCCTGGCGCGGAAAGTCGTGTACAGAACTGACGTCAGCGCGCAGGGGCGGCGCCTAAGTACTGCCCGCGACGTCATCCCGGCGATCACGACGCCGACGACGGACGCGGAGCCGCACGACGCCGCCTACCGACGCACAAGGGTACTGCTACGCAAAAACTTTCCGGATCCAGCTTGACACCTGGGGTAAGGAATCTGTCACTAACTACTGTCTCTTACAGATATATCGTTACACAAGTTAGTAACTTGTGCTTCCAAACCGACTCCGTCAAGGGTAAAATTGCTTCTGTATGGCCTGTAGGGGTTAAATACCATAAGCTTGTTCTTGGAGGTGTTAACAATAAGCCCCCTGGATTCGCAGAAGAGGTGAAATCTGTCTAAGAGCTTTTGTAGCCCTGCTGGGGTCTTTGAGATGAGCAAAGTATCATCCGCGAAGAGAAGGGTGGGGACCCTGTCACCCAACAGAGCTGGGGCATCAGCTGGGCACTCTTGGAGGAAATCGACCACCCCATTCATATACAAGGAAAACAGGGTAGGCGCCAGAACACAGCCCTGGCGAACTCCTCTGTTAACCGGGATTTGGTCTGTTTTCTGACCTTGCGACCCCCACCTCACTTGCGCGAGATTCTCCTCATGTAGACGGATCAACAAGTTCAGCAACAACGGGGGAATCCCCAATTCGCCCAGGATGTACCACAGCCGCTCGCGAGGGACCAGGTCAAAGGCAGTCTTTAAGTCAATAAATGCCATATAAAGACTGCCCTTGCCAATGAGGACCACCTTCCAGTAAATAAGGAGCAACCTAAATGCTTGGTCCACCATCCCCGTGCAAGCCCTAAATCCCGCTTGATATTGGGAAAGAATATTTTCTTCGTCCACCCAGCAGTGAATTCTCTGTAATAACACCCTGCCAACTACTTTCTGCATAGCGTCAATCAAACTGATTGGGCGGTAGTTGGCAGGATCATCCCTGGGGCCTTTCTTGTAGATAGGTATCACCTCGGCCCCCTTCCATGACTCAGGTACTGGGCTGCCCTGTGCAAGGCAATTAATTAGAAGCGTAATATAACTAGCCCAGTTATGGGGGTCAGCCAAAAAGAGATCACCAGGGATGCCGTCAGGTCCCGGGGCTTTTGATGGAACAATTTTCTTAACAGCCGCCTCTACTTCATCTAATGTGAAGAGGTCGGTAGGGTCCGTTATGGGATAGAAGCTTGTTTGATGGAGAGGCCCTGATTCGAGAGATGGATTGGACCCAGAGTAGAGATTTCGAAAATGGCTATGCCAATCCTGACAGGCAATGTGGTTGGGGATAAGGTCAGGATCTTTGTGACCGGACCACCTGACCATATTCCAGAAGAGTTTAGGATCTCTGGCTGTGCTTGCGTCTTTTAGATTCTGCCAGTGGGACTCGTCCCACTCACGCTTCGCACGAGGGACAGCAGTTTTATAATTCTTTCTGGATTCTCTAATTAAAAGACAATTTTTGCTCCTTATTGCTAAGACTAGAGCCTTTTTCCCCCGTCTACAATCCCCGTTAAACCAGGTGTGGTGCTTTTTATTACCTGCATTTAATTTGCCGGCTTTAAGAGTCATACTAAAGAAGAATCCTACCTGGGCTATGATTTTATCATATACTTCTGGAATCTTTGCCAGGCCATCTGTTTCGCCAAGAGCCTCTCTTAGTCGAAGAGTGTTTTCGCACAAGACATGTCTAATGGCTGCCATTTTGGATTCGTCTGCAGTAACTTTTGGCCATTTAAGAGACCTTCTGCAATTAGAGGGTATCAGTTCTTTGGTTATCATAAGAGACCCTGGGGTCTGGTTTACAGGGACCGGAGGAGCCCAAGGGTTACCCATTATCAGGCTTAGTATGTTATGATCGCTATCCGATGAGGGGACCACTTCCATATCTATCAACAATCTCCAAATCCGCAAGTCTAATAATATATAATCGATTCGGGAGGGACAATTAACCCTATTAAACGTGTTCGCTCCTAAGGCGTCCGAACTAGATCTTCCATTTACAGCCCTAAGACCTGTCTCGACAGCCAGTGCATTTATTTGAATTGCTATCTGGGTCCATTTCTTAATGGGAGGAATATTTAACAATGGAACACCCCATTTAGTATCTTCTTCCTCCGTCCCTAGCAAATCCTCAGCCCCTAATGGTTCGAAAGTACAGTTAAAATCACCTGCAATCATGATGTGAGAACTTGGAGGGCAATTAGATAGTTCTTGTTCTAAAGCCAAGACAATGTTTGACTGTCTGCCCCCTGAAGTACCCCTTATGTAGACATTAAACAGCTCTAGGATTTGTCCACCCCTACTCCCCTTGATCGAGAGCCACATAATGTCAGGGCTATTACAGTGGTGTTCAGTAATTTGACAGTCCATGTCAATTTTGACCCAGACAGCAAGACCTCCAGAAGGGCGCCCCCTCCCCATGGTGGTAGCTGGTTTAAAGAAACAAGTGTAACCTGATTTATATTGTGGGCTTACACTCCATGTTTCTTGAAAAACCCATATGTGATGTTCCTCTACCTGCTCATTCCAATCGGGAAGCTGCATTTTGCTACAAAGGCCTGCAATATTCCAAGAAAGAATTTTGATCTGTGTTCCCAGAGTTCTATCGGTCGGAGAAATTCGTTTTGTCAAGTGAGGTGAAACAAGAGATAAAGTACAATCATTAGTTGGTACTACAATACCATAGGCCCCCAAACTACAGCCCCGGTCACCAACAATGCTAGTGGATTTCGTCTGTATTAGCAAGCTATCTAAAGTTGTGTTTGGACAGTCAACGTTAGAGGAACAACTGATATTAGTAGTCGTGGAAAGCTGTGGTTCCTGCGAAGGTTGGTGTGCCTGACATAGTCAATCAACAAATTCAAGTGAAGACCCCCTAGGTGCAGATGTAAATTTCTTGCTATCGTGAGCCCTAGACACTGAAGATGACGGAAAACGTCTAACCTGGATGGATGATGAATCGGGAGAACAGGTCCTAAATTCCAATGCTAAGAGATTTTCCGCCAGGTCAGGATTAGTCAGGGAAAGTGCGATGCAGTCCAAAGGTTCATAATTGGACGAGCATCTTCTTGCCCCGACTATATCCTCTCTAATTATGGAGTGGCAACGCCTGACATGGCGTAGCCAATGTATGGACTTGTTTATCAAGGAATCATGGGTCTCGAAACTGCTTCCTAATCCAAGTTTAGGAACGTTAACCATAAAAACTGTCCGGGCCTGTGCTGGGGGAAACATTGGTTGTGTGCTCTGTTGGAGAGAGGTGTTACTGGCCATAGATGAAGCCAGTAAAGTACCAGTTGGCTTTCCACAATGTGCAGTCATATTTGAGTAGAGTTGCTTTTGACTATTGTCGGGCTGAAGAGTTCCAGTGGGACCTGCCAATTTTACCTGTGGAGCCATAGAGGCTCCCCTGAAGGGGGCGATAAAATCTTTGTCGGGAGAGACTCTAGGCACTACAACCGAGTGTGGATTAGATGGAACACACATAGATGGTGCATTAGGTGGGTTATTTGAAATTGAGTTTAACAGTAACTGTAAGCTCCCCAATGATCCCTTTCAGAAGTCCAACCTCCTCCCTCAATATATTAACAGTCTGAATAAGAGTCTGTAAAGGGGAGGAAGGGATGACATCTAATTCTGACAGGCTTCGCTGTAGGTATAGTTAGAGATGAAGATTGTACGTCATCACAAGAATCAAAATCCTCAGCTAATGGTGCAAATCGGTTTATACATATAACTGTGGGCTCTATATGACATGTAGCGTCATAGTTAAGAGCTGCGGACAAACGGGGCAATGTTAGTCGTCAAAAGCGAATCAGGAGCTGGATGTATAAGCTCCTGACTAGACACTATATCCTTGCGGCGGGGTTTCTGGAACATTGGAGGGACAATGGGTAGGCGCAAGGGAGTATGTTCACCTGCGAAAGCAGGGTCAGCGCGAGCAGGGGGGACTATGGGGTCTGCTCCCAATAACCCTTCACACTCTATGATAAGGTTATCGATCCTATCCATAACGTGGTTATTGGCAGTGGATACAGTTTTATTTGCCTTTCTGGCCTTCTTCCCCTTACCTGCCCCAGTTATTAAACTGTTTAACCCCCCTGGCCCCCCTATGCCCTCCATGGATTTCCTTTTGCCCATTAAAATGCAGGAAATAGGAGATTTTTTCCTAGAGTGAACCTCTATAAATTGTATTTGGCAATAAAAAATACAACAAAATTTAAAACATTAGTGCACTCATATTATAGTTAAAACAACTCCGATATTGTAACTAAAAATAAAAAGGGAAATCATGAAAACATGTTACATTAAAGTAATTAAGGTAATTGGTCACACAACACATTACCTTAAGGAAGTTCGTAATTTTTGTCCAGGGGGGGCCAATAGCCAGTATAAAGAGGTATGGCCCTGCCCTGCCTCTTCCTGGCAATGAAGGGCAAGGACGGGCCCGCCCTTGGCCGCGCGCGTCCTGCGCCGCGGGATGCGAGCCGCGCTAAAGAGGGCTGCGCTGGCCCCTCCCTCTCAGCTGATTTGCAGGCGCCGAGAACAGGAGACACACGTTGCACTCTGGGATTAGAAGTCCCACCAGAGTGTGAAGATTGCCGCGATGCGCTCGCGGTGGCCCAAGAAGGATGCTGGCCAAGTTCAAAAAGGGCTCAGGGCTATGGAAGTGTGCTGCCTCCGCCAGGAATAGCTAGTTAGTCCCGCAGTGAAGTCGAGTGTATATATATATTTTATTTTTTTACTGGAAAAAAAGGTTACAGCGACGTTAGTTAGGCTCAGATTTCACTCGAACAAAACCATTGAGATTCAGCAATTATAGTTACCTGAGCTAACTTCAACTTATGCCCCCAATGCACTGCTTATGACCTCACATATTACATATCTTATGACATGGTCAGTGACATCGGGGATAAGATCATTGATGACATCATCCAATGAGTGTGTTTCGTAAATGTTTCTGAAAGTTAAATATATATACTAAGTACTGCATAAGTTAAATTACTATTCTTTTTGTACTGCTAATGAGTGATACTGTTTCGAATATATGTCCTCTGAGTGGCACTGTGACTGTCTATCAGTGTAGGAATGGGTGTCTGAGTGGCTGTATGGGTGTGTGAGTGACTGTATGGGTGAATAAGTGGGTGTGTGAGTAACTGTATGGGTGTGTGAGTGGCTGTATCAGTGACTGTGGTTGCTATGTAAGTGGCTTTGTGGGTGAATGAATGTGCGTGTGAGTGGCTGTATGGGTGACTAGGTGGCTGTGTGAGTGTCTATCGGTGAGTGACGGTGTGTAAGTGGATGTGTGGGTGAGTGGCTGTTTGGGTGTATGGGTAAATGATTGGGTGTGTGAGTGGCTGTTTTGCATAGTAAGTATTTGTGTGAGTGGCTGTATAAATAAGTGAGTGGGCGCGTGAGTGATTGTATTGATGTGTGAATGGGTATGTAAGTGGCTTTGTGGATGAGTGAATGGATGAGTGAGTGGCTGTATGGATGAGTGAGGTGCTGTTTGAGTGGGTGTGTGAATGAGTATGTTAGTGGTTGTATAGGTGAGAGAGTGGCTGTATGGGTCTGAGAGTGTGTGTGTGAGTATGTGTATGGGTCAGTGAATGGCTGTGTGAGTGGCTGTATTAGTGAGTGTGTGTCAGTCATATGGGTCAGTGAATGAGTATGTGAGTGCATGAGATGTATGTGTGTGTGAAAGGGTGTGTGAGTGGTTCTGAGGATATCATTTGATATGTCATCAATGATGGCATCAGTGATGTCACTGACCACGTCGTAAGTGATGTAATATGTGAGGTCATAAGCAGTGCATTGCAGGGGCGTAAATTATAGTTAGCTCAGGTAACTATAACTGCTGAATTTCAATAGTTTTGTACGAGTGAAATCTGAGCCTAACCATAATAACTCTGTAACCTTTGTATTTTAAGTGATTTTCCAAGGTTTTTTAATTCAATTTCCTAACTGTAACCTTTGAGAGTCGGTGTCTGAGTGGCTATATAGGTAGGTGAGTGGGTTTGTGAGTGACTCTACGGGTCTCTGACTGGGTGTGTGAGTGGGTGTGTGAGTGACTGTTTGGGTGTGTACATGGCTGCGTAAGTGGATGTAGGAGTGCCTGTGTGGATCTGTGAGTGGGTGCGTGAGTGTCTTAGTGGGTCTGTGAGTGGGTGCATGAGTGCCTTTGAAGGTCTGTGAGTTGATGGATGAGTCTCTGGTTGGGTGAGCGGGTGTGTAAATGTCTGAGTGAGTCTCTAAGTGGGTTTGTGAGTGGTTGTGTGAGTTTGAGTGGATCTGTGAGTGGGTCTGAGAGTCTCTGAGTGTGTCTGTGAGTGGGTGCATGAGTGTCTTTGAAGGTCTGAGTTGATGGATGTCTCTTAGTGGGTGGGTGAATAAATGTCTGATTGTTAGTCTCTAAGTGGGTCAGTGAGCGGTTGTGTGAGTGGGTCTATGAGTCTCGGTGAGTGGGTTTGTGAATGGGAACATGTGTCTGAGTGGGTCTGTGAGAGCGTGCGAGAGTCTCTGAGTGGATCGGTGAGTGTCTCTGAGTGGGTCTTGAGTGTGTGTGTGTGAGTTACTCAGTGGGTCTGTGGATGGGTGAATGAGTGCTTGAATGGATCTGTGAGTGGGTGCATGAGTGTCTGAGTCTGTCTGTCAGTGGATGCGTAAGTCTCAGTGGATCTTAGTGAGTGGGTGCGTGAGTGGGTCTGTGAGTCTGAGTGGGTCTGTCAGTGGGTGTGTGATAAAAATAATTAGAGGGGCACACAGGCGCAGGACCTTGTGCCAGCTTTCTCTGTGACGGTCCTCCTGATCAGCTTGCCTGCAATACACTACCCTCTGCTGCCTTTGTTTTGTGCCTCCTCTGCTTGTTTTCTGCTAATTTTTCTACGCCTTTTTCTGCCTCTTCTCTGCTCGCTCCTGCCCTCTATGTTGCCTCTTTCTGCTCATTCTGCCCATTATTTTGCCTCTTTCTGCTCGCTCCTGAACTTTATTCTGCCTCTTGCTGCTCGTTTCTGACCTCTATTTTGACTCTTCCTGCTCGTTTGACCTTTATTCTGCCTCTTTCTGCCCTTTTCTGCCCTTTATTCTACCTCTTTATGCTAGATTCTCACCTTTATTCTGTCTCTTGCTGCTCGTTTCTGACCTCTATTTTGACTCTTCCTGCTCGTTGCTGACCTTTATACTGCCTCGTTCTGCTCATTTCTGACCTTTATTCTGCTTCTTTCTGCTAGCTTCTCACCTTTATCTTTCCTCTTTCTGCTCTATGCTGAACTTTATTCTGCCTCTTTCTCTACCCTTCTGACCTCTACTCTGACGACGAATCTGACCCCACACATCCGCAAGCACCATCTGGCGATATTAAAAGATCTCCGATTAAGTGAGCCTTCGGGGGACCCGTAGGGCACTGCAGCGCCGGCCCGACGAGGAGCAAACGCCTGATGATGAAGCATGACACCTTTCGGGGTGTGTGAGGGCAACAGGAGATAAGACTTGTTCTTTCCCCTTACCAGTGGGTCCGTTCAACCTAGGATTCTGTTTCTCTCTTTCTCCTTCTCTTTTTAAAGGCGCACGGGTGACTTTTTGCACCCCGCCTCAGGAACAGTGTCCTTTTTGGTTTAGACGAATCTGAGGACCCACCCACAGGTAAGCCCTTTTATACCCTAAGAAAGGGGTCAGGGGTCTCTCCCAGATGAGGGGCTGGACAGAGGCGAGGATACTCCCATGTCCTTTGACCAGTTTCACAGCAGAGCGGGAGCAAAGGGCTCCCTGAACTGGTTCATACCGGAGTATGCAAGATGGGCACCAAATGTACCCTTCAAAGCAGCCTGGTGGCTCTGGCAAGCGCCCCCACCCCAGCCCAATACACTAAGTCTTGTCTGGGAGGTGGTCACACCTCCCTGTGACAGGAAACCTATTGTTCTACCTTCCCCTGCTTAAGCTCAGCTCAGCAGCAGGAGGGCAGAGTCGTGTCTGTGGTCGGCAGCAGCACAAGTTTGCTAGCAGACCCTGAAAGGCTGTTACAGGGAGTACTGGAGGCCTCCCGGAGGAGCCCCCCAGTGCATGGAATCATACCTCCAACACCGGTAACGGTGTTGGGGTATGATTCCAACATGTTTGATACCAAACATGCCCAGGTTCGGCACAGCCTCTATATAGTTAGCCATCCCGTAATGCGGATGGCCGCTTTATGTATCAAAATGGCTGACCGCACTTACAAAGCCTGGAGAATTGCCTCTGGGGTCTGAAGAGGTGTCCTGCTCATGCAGGGGTACCCTCACACTTATAACCTACCACCCTGCCTTCAGGATTGAAAGGCCTGCCTTAGGGGTAACTTATAGGTTTTAAGTGTAGTAACCTCGGATACAAGGAAAGTTATATCTGTCGTAAGTGGTGCTTGCACCAGCTTACACAGGCTGCAATGGCAGGCCTGTAATCACAGTTTGAGTGGTCTCTTATGGGTGGCATAATACATGCTGCAGCCCATGGGAGACCCCTTGTGTACCTATACCTTGGGTACCTTGGTACCCTATACTAGGGACTTAAAGGGGTACACCAGTAACGAATTGTGGAGGTACAGAAGTACTTACCATGACAAATGTAGGGAGGAAGCACAGTGACTGGGGTCCTGATTAGCAGGATCCCAGTCAGACTAGTCAAAAGAACATATTGACACCAGCAAAAAGTGGGGGTAACCATGAAAGCAGATCCTACTTTCCTACATATGGAGGGAGGGGGGGGAGAGATCTTCTCTATATACACTTTCTTCGGATGCAAAAGCTGGGGCGATTATACAGTCTGACTGAACCAAGTTGCCTAGTTAATGTGTTGTTCAGATGTTCCCTGTTAGTTGGACTTTGCTAGTCATTTGATTAAAGTGAGTAAATCCATAAGTTGTCATTGATCAGGGCAGGTTAACATACTTTTAATGATGGTTCTCCACATATGAAGTCTTCTTCAATCATCTTTTTTGGCCTCCCACTGTGCTGTAGAATTAGTTTTTCTAGGTCATCGGAGTGTAATGGCAAAAATGAAACTGTGTCTAAGTCAGGTACCTTAATGTGGGGCTCATGCCGGGTAAAGTTGTGGGCATGATTGGTACATCTTGAGTTTTACAAGGGTTTCTCTTTTTTTCGAAATTCATAAAATTGGTGGATTTACTGCCTAAATTACACTACTACCTGCTAAAGTACCACCTGGAGCTGCGCAAGATGGTGATTGCAACAGAGGAGAAGCTGTGTTTGTTTTTTTATCCCTGGTGTGTTAATGTCTAGCTGGGTGCTACTTGTTGGGCTCAGTTAGCTATATGCTCCAAACCCTTTACATGCTGACCCTCGAAATCTTGAGCACAGCTGCTGCAGCCACCTCTGGAACCACAGGAGCTTCTAGGTACTGATGTAGTCATTCAGGTAGTGCCAATTGGGTTCTGGTAGCTCTTCACATTTCTTTGCTCTTGCACTGTGCCAACTGATGTGACTTAGGGGAAGGACTGGAAAAGCAGTAACCTAAGCCCATTTAGAATGCTATGGCTGGCCCCAAATATTCTGCCACTATATGCAGCAGGGGTAAGCAACAGCTGGGAAAGGATTCTTGGAGGATTCTCAGTATGCAGTGCCACATTAAGGTTGTCTTGGTTGCTTCATCTAGAGCAGATGCAAGTTTGTGGATGCATAAACACTGCCTGTCATGCAGAGAACTCAGTTGTGTAAGTAACAGTTCCCTATCTATATTGTCTTTTCTGTAAGCAGAACAGTTTCAGTTTATACAATGTGTTTTACCGGTTAGAATAACTAATGTATCAAATTTCTAAACATCATGAAAATTCATAGGTCAAAGCCAACTTTGTTCAGTAACTGATATTGTTGAATGTTTCGTTTTAGAAGGTGCTGTTCTTACTGTGCCAGAAACGTCCGATAACAGTAAAAGCAAATGCTTCGAACCAGAAGTAAAAGGAGATTCATCTTTAAGGTGCCTGAGGAAGAGAGGTTACAACAGAGACGGTAAATATATTTTTTAAGTGTATAATAGTGTTTTAACTCCATACTACCTGTGTTACAACGTATCGCCTAAACTTCAGCCCAGCTTCTTATCATAAGTAACATGGCCATGTGTTACGCAGCACTATGAAATGTATTCGCTAATATGAATTACTTTGCAAAATATTTGATTGACCTACCAGTGGAATTTCCACCACTCCATTGTTTGTGTTACCTTTTTTATTTAACTCCAGATATTATTATAGGATTGTAACATTTGAGAATATAAAACTTTGACTACTTCACTAAAGTACAGTTTTCAAAGTCTTTTCTAGTGAAGAATCTTAACCTCAAAGTTTTGTTAACTCTCTGATCTGAAAGAGACACGTTAGTGACAGATTCCTTACCTTAGAATATCCCCAGGCGTCAGGCTGGATCCGGAAAGTTTTTGCGTAGCAGTACCCTTGCGCGTCGGTAGGCGGCGTCGTGCGGCTCCGCGTCCGTCGGCGGCGTCGTGATCGCCGGGATGACGTCGCGGGCAGTACTTAGACGCCGCCCCTGCGCGCTGACGTCAGTTCTTCTTTTTCCGCGCCAGCAAGCGCAGATCCGGGAAGAGCAGTGCCCTAGTCATTTTTTGACTAACTTTTTGGGTGAATTTTTCACTGTTTCTCGAATCGACTTCAAGGTGTCGTAGGGATGCCCGGCTTTAAACGTTGCGGCGCCTGTGCTCGGATGATGTCCATCACAGACCCGCATTGGGAGTGTCTCTTCTGCCTCGGCCGAGGCCACGACACGGAGTCGTGTTCCGACTGCCGGGATTCGGCTCCGCGCAAGCCCCGGTCGCGTGAGAGGTCGAGGGGTCGGTCGCGGAGTCCTCACCGGTCGTCGGCGTCGAAGTCTTCTTCGTCCGGTAAGTCAAAACACAAAAAGTCCAAAAAGCATCGTCGCTCTAGGACTTCGCCTCGCCGGTCTCGCGACTCGGCTGAGGCCCCTCCCGGCACCGCCCCCGCGGCCCCGGACATGCCTGTGGAGTCGCCCCCGCAATACCAGTCATTCCCGGGTTCGGGGGCGGATCCGGCCCAAATACAGGAATTCCTGTCGGCCATGGCCCGCCTCTTCGGGCCTCAAGGTCCCTCCGGTGCGCCTTCGGGCCCCGCGGGCCCTGATAGGGTTGCTCCGGCGTCGCCGACGGCTCCGGCCCCGGCGTCGCCCGTGCCTCCAGCCTCGATCCCGGCTCCGGCTCCGGCCTCGATCCCGGCTCCACAACCGCCATCGACGCCGGTCGACCTAACGACGCCTCCGCCGACGCCGATGTCTCCGGTGCCGTTCACGACGCCGCCTGGGGCTCCGGGCGGCGTCGTCCCCCAGTTCCTTCCGGCTCCGGACATGGAACCGGGCCGACGTCGCTCGACGCCGGTTCCGGCGCCGATGGGGCCTTGGATCCCAAATGTCCCTCCTCCTCCTTATTTTGAACCAGAGGAGGACCAGGAGGAATGGGAGGGGTCTGATGACCCTCTGGCACAACAGTGTCAGTATGATGAGGACTGGACAGAGGGTCTAGAGGACGCCAGTGGTCTAGATACTTCCCCTGACACTGGCATGCTGTCTCCTCCCGTGGCTACGGAGGAGGGAGCCAATTTTGCAACGGTGTTGCGTAGGGCGGCTGGAGCCTTACATCTCCCAACTCCCTACTGTGGCAGTCAAGACTAATCTCTTGACAGAGGTGCTTCAGCCGGCAGCCTCCTCTACGGAGACTGTGCTGCCGTTTAACGATGCCCTCACTGACGTTCTTTTGGGCGCCTGGTCCAAGCCCAACACAGGGGCTCCTGTGGATAGGAACGTGTCCCGACGCCATCGCCCAGCTCCGGGCGACCCCTATTTCTCTCTGTCCACCCCACTCCTGAGAGCTTGGTTGTCCAAGCCTCCGCTTCCCAAACCGCCTTCCCTACCGCCCCTCCGGATAGGGAATCCAAACGCCTGGATCAATTTGGGAAGAAGGGTTTTCTTCCTCCAGTGCGGGCTTGCGGTCCATCAACACCGCTTGCCTTTTGGGCCGATATACCCACTCCTTGTGGGATTCGGTGGCGACTGTTTTGCCCCAGTGTTCTGAGGAGGTCCAGACACTGCTTTCCCGCGCCATTGCGGAAGGAAGGGATGCGGCCAAATACACAACTCGATGTGGCCTTGATACCGCCGACTCGCTGGGCAGGTCTATTGCAACGACGGTGGCGCTGCGTCGCCACGCCTGGCTGAGAACCACTGGTTTTCAGGGGATGTCCAGAATTCTCTCATGGACATGCCCTTTGATGGAGTCGGTCTTTTTGGGTCCAAAGCAGACCATGCGTTGGAGCGCTTTAAGGACTCACGGGCTACTGCAAAGTCCCTGGGCCTTTCTGCTACACGCCCTCCGCTAACTTCTGCTTTTCGCCCCTATCGTGGCCACGGAAGGGGCGCCCAGTCACGTCAGCAGCCCAGCCACCGGCCCGCGCAGCAGGCGTCTTCGCGTGGCCGTGGATACCGCCGTGGCGGTTCGGGCAACCAGCGTGCGGGTCAGGCCACCACCTCCAACCCGTCCGCGGCCTCCAAGCCCTCCTAGTCCCTCCTTTCCGGTGCACAGCACGCCAGTAGAGGGCAGGGTCCGCCATCACCTTCACCACTGGCGTCCCATCACCTCGGACAGGTGGGTCTTGGACATTGTCCGAAGGGGCTACTCCCTCCCCTTCGAGACCACCCCCCAGCCATGCCACCTCAATTCCACCGCATGTCAGGGGATCACTTGGTACTTCTGCAGAAGGAAGTCACGGCCCTCTTGGCCAAGAGGGCCATCGAGCATGTTCCGACCCCAGAAGTAGGGCGTGGTTTGCTACTCCCACTACTTTCTGGTGCCCAAAAGGACAAGGAGGACATGCGTCCTATCTTGGACCTCCGGAACGTCAATCGCTTCCTCCGGAAGGAGAAGTTCAAGATGCTCACCCTAGCTCAGGTCTTGACTGCCCTCGACCCCGGAGACTGGTTGGTAGCGTTGGACTTGCAGGACGCCTATTTCCACATCCCCGTCCTGCCGGCCCACCGGCGTTACCTCTCGGTTCACGGTAGGCCTCGAGCATTTTCAGTTCACCGTGCTCCCCTTTGGCCTTACCAGTGCCCCTCGGGTGTTCACGAAAGTGATGGCGGTGGTCGCAGCTCATCTGCACCGGGCAGGGGTTTCAGTTTTCCCCTACCTCGACGACTGGCTGCTGAAGGCGGGCTCGTCCCAGGCAGTCGTCTCCCACCTCCAGACTACGGCCGAGCTCCTGCACTCGCTGGGGTTCTCCATCAATGTGCCGAAGGCGCATCTGATTCCTTCTCCACAGCTCCTTTTCATCGGAGCAGTTCTGGACACGACGCAGTTTCGGGCCTATCCTCCCGAACGGCGAGTCCGGGATATTCAGGCTATGATTCCGATCTTTCAGCCTTTATCCTGGGTTTCGGTACGGATGACCCTGAGGCTGCTGGGCCTCATGGCCTCCTGCATCCTGCTGGTCAATCATGCCAGATGGCATATCGCGGGCTCTGCAGTGGGACCTGAAGTTCCAGTGGGCGCAGCACCAGGGCAACCTGTCCGATCACGTCCAGATCTCGGAGGGGACTGCAAAACAGTTGCAGTGGTGGCTCTCGAACCGGCAATGGGTCATGGGCAGATCCCTCTCCCTTCCCCAGCCAGAGCACACAGTTGTGACGGACGCGTCCCTTCTGGGATGGGGCGGTCACATGGGAGAGGCGGAGATCAGAGGCCTCTGGTCTCCGGCGGAGTCCCGGCTCCATATCAACCTTCTGGAGCTCCGGGCGATCCGACTTGCACTCAAGGCATTCCTTCCCTCTGTCAAAGGGAAGGTAGTGCAGGTGTTCACCGACAACACCACCGCCATGTGGTACTGCAACAAACAGGGCGGGGTGGGGTCGTGGACCCTTTGTCCAGGAGGCTCTGCGCCTCTGGACATGGCTGGAACATCAGGGCATGTTCCTGATGGTTCAACACCTGGCAGGTTCCCTGAACGCCAGGGCGGACGAACTCAGCCGCAGGTGGATGATGGATCACGAATGGCGTCTTCACACGGAAGTGGCGCAAGGACTCTTTCTACAGTGGGGAGAGCCTTGGTTAGATCTATTCGCCACCGAAGAGAACGCGCAATGTCATCAGTACTGCGCGTTGGAATTTCCAAGGCGGCACTCGCTCGGCGACGCTTTTCGTCGCGAGTGGAGTTGCGGTCTGTTGTACGCTTTTCCGCCTATACCACTTCTACCCAGAGTGTTGAAGAAGATTCGGCACGACCGGGCCCAAGTCATTCTTGTGGCTCCGGACTGGGCTCGAAGAGTTTGGTATCCCGAGCTACTCAGTATGAGCTTAGATCCCCCGATCCGTCTGCCTCTTCGGGAGGATCTTCTGTCGCAGCAGCAGGGGACGGTCCTCCACCCGAACCTGTCCAGTCTACACCTGCTTGCGTGGAGATTGAGCGGCGGCAGTTGATTCCTTTCGACTTGCCTCCCGAAGTTTATGATGTGATTCTGGCAGCCAGGCGTCCCTCCACTAAGGTGGTATACTCCTGCAGGTGGAACAAATTTGTGGCATGGTGCACAGCAAAGGCTGTGAATCCCTTTCTGCCCCTCTTTCTGAGGTCCTTCTGTTCCTTCTTTCTCTGGCCCAACAGGGTTCTGCCCTGGGTACCATCAAGGGTTATCTCTGTGCTATCTCGGCTTTCCTCAGGCTCCCTGATCAGCCCTCCCCTTTTCAAGTCCCCTGTTGTTAACAGGTTCTTAAAAGGCATTACACACCTCTTTCCTCCTGTTCCGTTTGTGATGCCTCAGTGGGACTTGAACTTGGTTCTTACCTTTTAATGTGCGCTCCCTTTGAGCCTCTACATAACTGTCCTCTTCGTCTTCTGACTCTAAAGACAGTCTTTCTGGTGGCCATCACCTCCGTTCGGGCGGGTGAGTGAGCTCCAGGCTCTATCTTGCAAACCTCCCTTTCTGTCTGTTCATCCAGACAAGGTTGTTCTTCGGACGCGTCCGTCCTTCTTGCCAAAGGTGGTTACTGCCTTCCACATTGGGCAGACCATCACTTTGCCTACCTTCTTTCCGCCTCCGCATCCTTCCAAAGAGGAAGAGAGGCTCCACCGAGTGGACCCAAAACGTGCGCTCTCCTTCTATATCGACCGCACAAAACACTTCCGGGTGGATGACCAGCTCTTTGTTGGCTACGTGGGCGCCAAAAAGGTCGGGCGGTGCACAAGCGAACCATCTCCCGCTGGGTTACCTTGTGCATCAAGACCTGCTATTCTTTGGCTAAGAAGGAGCCTCCTGTTGGGCTGCGTGCCCATTCCACCAGGGCAACGGCTGCTACCACGGCCTTAGGCCGCGGTGTTCCGCTGCTGGTTATCTGTCAGGCAGCTACGTGGGCCTCGCTGCACACGTTTACAAAGCATTACTGCCTTGACAGTCAGGTCCGGAGGGACGGCTTCTTTGGCCGTTCTGTCCTCCAGGACTTCCTTGTCTGATCTTTGTTCGCAGACCCACCACTGGGGTTGGTATTGCTGGGGTATCTATTCTAAGGTAAGGAATCTGTCACTAACGTGTCTCTTTCAGATGCACAAGTTACTAACTTGTGTAACGATATATCTGTAAGAGACAGTAGTTAGTGACAGATTCCTACCGCCCACCCATCCTCCCCCGTTCTGCGAACTGATTTCTAGGGTTAAGGACATCCCTTTCAGGGCCCTAGTGTTTTTCAGACACCTATGTCAGCTTCTTGCATGGCTCTGCGTTCCTGGCGCGGAAAGTCGTGTACAGAACTGACGTCAGCGCGCAGGGGCGGCGTCTAAGTACTGCCCGCGACGTCATCCCGGCGATCACGACGTCGACGACGGACGCGGAGCCGCACGACGCCACCTACCGACGCCGCCTACCGGACGCGCAAGGGTACTGCTACGCAAAAACTTTCCAGATCCAGCCTGACGCCTGGGGATATTCTAAGGTAAGGAATCTGTCACTAACTACTGTCTCTTACAGATATATCGTTACACAAGTTAGTAACTTGTGCCTTAAGTGATCTAACTTGACATCTTGGTAAGTGTCAAGCTTAAACAATATTATCATTAATGCACTTTGGTATTCTAAACCACTCTTCCCTCAACACCAAGCCCCTTAACCCAGTAAGCAGAGTACTTCATGCAGTCTTAGTATACGGAGTCTGGAAGGAATATAATATTGTCTCCACTGAATGGACCTTATTAACCAGGAATATAGTGTGTATGTAGAACCTAAAAAAATCATATGATGAAAGGTTAATCTAATCCGTCACACTATTAGAAGGTTGTCTTCAATAACAACAACTATGATGGATAAAATATCTTTATAAGGCTTAATCAATAAGTATGCACTTGTTTCCTCTCTTTAACAAAGTTAAATTGCCTACTGAATTAAACAATAAATCGACAAATGAGATGTGAACGTTGATTAGCAAGATACTTAATCAGTATTAAAACACAGATGACAGAAAACCTCAAGTACAAGAAGAAAAGAGTTAACATAAAAGAATACTAATGGCATAAAATCAACAAAGTAATGAGACTTGAGGGAACTAGGTTACAAATAGATGGGCAAGTAAACTAAAATTAAAAGCCATATTAAATCAAGAGGTTAAACATATTATGTGTTCAAAAGACAGCCCAGATCCACACACTTCCATAATAATTTTTTATCTTCTGCCTCACCCCTAGTCTTATTCCTGGTCCCCACTCCCACCTAGTAGCTTACTATGAATAGCTCCTATAGCTATTTTTAATACAAAACTTTGCACTCCATCAACACGTTTGCGTACTCCCATCATATGCGGCACACATTTATTCCTTCACCAGTTCCCCTTCTTGTAAAAAAAGAAAAAAGGCACCAATTGCTGCATGTTTTATGGCTGAGGTATTGATGTGTGAGTGTTTATTAGTGGTAAAGGGCCCACCTAATTAGAGTACCAGCCCTTTCCCTTTTTCATCATTACGTTAGATTCCACAACAGCGTGAAAGAGAATGAAATGCAGCGTCAGGCAGATTGAAAAAGAGGTTCCAGACTCACCACATTTTGACATGATGGCCAAAAGACGATAACAGGACCCAGGCAATACCACAACAATGGTCAAAAAGTACAGTGGAACTCGATATGCTCTGTGCCTGCTGCCAGTGATGTTTTGTAATTGGGCCTTCCACTATAATTATCGTAGTCACCCACCTTTTCCACCAGAGACAATTTCCAATGAATCCTCCATTCTTCATGCATGAGAATGGACCAGGTCATCCTAAGGCATGACTTAATGATCAGCTAGTCAGGCATACCCTTATGCACCTTCCACACCAAAACAATAATTAACAGCCCATGTAGAAATTCAGAAAAATCATTGTTTTGCTCTTATTCAGATTGCTGAAATGTTGGTTAAAATGTACTGATTTGAACGCCACCCCCCCTCGCTCCTGTCAGAGGAAGAAATCCCGATTCTTCCACAAAATCTCCTCATTTCTCAGCTGAAAGAACTAAGGCTTTTCCCTTCTCCTTGCTGAATTTCAAAGCTTGTTTTTTTGTGGCACTAGCTTACTCCCATATAAATCTTTCAGAAGCTAAGATGAAGTCTATTTTTATTTCTGTCTCATAGGAAGCAAATGACTCGGGTACTGTTACTTAGTTTTGGACCAGAGGTTACGTCTGCTTCTTTCTATCATTGGTTTTATCGGATTCTTCATCTCCTACCTTGTAGTCCTGGCATCTGATATAGACGTCTAGCTGCTGAATCTGATGGAGACTACTAGCCGCAGATTCCTTAACGTAGAATTATCCCCAGGCGTGAGACTCGATCCGGAATTTTTTGCTATAGCATCCCTGCGCGTCGGGGGGGGGGGGGGGCGGCACCACACGACTCCGCCCTGACGCTGTCCGCGGACGTGACGTCAGCGAGGTCACATAAGTCCCACCCCGGCGCGCTGACGTCAGTTTCCTTCTTTTCCGCGTGCAACGCGGATCCGGAGTGAGTTTCCTTGACCTGTTTTCACGCCTTTGCGTTGGGAACAGTGTGCAATGCCTTCGGGTTTCAAGACGTGTGCTTCTGGTACGCGTCAGATGTCGGCGACGGACCCTCACCCTATTTGTATGTGGTGTTTGGGTGAGCACCATGATTCTACGGACTGCGGTGCTTGTCAGCATCTCAAGCCGAAGTCCCGGCGGGAGCGCCGGATGAAGTTGCTTTCGGCCCGCTTGTCCAGATCGGTCTCGTCACCGCGTCCTTCCCCTACCTCGGAAGGGTCCAGAAGCCGCCGATTCCGGTTGCGGCATCATCCTTCACCGAGGCCCCACAGGCGTCGCTCACCCGCCGGTAAGTCTTGCAGCTTGTCACTGAGGCCCTAAGCTCGTTCTGCTGAGGGCGGGGGTTCCTCTCGGGACGTGCGCCGTCGCCACCCTATCCGCCGTTTCCTGGCATTGGGGCGACAAGGGCCCAAATGAAGGCCTACGCTACGGCTCTGCAGGCTTCTTTGGGCCCCCCTCCTCTTCCTGAGACGTCCGCGGATCCCTCGCCATGCGCGGGGCCTTCCGCGGACTCGCCGGCGGGTTCGCCCTTGGCGCTGACACGTTCGGCTTCAGGTTTTGGAGGTGTGGTGTCATCGAGGTGCGGCCCTACGGGGTTCCCCTCTTCGGCCCACGGCGTCCCTGCCTCGCCGCAAAACCCCGCGGGGTTCCCTGTGGTGTCGCAGAAGGTCGCCGCGACTCACGGCTCGTCCCCGAGTCCCCCTCGGTCCTCTGGGCAGGCGGCTGTCTTACCGGAGGCCGAGCCGGCGCTCTCCGGCGCCGACGGCTTTCCTCCCGGCCCTGGCGGCGTCACGGGTGGAGGCCGGGGCACCTCCCCGAGTCCCTCTCGGACCTCTGCGCAGGCGGCTGCCTCGTCGGAGGTCGAGCCGGCGCCTTTTCAGCGCCGATCATTGGCCGCTTCAGCTCCGACCCCGCCCCTTTCTCCTAGGATGCATGTGGTGGTGGAGGTCGACTCCGCACCCCTGGTGGACACTTCGGCGCCGATCGAGGACACACCGGTGCCCATGGCAGACTCTCCGGCGCCGTCCCGGCTCTCGGAGCGTCGACTCTTCTCCGGATGTCCCTTCCTCTCCGGAGGATTGTCATCTCCTTGTCTCCTCTTCACCGGAGACTGGACGCCGCATCGTTGCCTTTTCCCCGGCGGCTTCCGGGGAGGGTTCTATGCCGTCTCCGCGTCCACAGCCCCCGGACCCGCTCTTCCGCACCTTGCAGTTGGTTGCCCCACAGGCTTCTCCGCCTTCTCCGGAGACCCCTCAGGCACCTCACTCGTCCGTGGGTCCTCCATCCTACAGGGGCTGGCCGTTTCTTCCTCCGGCAGGGCACGGGGACGGGCGGCTTAGTTTGCAGCCTTCGCCCACGGAAGAGTTGCTCTCTCCCCCACGTCGCCCTACAGAGGCGAGTGTAGCCTTTGTCCGGGCCATCTCCACGGCCACCGGCATTTTGCAAATGGGCAACCCGGTCGCTCCACTCCCCACGGAGCCCTGGTGGAGGGGAACCGCTTCTTCCATTTGAAGCTTTGCTCCACAACTCTCTTCTGGGGGCCTGGGGGCGTCCTGCTACGGGGGATCCGGTGCCTCAGCCGCTCCTCCACCGCCACCGTCCTGCCCCGCACGATCCAGTCTGCCTTTTTTCCCACCCATCTGCCCAGTGCCCTGTCCTGCAGACTGCTTTCCCTTCCTTGCCTTCAGTGTTGCTCCCTCCGTCACGGGAGGCCCGGTGGTTGGACTCCTGGGGGCGTAACATTTTCGCTTCCACTAGTGCTGCTCTGCGCGCGCTCAACACACTTTGTGTGTTGGCCAGGGCTACCTCTGACCTATGGGATTCCGCGGAGTCCCTTCTGTCTCGCACCTCCCACGCATGTGTCCGCGCTGATCTGCGGCACCATGTGCTGGATGGTCGGGAGTTAGCTGCATTTATTCTCCGTTCGGCCTTGGATGTCTCTGATTCTCTCGCCCGCGCTATGGCGAGTTCTGTGGCCCTCCGCCGCCATGCTTGGTTGCGGGATAGCGTCTTTCCCGAGAATATTCGGGAGCGGCTTGTTGACCTGCCCTTTGATGGGATTCTTTTATTTAACACCCACGCGGACTCCGCTATTCAGCGACTCCTTGCGGGGCTCCGTCCTCCTCCCCCTCCGTAAGCTTCGGCTTGTCGGTCCTCCGGTGTCTTATGGGAGGCGTTTATCCCACCTTTCTCTTTGGGCCTAGTGTTTCGGTTGGCTCCTCTGTGTGCTGTGTGTGCCTGGGAATGCCTTCAGTGTCCTTAAGTTGGCCCCTCTGTACTTTTGGCTGCGGGTACAGCCCTTTCGCTTTTGTGGTGTGTGTTTTTTGGCTGTTAGTGAAGCTGTATGGGTCCTCAGGTTGGCCCATCTGTGTATTCTTTTTTGGCTGATTGGTAAGCCGTCTGTGGTGATACCCACAGGTCTTTTCTGTTCTTGACCTCTGCTGCGGGTTTTCCCTAAGAGGTGTTCCCCTGTTTTGTTTTGGGCCGTGTCATACCCTAGGTGGGGTACTTGTTGGCTATGGTATAGCTCTGTTCTAAGCTGGGCGGGTGTGGATACCTTCTCGGGTTCGTCGCGTTTCCTGGCGTCACTGTATTCCGCTTGGTGCGGTCTTTTTTCTTCAACCTTAGCGCAGCATCCACTGCTCCAGGTTCTTTCCTGCTCAGTATCCGATGGTGTTTCGATCCTTTTTCTACAGGGCTTGCCTGTCGTACGTTTTGCCCTTTGTTCCTGCGGGATATCTGCCTCTGTGCGTTTTGCCTTCCCTCTTCAGCCTCTGGATCGCCAGACCGACTTTGTCATGCCATCTACGGCGTCGTGTCTTGGTGTTTCCACCTTATTATCCGACGTTCGGCTTGGTCCTCTACCTTGTGTTCCAGGGGGGCCAGGATATTCCTGGTGTTCTCCTTTGTTCTGGTTGACGGCTTTAGGTCTGTGCTACATCTTTCTCGCTTCTCCTCTTTTTCTTTTGGCTGGTCCCACTTTTCTTTGTGGGCCGGGTTGTGCCACTGGGACGGTCCTTCTCTGGGGCTTGTTCTGGGGTTCCCTTGCCTCTGTCTTAGTCTTGCACTCGGCTTGTTCTGGGCACACTACTTCATAGTATGTCCCAGCTGCCTGCTGCGCACGCATGGACGTTATGGACCGCCCCTGTGGGCCTCGGCGTGTACCCGTGTGCTCCTGTCCGTTGCTCTGCTGGAGCTTTGCGTGACTGTGTCTTCCTTCTCACGTATGCGCTTCTCGGCTGTGGGGCCATTCCTGCCTTGTCCCCGGCCTCGGGGCTGATGCTCGTTCAGCTATTTCCTTCGCTGTTTGTGTTCTCCTGAGGCGGGCTCTGCCTTCGTTTCCACCTCTTCTCCTTGGATTTTGCGGGTGGTTCTTTTCTTCTTTTGGTACTCTCTTGGTGCCGTCTGTCCCTCTGGGTTCTCTGACAGACGCCCTTTGCCCCTCAGGTATGCTTGTGGTATCCTGGCCTTCCCTTATCCTTGTTCTTCTTTACTTCTGCTTGGTGGGGGCTGGGCCGTCCTTCCTGTCCCCATGACACATCCCCTGTTGGGGCCCTGTGTTCTTCCAAGCTGGTGAGATTCTTTCGCAGACCCTCCTCCCCTCTGGGTATGGCTAGGGTATCGATTCTACGTTAAGGAATCTGCGGCTAGTAGTCTCTATCAGATGTACAAGTTACTTACCTTCGGTAACGATGTATCTGGTAGAGACGATTCTAGCCGCAGATTCCTTCACGGCCCGCCCTTCCTCCCCGTTCTGCGAGGACCTTCAGTTTGGTCTTCTGCACTCGCCTCCCTCTGGGTGGCTTGTCTTCTGCGAGTGTCCTCTTTCACTTCCTCCCTAGCGGGATGCTTCGTTCTGTTTCTTTGTTCCACCCCTTCCTTTCTGGTACTTGGACGGTGGGTTCACATGTACTTCTGCATCCCTCCACCCTGGTTATTCCAGTGTGGGGCCTACTCATAATCTTCTCCCTTTCTCATTGCTTGGGGTTTCTGACTCCTCTGCAGTCCTCTGGGTTGTGGTCTCTTGGCTGTGCCTCAGCCCGTAGCTCTTTACAGGGGATGCAACACTCCTTGATGGTGTTGTCTTGGGGTAATTTATCGTTACTCCTCTGTTCCGGCTTGTTGCCCTTCACTGTTATAGATTGTGGTTGCAGACTTTCTGTCGTCTGTTATGGCATTTTTCACTTGTTTTTCTGCCTCCAGGGTGGATATCGCCTTCGCTTTGCAGGGTTGCTTCTCAGCAGCGGTGCTCTGCTCTTTCCCTTCCATGACTTTCAGTAACACAGTGCCTGGCACTGTCCCTCATGGTGCTGTTCTTCACCATTCGCTTCTTCCCTTTCTGTTTCACTGATTTTTTCGCACACTGTTCCCATACTCTCCCAGTTTTGTTTGTGATGGCTCCGCGTTGTGGTGCGGAAAAGTTCTCAGAGGAAAACTGACGTCAGCGCGCCGGGGTGGGACTTATGTGACCTCGCTGACGTCATGTCCGCGGACAGCGTCAGGGCGGAGTCGTGTGGTGCCGCCCCCCCCGGCGCGCAGGGATGCTATGGCAAAAACAATTCCGGATCCAGTCTCACGCCTGGGGATAATTCTACGTTAAGGAATCTGCGGCTAGAATAGTCTCTACCAGATACATCGTTACCGAAGGTAAGTAACTTGTACTTTCTTACCTTTAAATTTCCCAGGCATCGGGCTGGATCCTGAAGCTTTTGCGTGAGCAGTACCCCTGCGCACGTCATCTGGCTCCATACGTCTGTGCGTGACGTCAACGTCATTAGCGTCGGTTATGACATCGCAGTCACCTATATAGACGCCACCCAGGTGCGCGAACGTCCGTTCTTTTCTTTCCGTGCCAATTAATCGCCGATCCTGAGAAAGCTTACCCCTCTGTCTCTTTTTGACAGGCTGTTTCGACTTTTTGTCTTTTTGTCGAGCAAAATGTTTTCAGTGTCGAGGGATCTCTTCCAGAAAGATGGGGTATAAACCGCGTGGCGCCTGTCACCGTGCCATGTCGGTAACCGACCCCCACCTCATCTGTCTCTGATGTCTCGAGCGCGACCACGACTTGAAGTCCTGTTCGGACTGTAAGGCTTTGGCTCTGTAGGCCTTGCAGGAGCGAGCTTTGAAGCTCCTTGCGGTCTGGCAGTCAGCACCGGCCAGCGAGACTCCGCAGAGATCCCGGTCCCGTTTGTAGAAGAGGTCGTCACAGGACTGCTCCAAGAGCTCCAAATCCTCTCCCTCCCACTCTAGGTCTTCGGGACACTCGGAGAAGAGGGACAAGAAAAAGAAGTCTAAGCCAACATTATCTTCGCCTCGGCGGTCGTCCATCAATGAACGAGGTGAGGAGCAGCAGCGCTCTAGGCACTGTTCTGAAAAGCCAGAGCCAGGGTTAACTCCGTGCCTCCCCCCATTTCCGGGAGCTGGAGCGACTCCCGCTCAAATAAAAGAATTTTACGAGGTCATGCACCACGTATTTGAGCGGGCCGACCCCTCTGGTGAGCCTTCGGGTCCCGCGGGGTCGGAAGGAGCTCCATCGGATTCAACACCGTTGGCTCCAGCCACGATGCTGGTGGGGTCTCATGGATCCGATCCAGGATGACGCCTGTCGAGCCAATGGGACCTTCCACGGCGTCGGACCAGAAGTTGGTGCCTTATTCCCGACGACAGTGAGTCGGATCGGCTTCACTTGACGTCTACTCCGGCGACAGTAGAACCCAGAGGTTCTGTGTTGTTGCCTGGACATTTTAAGGACCGTTCAGGCATAGGAGAGGATTAGGAGGGGTCTGTGGGCCCACTAGAATACCAGGATGTATCTGTAGAACAGATGGACTGGTATGAGGAACTTTGGTAAGCCAGTGGACTGGACACATCCCCAGATACTGGCATGCTCTCTCCGCTGACTGTGGATACGGAAGAGGGGGCTTCTTATGCCAAGGATTGCAGCAGAGGTCCTTGGACTGGAGTTGCCCTCCGTGCAGGTCAGGACTAATCTCCTGCCCGAAGTGCTTCAGTCTGGGGCTTCCACCTCTGAACCCCTATTGCCCTTTAATGAAGCACTACCTGATGTCCTCCTAGGCACGTGGTCCAAGCCTAGCACAGGGGCTCCTGTGAACAGGACAATTGCACGCCGACATTCCCTGGCTCCGGGCGACCCAAGGTTCCTCAGCCAACATTCCACCGTGAGAGGTTGGTGGTGTAGGCTTCGACTTCCCATGGCGCGTTCCCTTCCGCTCCTCTGTATAGGAATCCAGAAGGTTGGACACACTTGAGAAGAAAATGTATTCTTCCACCAGCCTGGCATTGTGGTCGGTGGATACCGCATGCTTATTGGGCCGTTTCTCCCACTCCCTTTGGGAGACGGTTGCGCAAGTGCTGCCACAGGTCCCGGAGGAGGCCGGGCTGTACTCTCCCAGGCGGTGAAGGATAGGAGAGATGCAGTATAATTCACCATTAGGTGTGGCCTAGACACGACTGATTCGCTGGGCAGAGCGGTTTCATCGACAGTGGTCTTACGGGCCCCCGCCTGGCTAAGAACATCTGGCTTCTCTGGTGATGTCCAGGCTAATCTAATGGACATGCCCTTTGACTGTACTTGTCTTTTCAGAGAGAAAGCAGACTCGGCCTTGGAGCGCTTCAAGGACTCTCATGCTACGGCCAGATCCTTGGGCCTCTCAGTAACACCCAGTAGCCAATCTGCGTTTCGTGGTAGTGGAAGGGGTTTTCAGCTGCGTCAACCGTACCTCAGCAACCGTCCTGCACAGACTTCCCAAGTTGTGCGAGGACGTGGACGCGACTCTTTCCGACCTCTGAACCGATGCCAGAAGTCGTCTGCCATCCAGCCCTCGGCAACCTCAGCCTCCAAACACTCCTAGTTTGAGGCTGCAAAATCATTCTACTCCAGTTGGAGAGAGAATCCATCACCATCTCCTCCACTGGAGGTCCTTAACATCAGACAAGTGGGTCTTGCAGATCATTCAGGAGGGCTATTCTCTGCCTTTCCTGTCTTTCCTCCTTCTATTCCGCCACTTCAAGACCGGCTGGCAGGGGATCTTATAACTTTGCTACAAGTCTCTTGACCAGGTTAGCTATAGAGAGGGTTCCGATTTCAGAAGTAGGCAGTGGTTGCTATTCCCGCTACTTTCTGATTCTGAAGAACAACAAAGGGTTACTTCCCATTTTAGTTCTTCGGACTATCAATCTCTTCTTCAAAAAGGAGAAGTTCAAGATACTCACGTTGGCTCGGGTCTTGTCTGCCCTAAACCAAGGAGACTGGCTGGTAGCATTGGACTTGCAGGATGTGTATTCTCACTTTCCCATCCTGCTGGGCCACAGACGTTACCTGCGGTTCAAGGTAGGCCACGAGCACTTTCAGTTTACCGTGCTACCTTTTGGCCTTATCAGCACCCTTCGAGTGTTCACCAAGGTGGTGGCGGTGGTTGCAGCTCATCTGCGCAGGTTAGGGTTTTTTGTCATCTCCTACCTTAAGACTATGGTGGACCTCCTGCATTCGCTTGGGTTCTCTATAAACGTGCTGAAGTCACACCTGACTCCTTCTCAGATGCTCCCCTTCGTCAGAGCTGTTCTGGACACAGTGGAGTTTAGGGCTTATTCTCCCGATCAGTGAATCCAGGATATTCAGGTTATGATACTGATGTTTCAGTCTCTATCATGGATTTCGGTGAGACTGACTCTAAGGCTGCTGGGCCTCATGGCCTCCTGCATCCCGTTGGTAAAACACACCAGATGGCATATGCGGGCTCTGCAGTGGGACCTGAAATTCCAGTGGGCGCAGCATCAGGGGAATCTCTCTGACTTGGTCCAGATCTCGGAGGGAACTGCGAAAGACCTGCAGTGGTGGTTGATGAATCGCGATTGGGTCAGAGGCAGACCCTTCTCCCTTCCCCCAACCAGATCTCACAGTAGTGACAGATGCGTCACTTATGGGATGGGGCAGCCATGTGGGAGAGGTGACGATCAGGGGACACTGGTCTCGGGCGGAGTTGGGGCTTTGCATCAATTTGTTGGAGCTTCGGGTGATCCAGTTGGCATTGCAAGCATTTCTTCCCTCTGTCAAGGGGAGGTTAGCGCAGGTGTTCACTGACAACACCACCGCCATGTGGTACTGCAACAAGCAGGGCGGGGTGGTGTTGTGTACCCTTTGTCAAGAGGCCCTGCGTCTCTCGACATGGCTGTAACGGCAGGGGATAACCCTGGTGGTTCAACACCTGGCAGGTTCTCTGAACACCAGAGCGGACAAACTCAGCCGTCGATGTCTAGCGGATCACGAATGGCGTCTCCAGTCGGAGGTGGTACTAGGTCATTTTCAACAGTGTGGAGAGCCTTGGTTAGATCTGTTTGCCTCCGAAGAGAAATCGCAATGTCAGCTCTTTTGCACGCTGGAGTTTCCAAGGCGGCTATGGCTCGGAGACGCTTTTCATTGCGAGTGGAGCTCAGGCCTACTGTATGCCTTTATGCTCATTCCACTTCTGCCCAGGGTTCTCAAGAAGATCAAGAACGACCAGGCCCAAGTCATTCTTGTGGCTCCGGACTGGGCCAGGAGAGTGGTATCCAGAGCTTCTGAAAATGAGCATCGATCCTCCTATCAGCCTGCCACTTCGGGAGGATCTTCTGTCGCAGCAACAGGTGAGGGTCCTCCACCCGAAAAGGTCAACTCTCTGCCTCTATACGTGGACATTGAACGGCGGCAGTTGATAGCTTTTGACCTTCCTCCTGATGTATCTGAGGTTATTTTGGTGGCCAGGCGGCCCTCCACTAAGACAGTATATGCCTGTTGCTGGCAAATGTTTGTAAAAGATTGTACAGGAAGGTCTATTGACCCTCTTTCTGCTTCTCTTTCTACTATTATTCTTTTCATTCTTAACCTTGCCCATCAGGGCTCTGCATTGGGTATCTTTCTGCTCTGTCCACTTTCATGCGGCTGCCAGACCAGCCCTCTTTGTTTAAGTCTCCTGTTGTAAATAGAGTCTTAAAAGGGCTTGTACATATGTTTCCACCAACGCCCTTTGTCGTGCCACAGTGGGACCTTAATGTGGTTCTCACTTTTCTTATGTGCACTCCTTTCGCGCCTTTGCATAATTGTCCCCTCCGGCTGCTTACCATCATTTCTGGTGGCAATAATATCGGCCCGGAGGGTGAGTGAGTTGCAGGCATTGTCATCCAAGCCTACCTATATAATCTTTGGAGATAAAGTGGTGCTTTGTACCTGGGCTTAGTTCTTGCCAAAGGTGGTGACCCCATTCCATGTGGGTCAGTCAAACACGCTGCCCACCTTTTTTGCTCCCCCGCATCCCCCTAAGGAAGAGGAGCGAGCGTCTCCACCACCTGGACCCAAAAAAGTGCCTTGCCATTCTATCTTGACCGCACAAAACACTTTCTGGTGGACGACCAACTCTTTGTTGGGTATGTGAAAGCTAAAATAGGTTGGGCAGTGCAGAAACAGACCATTTCTCGCTGGGTCATTCTCTGCTTTAAGATCTGCTCCGCCCTGGCTAAGAAGCAGCCTCTTGAGGGCTTACGAGCTCACTCCACCAGGGAAAAGGCTGCGACCACGGCGTTTGCTCGGGGTGTGCCAGTCCTAGACATCTGCTAGCCAGCAACGTGGGCATCTTTGCACACGTTCGCCAAGCCTGGGCATTCAGGCCCACAGGGATGGGCATTTTGCCCGTTCGGTCTTGCAGGACATTTTAGTGTGAGAAATCTTTCCGTAGCCCACCCCCAGGATTGTATGGCTTGGGTATCTGTTCAAAGGTAAGGAATCTGCAGCTAGTAGTCTCTCCGTCAGATGTACAAGTTACTTACCTTCGGTAACGCATTATCTGGTAGACAGTATCTAGCTGCAGATTCCTTACAGACCCACCCATGCCTCCCTGCTCTGCTGACTCATTTATTAGGGCTAAGGTTGTTCCCTTTTTCAGGGCCCTAGTTATGGCACACACTCAAGTCCGTCACTTCATGGCTCTGCGCTTCTGGCGTGGAAAAGTACTGACGTCCACACGATTAGGTGGTGCCTATATAGGTGACCGCAGCATCATAACGGACTCTAACAACGCCGACGACATCACGCGGAGCCAAATGGAGCCACCTGACGGCGCGCAGGGGTACTGCTCGTGCAAAAGTTGCCAGATCCAGCCTGACGCCTGGGAAATTCAAAGGTAAGATATCTGCAGCTAGATATTGTCTCTATGAGGTAATGCGTTAACGAAGGCAAGTAGCTTGTTCATTTAAGTTAATTGTTTGCTTTGCAGCCCCAGCCACAGATCAATTCGGACATTGCAGCACCACCATGCAAGTGCTGCTTCTGTGATCACTTTTCACAGTTGATCAAGCGTTTTGCTGTCGGTATTTTGCTTTTAATTTTTAATCATTTGCTAACCTCATCTTCTCTCATAAATCAACTTTTTAATAAAAATTTAAAAAGCAAATATTAGGGTATTGTCACCCTGCTGCGTGCATGTGATGTTTGGACTCTTTCCATGGCTTAAGATCTTATGCAGTATGCACAAGACTTAACCCTAAAGCCATTAGGGCAAATGAGGCAAAACTTTCATGCCACTTCCCTAGCAGAAGAAACACCTGCGTTTAGGTGTCTCTCTTGTGTTCAGCCAATTCCACTTAGCAACTATTACCCTGTAAAGAACAAGCCCCATCCATTTTCGATGTGAAAAAGGATATCTAAGAAATACAAGTGGAGGGGATATTACTCCTTGCAATAAGGCGCGTAAGACTACTAATTTATATTATTTGTTAGCTTTATTCAAAATGGCAAGTATGGTGACAAACAATTGCTTTACTAGATGCAAGGCCTTTCTGCACAGTTTTTAAAAGATGAAATGGACTCTTTCGGGCTGATCTTGTGCACAAACCTAGTCACTGTAATTGTGATGCTTATAGGCATGGTTTTGCCTGTCATATCTGAATGAGGTTGACTAGTTTCCTCAGTGGTGATGAAGCAAATTCAATGGACGTGCCATTTGATAGAGAAACACTTTTCTAGAGCCTAAGTTGAGAATTGATTAGAAAGGTTTAAGCAGAGAAATGTTATGGCTCGAGCCTTAGCGTTGGCTTCTCATTTAGAGGTCCGGACAGGAAAATAAGATGAACTCTAGCAAAAAATGTTCAAACTAGCTCCACCCTTCAGGTACCCTTGAAGGTAATGAAGGCATAGATGCAAAAATGGTTGGGTTATGAGAGCCCTTAAGATCCTAAAGCAGACCTTAGCCATCAGACCACAGGGAAAATGTTAAAGTGGAAGAATGACCAGTATCACCATGCTCATTTACAAATGTGAAAATAAAGAAAAGATCTTTTAAACTGCATCTTGTTTTTATTCAGAGCTGGGCTCGCTTTGACTCCGAAAGCTGAGCCCCAGGAACCATTTCATCTCAGTTCATTATTTCTGCTATGTTGATGCAGGCTAGTTGGATAACTTCTTGTGTTTTTACACAATATATTTTTCTTTATGAAGTTTTCTCTTATCTGCCGATGTCAGTTCCTTTCTTTCCAAGTCTTTCAACATGAATTCGATGCTCCACCCCCAATTTTGTCAGTCTTCCAACGACTTCTAAGAACGAATTCCTGTGTGCTTGGGAACAACAGGTTTCAAATCATGCTGTGACTGCAGAAAGCAGATGTCTGTCCTAAACCTGTCTGAGTTGTGTCTCTGGTGTTTGGGCCACATCTTGAAGTCGTGCGACAGATTTGCTCTCATGCACTTGAAAGCGATTTGGGACCAGGAGGTGTAGCTGTGTGATGCCGAACACTAGAAGTTGTTGCGGCCTTTGCATAAGTCCCACTCAAGTCGTGGATGTGGACTCAATCCTGCTACTGAGGCCATTCCCGTAAGAGTTCAGCATTGTGTTCAATGTCCTCCGGTAAACAAAATCAAAGTACTAGCACCAACATTAAAAAGGTAAGTGGGACTCAGCCCCATCCCGCCATTCTAAATCGAAAGAGAAGATGTGAGACCATCATGATGTGAGTCGTTCACCTTTGAGGTATCCAATCACTGAGCTGATAACTCAGATGATCCCAGTGCGCCTCTAGTTTCTGGGGGCCATGGCAACACCATAGCAGACTGAAGCCTTCAAGGAGGACATGCTGTCGATTTTTGGTGTAGTTCTGGTTCCTTGTGGCATGCCTTTGGGCCCCTAGTCAGGTCACCACTGGGAGATTAGTCTTCTGCACTGTCTGACACCTAGGGAACAGTTTCAGGCCCATACCAACACTGGTACAGACTTCCAGTCCTGCTCTAAGACCTGTGACGGTCCCTTCCACGTCAACGCTACTGGCACCGGAAGATGATCTGTTATAGATACCACTGTCAGACACAGTACTTACTTCAGCTCGATGTCTACAGATTCCGAAAGAGCAACCGGTCGTCATGCACCCGGACACTGACCCCGTGCCTCAACCAGGGCGTACACACCAGCAGAGGCTCAATTATCTTTTTGGCTCTGATTCAGAACAAGGTACAGCCCAGGATGTAGACAATGATGGTGGTGATGAGAATGGTTTCCTCCCCCAGCGCTACACAGATTATTCTTTTTACATTAATTTGCTAAAGGCCAGTGGCCTTGACATCTCTCTTGAGGCAGGGCTTGACTTGCCACTTGGACCGCTAATGGAAGAAAGCGCCTCTTTTGCAGTGGTGGTCCAAAGAGCAGCTGAGGTTCTGGGTTTGCTGCTACCCTCAGTCATGACCACTACTAATGTCCTCACAGAAATTGTGCAGCCTGGGCCAGCCATTTCTGAGCCCGTGCTCCCTTTTAATGATGCCCTCACCTATATCTTAATGGCCACTTGGTCAAAGCTGTTTCTGTCCTCTAGTAAAAAGACAGGTCGCCAGGCTTAATATGCCGGCTACGGGCAATCCTGAGTTTCTTATCAAACATCCTACTTAAGAGAGCCTTGTGGTTCAGGCCTCAACCGGTAAAGTGAATCCCAATTCATTCCAGATGACTTCATATAGAGAATCCAAATGGAGTGAGACTTTTGGCAAGCGCATGTTTTCCTCCACCAATCTGATATTACAGTTGGTTAATTCGGTTTACTTAATGGTTTGTTATAAACATGCCGTTTGGGATCTGATCAGTGAGATGTGTCCTGCATTGCCAGAAGACCTTACACTCTCTTTGGCTCAAACGATTCATGTTGGATGAGAGGCGGCCAAATATGTTATCTGTGCTGGTCTACATACTACTGATTGCCTGGGAAGGGCAGTTGGTACCAGTGTTGTACTTCGTCAACATGCGTGGATACGCACTACATGATTTTCCTGCAGTGTACAGGACTCCCTCATCCATATGCCTTTCGATGTGTCATGCCTTTAGGGTGAGAAGGCAGACTCTGCGCAGGAGTGCCTAAAGAAAGTAGAGCCATCGAACGCTACTTGAGTCTGTTGAGATCTGCCAAGCAGTTTCCACACCAATTCAAAAAGTTCTTTTGCTATTCCAGAGGGCTGGAATTTAGGTAGGCAAAGACTGCCTTCCCAACCGGTACAGCAGTCACCAAAGTCGTTTCAAGGCCATGGACGTGGATCTGGCAGACACCACTAGAGACAGCAGGGCTGTCAGTCCTTCCAGTCCTGTTCCTCTGCTGCAATAGCTTCCAGACCACTTTAGTTTGCACTTATGCTATTAGTGGTATCTGCCCACACAGAAGGGGACATAATTTATTATTTTCTCCCAGGGTGTGATCCATTATGTCTGACAGATGGAACTTACAAATCTTTCAGCACGGCTACGCCCTGCCTTTTTTCTTGCCTTGCCAAATATTCCCCAACATCACAACAATTTTCAGATTATCACCTGTCCATTCTTCTGCAGGAGGTGCAAGTGTTACTCTCCAAGGGAGCTATTTGAGAGGGTACCATACTCCGAAAGAGGAGAGGGTTGTTACCCTAGCTATTTTCTTATGCCAAAGGATGGGTGTCTCAGGACTATTTTGGACCTTCAGACTCTCAATTCCCTCCTTCAGAAGGACAAATTCAACATGTTCTGCTGGCAGATCCTATCTGCTCTGGTCCTGCTTGACGGGATGGTGTCCTTGGACCATCAGGACGCATATTTTCATATACTCATTCTGCAGACCCACAGACTTCTGCTGTTCAAGGTAGCCCAGGATCATTTTCAGTTTGCCGTGCTCCCCTTCAGCCTCTCTGGTGATGATCGCTGCCCACCTTTAGATGTCGGGCTGTCAGCCTCACCAGTGCCCCTCAGTTGATGGCAGTGGTCGCTGCCCACCTTCAGATTTCGGGGATGCCAATTTTCCACTACTTTGATGACTAGGTGTTGCAGGCGGCCTCGCCACATTTTCAACGAGCCGAGCGGAGGTCACACTTGATTCTTTCACAGAAGCTTCTGCTCACAGTGTCTCCTAACTTTAAAAACAGCTTTCATCATTAAGATTACGTCAGCTCATCACATGAGTAAATTTCAGGCACTGTCGGGGCATCCATCCTACATCACTTTTTTCCTGCACAAGTTGGTACTGAGGACAGGAGTGGTATTTTTGCCAAAAGTCATGACTCCTTTCCACATGGGGCAATCCACCCCACCCATCGAAAGAAGAGATGATCCATTGGCTGGACCTAAGGGCTTTGAGCTTTAGCATTGATTTTACCATGTGGCTGTTTAGATTTTTGTGGGTTCTCCTGGACCAAGAAAGGGCCGGCTGTGCAGAAGAGGACACTTTCAAGGTGGCTAGACCTCTGCATCAAGATCTGCTATGCACTGGCCAGGAATCGGCACCTGGAAGTCTGAAAGCCTGTTCTACCAGGGCTAAGGCTCCTACCACTGCTTTGGCTCGTGGTGTGCCTGTCCTTGACATCTGCCGGGCTGTGACATAGGCGACAGTGCACACTGTCACAAAGCACTACTGCCTTGACAGCTAGGTCTGGCAGGAGGGGCCCTGTGCCTACTCGGTTCTGCAGGACTTTTTGTTCGGAGTCCACTCCACAGACACTCCACATGGGGAGTTACTGCTTTGGTATCTATTCTAAGGTGAGGAATTTGTGGTTAGAAGTATCCATCAGAAGGACAAGTTACTTACCTTCGGTAACGCTCTTTCTGGTGGATACCCTAACCGAAGATTCCTCTCTGCCTCCCATCTCCCTGTTCTGTGGATTGGCCTCTTTTTAACATCTAAAAAGGTCTAAAGTTAATATTCAGCACACTGGTCCCAACAGTTGTTCATGATTTGTGTCTGAGCGTGTGGAAAGTAAAAAACCTAAAATAGGGTTGACTCCTATGTGCAGCTCTTCTCCATCACTTTTAGGGTGGTACTGAGCCAATGTAGAGCCTCATGGTAGCACTTAAAAGCATTGGGAAACACTGCTGCTGAAAAGTTTTCAAGATCCAGTCTTGACGCCTGGGGAGCATTCTAAGATGAGGAATCTGTGGTCAGATAGTGTATCCACTAGAAAGAACATTACCAAATGTAAGTAACTTTTTCACCTGGATCATTAGGTGCAACTAGAAGATTGTTTTTTGGTTTGTTTTTTTGAGACTTATAGCCTTAGTCAGCCAAATGGGCATTTGTCCCTATAGTTTAAAACATCTGGGTCAGGATAATATATTGTTGGATCTGGCTGCCACTGCACCATTTTCCACCAGGAGTGAGATGAAACGAAATAGAGAGGTTCCAAAATGTAATCGTTTTTCCTAGGAGTAGCGGGGAGTTGGGGTTTGGTTGTTGACAACTAACTCACTAACTCACTAGTGGTTGCTGCGGATTGCATAAAGTTTGTTTGTAAAAGGGGTGCTACCACCCTTCTTATGAAGAGCTTCATGCTATGATGGTATGTGGAAGAAGCTGTGTAATTATGGTCCGAACTTACTTGGGGACGATAATTCAGAAGTCTTCAAACGGGGGCACGCCTTCTCGCAAGGGCGCCAGGCCCTGGCCAAGAAGAGCATTTATTATGCCTGTAGGGAACAGAGACAAACATCATGCTCAAAACAGTGACTGAATACTGAGTAGCAGTTTTTAACTCTGTAATGGGCCATCCGTAATGTCGGTTTGTGGAGCATGAATCTTTTCTGGATTCACATGCTGTGCGTTATTTTGCCATCTAATGGTTGTGTCCGGAATTATACACTTTTTTGAAGTCGTTATATTTTTTGTTGTTTCCTGTGATGTTGTACGCCCTCCCCCAGAAGCTGCCACTCTTGATCGCCATCTTCAGATTCTTTTTATCCGCCGTTAGGTCTGGATGCCCACTTGAAGGCACTCCACAGGCACACTATGCCATGTAGGGACAGAAACCAACAACATTCCTGAAAGACCTGGGGCTGCAAGTGACAAGGCGGAAACCGTCGCCGGAGGCGCAGAAGGGGAAACATGCGACGCTGACCTGTGAATCGTCGAAGTCTAGGGAGAAGTGACCAACAAGGACAAGAGGCTGCAGGTAACACCGAAAAAATTGCCTGAGCCTTCAAAATCGGAATCAAAGGCGTAGAAGGGAGCCTTGTCGTCCAAAAAATCGCCGAGTGAAGGCAGGCCCCAAGACCAAGAATCCCTCGGATCCCTCAAAAGAGTCACTGCAGTTGGAAAGTCTACTGAGAAGAGAGACACCTCCAAAGTTGGACGAGGTTGAGACGCTTTGTCGTCGAAGCAAGAAAGATCTCTGGGTGAGGCATGAAGCTCGACAAACGATAGATTGTCGGAGGATTCTTCGACGTCGAAACTAAGATTAACGTCGACCCTCGATCCGGAAGAACGCTGGTTGGAGATCGAGAGAAATAAGAGGCAGCTCGAGGCCGAAGTGGCCGCCTTATTCCAGAAAAGGGATTTCAACGCATCCTTAAAGGAATTTCAAATTCCACAGAAAATGTCAACCCCGAAAGACCAGGGCTAGAAAGACGTCGAAGACATCGGACCTCCCATGACACCTGAACCTCAGAACTACGAAGAAGAGACTTCCTATGAGGGTGAAGAGGAACAGGAAGGACTAGGTATATTTCAGGAATCAGAAGTCTCTGAATACACAGAATCTGAGTGGCATGAAGTGGAGATGGACTCCCCTGAGAAAGGGGTAGACCGTAATCCGTCGAGGCCTTCGCATCCGGATGATATTGAGATGTACAATCAGGGCATCAAAAAGGTGGCAGAGATGTATGGAACGCAGCTTGAGGAGGAAAAGTTGCAGTCATGTTCCCTGCTGGAAACTGTGATTCCATCCCAAGCCAGTAATCAATTACTTCCAATGCTGCCTAGTGTGCTAGACCAAGGAAGGGAGGCATTAAAGGAACCTTCCACTTGTAGAACAGTGACTCCAAGGGCAGAGAATAAATACCAGTACTCCTTGAAAGACCCTGCTTACATCAAGGGTACAGTGCATGCTGATTCAATTATCACCCCTATGGCACAGAAGAGGGCCAACATCGTTTCGACATCTGGGCCACCAGCAGTTAAGGACAGCAAAAAGATGGACCTCATGGGCAGAAAATTTGAACACAACGCAGCCAATGGCGCATTGCAAATTCAAACGCCCTCCTAAACTTTAATGCCTGCCAGCACTCAGAGGAAATAGCGGAGTTCCCTGAAGCACATGCCAGAGCAATACAAAAAGAGAGCTGCACACCTGGCAGAAGAAGGAAAAATATTGCCAACACATGCCAAAAATCGGCATTGAATGCAGCGGACACAGCTAGCCGCCAAATAATGACAGGCATCACACTACGCTGTCATTCTTGGCTGAGAATCTCAGGGTTCAAGCAGGAGGTACAAGCAAATATAATAAATACACCGTTCAACTGAGACCAGTTATTCGGAAGCACTGTCGACACCACTTTAAATCACCTGAAAAAAGACAATGAAACTGCTAAATCCATGGTGGCATTCCAGTTTAGAGGAAACTTATGAAGAGGGACAGTGTCAGCACGCAGGCCTACTGGAAGAGGCAGCTTCGAGGCTCATCACACCAAGGTTTCCAAGGAAGGAGCCAAGTTTCGGTACCACAGCAGCACTAGCAGTACTAACAGCAAGGGCGCCAATCTTTTCGAGGAAAAACACAGGGAAGGGGACAGCCTCACAGGTGAGGTACGACCCCAGCTAACAAATGACTTCCCAAAGAGAGACAGCCTCTCACACGCCACATCAGTGGGAGGCAGAATAAAGAACTTCCTTCAGGAGTGGAGGAAGATAACATCAGACAAATGGATATTAAACATCATAAAGTTTGGATACCTAATAGAATTGGACAAGATAACTCCAATAAGGGGACAGAAAAAAAAGGTCCATTCAGGGGAATAAACATCATGTCTTCTCAAATAGGTAGAGTTGTTGCTGGAAAAAAAGAGCAATAGAAAAGGTGCCCAGAGCAGAGATCAAGAAAGTAAATTACTCAACATATTTCTTTATCCCAAAGATAGACTGGTATCTGCCCAATTATAGACCTAAGATTCATAAACATATAGACACAAAGATTCTAAATGACAGCCTTATAGGAAGTCATCTCACAACTGCAAAAATGGGATTACATGGCAACTATAGATCTAAAAGATTCATACTTGCACATCCCAATGAATGTAAAACACAAAAAATACCTGAGATTTGTGGTGAACAAAACTCACTACTAGTTCAGATTGCTAGCCTTCAGAATAAAATCAGTCTTTACAAAGTGTCTAGCAGCAGTGGCAGCACACTTAAGAAAACAGGGCATACATGTCTATCCTTTCCTGGACGACTGGCTAGTAAGAGCAAACTCCCACAGCAAATGCAAGGAGCATATACAGCAATTAATGAGGACACTATTCACACTGGGTTTCTCTATAAACATAGAGAAGTCATCAACACCACCAGATCAAGAAACATTGTTTCTAGGACCAAGAATCAATTCAATCCTAGGGAAGGTATATCCCAGCGAGAAGAGAATACAGTCACTATTGCAGGACAAGCTCTGACAGTGAGGACTGTGGGGAAATTGTTAGGGAAGTTGGCTTCATGCATTCCTTTGATTCCATATGCAAGACTACACATGAGATCAATTCATGAATCGCTACATAACCAATGTGCGCAAGCAACAGGGAGTGGGGAAGATCTAGTGGTTGTCACGCAACAGCTACAGAAGGAGATGGCCTGGTGGAACAGATCACATGTAACGCAAGGAAGGAAATTTGCACAACCTACTCCAACAGTAACCATTACCACAGATGCTTCTCATATGGGCTGGGGAGCTCACATGGGCTCACGTAAAGTCCGAGGAGTCTGGAAAGAACAAGTTGCAGTACAGCATATCAATGTCTTGGAACTTAATACGGTGTTCCTAGCCTTAAAAGCCTTTCAGAAAGAGCTATTAGGAAGTACAATATTGATTCAAATACACAATACAACAACAATGTTTTATATCAACAAACAAGGGGGGACTCAATTCTTTGCCCTATCAAAGCTAGCCCAAGAAATCTGGAAGTGGGCGATGCAGAGACAAATGGAGATAACAGCAGTTCATCTACCAGGGAAGAACAGTGTAGAAGTGGACAGACCGAGCAGACTAGCATCATGCTCTCACAAATGGGAATTCAATCAAGGCATACTCAAAAAGATCTTTTGGAGTTAGGGAACACCAAAGATACATCTAGTTCAACCCCAAAGATCACAAAATGCCAAACCTTTGCATCCAGGCAACCATCCCACCAATCCCTAGGGAATGCTCTGTTGATAGACTGGTCAGGGATATTTGCATACTCTTTTCCCCACGATAGCACTGTTACACAGAGTGGTCAACAAATGTAAGTAAGGCAAAATGACTCCAATACTAATTGCCCCTCAGTGGCAAAGGCAAACATGGTTTTTCAGACTTAATAGAAATAGAACAAGGGAACATTTGAAACTACCAGCACAACTATACCTTTTGTCAATGGATGATGAAAGCATGCTACAGCCAGAACCAGAGTCTTTGAGCCTAGCAGCCTGGCTCCTGAAGATTTAGAATTTGGATATCTAAAGCTGTCGGATAACACAATAGCTGCTCTTAGAGAAGCAAGAAAGCCAAAAACAAGGAAGTGCTGCACCGGTAAATAGAAAAGATACTCTTTATGGTGCCTTAAAAAGGGTTTATTGAGGACGAACACTAAGGATGCAATGGTGCTAAAATACCGAACACACCTACTAGACTGCAAATTAACATATGCATCTTTAAAATTACACTTAGCTGCAATTGTGGCCTACAGAAGAGGTCACATAGGAAGAAGTTTCTTCTCAGCTCCGGCGATAAAGTGGTTCTTATTTTCATTTAATTTCAAGATTCTTATAAAGCGCATGGTTACCCAAACACAGGCTTCCCAGCGCTAACAGGTAACCTGAATGAGGAGGACTGAAATCACTTCAGGAGAACAGATACGTTTTCAGTTGTTTCCTGAAGCTAAGCAGGTTATCATAAGACCTTAAATTTAGCAGGAGTGAATTCCAGAGCTTGGGAGCCAAGTAAGCAAAGGAACGTCCTCCGCTTCTGGCTCTTTTTATTCTTGGTATAGTGAAGAGAGATTGGTTGTTTGATCATAAGTCCTGTGCGTTCTGGTGAGGAACAAGTAATTGCTTCAAGACATGGTGCCTCTGAACATGTCTTACTTTATGGACTATACAAAGAGACTTAAACTCAATTCTCTTCCTTATAGGCAACTAATGAAGGCTTGCCAGCGCCGGTCGTGTAGAATGAGATTTAGGGATATTCAGCAGGACTCTGGCTGCGGCATTTTGAATTGCCTGTAGTTTTCTTGTGACAAACATAGGGCTCCCAAGATAGAGAGAATTACCGTAATCCAAACGTGACTTGGATGACAATTCTGGGAATTTCAATGGGGAGCCATTTAATAGTCTCCCTAAGGGCTCTTAAAAGTCCAAAGCGTCATCCAGACAATTTCTTGGCTTGCGGTGCCATGGTAATATTATTCCCAGGCTTTTGATCTCGTCTTTTAGGGTGGGACGATCACCCAAACCTGAAGGCCAAAAGAAATTACTCCAGAGGCTGGGATTATTTCCCACCAGCATAACCTCTGTTTTATCGCCATTTAGTTTCAGATTGCTGTTGTTCATCCACTTTTGTACCTGTTCCATGCATTCTATCAACTTGGCCTCTGTTTGTCTAATATTGGAAGAGAGTGAGACGACGATCTGTGTGTCGTCGGCATATGAGACCACCGCAAAGCCTGCTCGACTGATGATACCAGCTAAAGGACGCATATATACATTGAAGAGAGTAGGGCTCAAAGACGAGCCCTCGGGAACTCCACACTTGAGCGAGCTGCAGTACTTTTGACAGACAATGTCCCTCCCGGACTTGAAAGCTTCTATTTTTCAAAAAGGAGACCAGCCAGCTCAATGCTTTATCCTTGATTCCTAACATATCCAGCCTGCTTTGCAGAATCAGGTGGGAGACTGTGTCAAAGGTCTTTGAAAGGACATAGAGAATTGCACCACCAAGAAAAGTACCTGCATCCATATGGAATTTAAATGTGGTACTCACTCAATTAATGAAGGCATCGTTTGAGCCTTTACACAAGTCCTCATTAAAGATGCTCACCCCAAAGGCAGCATTCCTGGTGGCCATAACATCTCTTCGCAGGATGAGTGAAATACAAGCACTCACAATTCAAGAGCCTTATTTACAAGTTCACAAGGAGAGAATTGTCATGAGAACAGATGCACAATTCTTACCTAAGGTAGTGTCAAACTTCCACATAATTCAAATAATACAAATGCCAAGGTTTTTTTAAAGGCCAAAAAATTCAGCCTAAAGAGAATTGCACACGCTAGACGCACTATAAAGCACTATATTGAAAGGACAAAGACAAGCAGGAAGACAAAGCAACTATACGTCGCGTTTGCAAACAGCAATATGGAAAAACCTGTAACTAAGGACACAATTGCCAGATGGATCACACAAACCATTCAACTGTCCCGCACAAGTGCAGGGGGGAAACGAAACTCAACCCCAATGGCATACTCAACAAGGAAAAAAGGAGCAACCATTGGCTTTCCAGCAAATATACCTTTACAGGATATATGTGTGGCAGCCACGTGGTCATCTGTACACACGTTCACTAAGCACTATTGCATAGACATTCAAATGAACAAGGAAGCTCAAGTAGAGCTAAAGGTGTTAACATATCTATTTACAAATATAAGATCATCTTCAACCCAGCCATCGTATTGTGAATGCAGAAAAGATTCCCGCTGCAAGACGAATAGTTTCTTCCCTGTAGGTGTAGTTTTGCAGCTTGAAGAATTTTCTGGATTCACAAGTGACCCACCAACCTCCACCAAGACGATGGAAGGAGAAAAACAGACCAGCACACCATGTCAAAGGAATCACCAAATGGGGGATCCGTCGACACCCAACAACAAAAGATCAAAGGACTACAAAAAAAGTGGAGAATTCTGCAACCAACCACTAGATGGCAGAATAATGCACGGCATGTGAATCCAGAGTCTTCAAGCTGCAAAACTACACCTACAGATAGGAAACTATTAGTTTTCACTCGTGTCCTGACTGGACGAAAGTAGATGTCAAAGTGTATGTGAAGGGGATGATTGCTCCAAATAACCCACAAGATATCTCCCCACTGATAAGGATCACCCTGTGGGTATTCTTCTAATTTTAGGGAGCCCAGGATGCCATTAGCATGTTGTAAATCATGTATTTTAATTTTTTAATGGATAAATGATCATATCTACAATGTTTGAATTGCTAAATATGTTCAGAGCTGCCAGTTTTATAGAATAATCATGAGGAAAATGTGTTTGCTTTTCTGGGGCCCTGGTGATTTTTGTTTTTATTGCAGGAGGAGGGATTATTGTTAAGTTGGAAAACCACTTGGCAAAAATGCAACTTATTTTGCGAGCAGGCTCGACTTCCAGTCGGTGAAACAAAATGGAAACTTTCCTTGATTGCTTTCCAAAAGCCAAACTAATTGAGGAAGAGGACCTAATAAATAAAGCTTGCAATGAGCTTATTCAAGTGTAAGCTGAGTTGTCTGATTCTGCAGCCAGTGAGGTTGCTTATGGGTTGCTTTGCAGCAATGATCTTCTGCAAGGAGTGAGCTGGAGGGGCAAGCAAGAATTGGAAATTTACCTTTCAATGGATCATCTTTTTTTGGCTTTCATGTGGACAAAAAGATCCAAAGATGAAGAACGAAATTCAAAACAGTTCATTTAGTGGGTCTATATAGCAAAGAAAATCACCAGTTTTGTCTCTTTTTCGTCGGAGTGAAATAAAGTGACTAGTCCACCATGGACAGCTGCTCGAGGGTAGTCAATGCCTTTCTCAATTTTTGTTTCATAGAGGAGGTGTCCGTGACAGATGGAGTGGTCCTGCACCTATCCTTCCTGTTATAAAGCCAGAGAACCTCAAAAAATAACTCCCTTCAGCACCACATCATCAACCCTTAGTCAGTGTCCCGAGGCCAAGGATATTACATCAGACGTGTGGGTACGGAAAATTGTGGTTTTTGATACAGTGTCGAGTTCTACTAAATTCGATCACTCAGACTAGGGCATTTTCCACACCGCTCTCTTGTTCTACTATAAAAGAAGGCATAAATCAGGCTGCTTAAAGGAGTTACAGAGGAGATTCCTGTGAAAGATGGAGCAAGGTTATTTCCTTGTTCCCATGCTAGATATGGGCCAGAAATTGCATGTGTTAGATCTTTAGGATTAAACAGATATATTAACAAAGAAAAAGTCTAAATGGTGACCATGCAGTCAATAACCTATTTATCAACAAAGGCATTTGAATTTCACTGTTGACCTTAAAAACTGCTATTTTGTTGAATCAGTGCATCAGACTCACCCTTGTGCTCATCAAATGCCTGGCCATGGCTGCAGCCTATCTCAGATGCCATGATCGTCTTACCTATACAGCTGACTGTCTGATGAACGATATGTAAAATATAAATGTGTGGCTAATTATTCAGACAACTTCAGACCTCTTCCACTGACAGAGTGTCTCTTGTGGCTGAGATTCTTTTTGCACAGCTAATGAACTTGTTCCATTGTTCAGAGAGATGCCATTTTTTTCAAAAAATTATTTCATTTGAGATCCTTTGCTTTAGGAGCTGCCTTAAGTGACCTGAGGCATCTTTTCTAGGCCGCATGTTGTTTTGCTGATTCCTCACAGTCACCTCTGAATGAGACCATTGCAGTAGTGCCTTCAATCACAGAGGGCCCAGCCAAGTCTCTCAGTCACTAATGTGGTGGTTAGGGTAGACAAATTAATGCAAGCTCTCCTCTTGGAGCCTCCAGGTCACCAGAAAGAAGAGGTGAAGTAGTATGGGTAAGGCGCATATTTGTACAATCTTCCTGCGCAATATGTTTTTTTTGGGGGGGGGGATCTTTTTATTGCAATTAGAAACACTTGACAGCGGTATTCATCACATTGGGCAACACATCTCAAAATATATGGCATTACAAATGTTAGGACATTCATTTTGCATTCTCATTCAACTTCTTTCTGTCCCTACACTTAGGACTCCGTGGCATAACTATCTCACTTTCACCCTTAATCCTCCTCCATCTGTGGAATCCTATTCACAGGTTAACAGAGCATTCCCCTACTCTCGTTACAGTGCCCCCAAATCATCATCCATTTATGTGGGCAACCGCTACCCTCATACACCACCCTCTCCGCCTGCATGCACCAATCCATATCGGTTTTCCAATCACTCAGTGCGGGTCCTGAGGCCGCCCTCCATCTTCTTGCTTTGTAATGCTTAGCCACCATGAGGCCTAGTGTGACCCACAATCGCTCCCCTGCTGTTAAGTCAGTTGTTTCCCAAATATTCAGTAGACACCATTGAGACGAAGCTTCTACATTTTTCCCACCTAGAGTCATCATATAGGATATGACCGCATTCCAGTAGTCTTGAATCACCAAGCAATCCCACCATATGTGTAAAAATGTGCCCAAATGGCCGAAACCCCTGGGACATTGCGTTGAGTCCAGTCTGCCCATCTTAACCAATGTTACGCTTGTATAGTATGTCCTATGTAGTATTTTCAGCTGGACTAACCTGAAACAGGACCTTATAGCCACTTCCCTGAGACACGTCTGCACCTCTAGCCACTCATCGTCACCCAATTGCCCCAGGTCTTCCATCCATTTATCCTGTAGTTTTTCCAAAAATGTCAGAGGAGTTGTATAATATCTTGCGATACGTTAGGGATATGGCCTTTCTCTGTAGGTAGTCGTCTAAAAACCTATCTTCCAGCGGGGAGGAGTCTGGAAGATCTGTCCTTCCTGCGCAGTGTTGCTTTCCTCATCAAAAGTCTTTCTGCTACATTAATGTGTTACAATTGAGAACAATAGTGTTAGTTCTCCAAGTATTCCCCAGGCTTTTGTTGGTAGCGAGGGATTAAATAGGGCATTCTGTAACTGTAGGACAACACAACCTACATAATTTATCACATGAAGCAAGGGAAAGATTAGTGGTATGGTCCTGAGAGGAGCAACTGCTTTTGCATTGTGATTAATTACAAAATTAAATTGGCTTTTCAAAATCTTCTAGCAGTGCATAAATAAACACCTCATACTGTATAGCTGTTTGCAGGAGCACATAAATAAGAAACTGCACTGCTATGTAGTACACTGGATTTTTGACACCATGGAGAACCAGCAAAATGCCTGTTCACCACTATAAAAACAAAAATGTAAAGCCTAGGCATCTAGGTATTGAAATTTAACATCCCCAGGGAATGCCCTGGCAGTAACCTTGTAAATCCATCCATCCTTTTTTTGTATACTTTAGTGTTTCACCCTAAGTGGGACGGGTATGCCCAGATGTAGATCCCGTGCACACGGTCTCACTGGAACTAAGCTATACCTGGCTGATGAGTCCTAATTATGTCAAACCGCTCCTGGGTTTCTTGTGTTCTGGTTCAGTTAGGCCCTGACTACGCAGTTCGGTCAAGACTGATTTGCATATGGCTGGGATAAAACTGAGGTGGCATGGTTTGCAAAATAACGATGGCCTGAGATGCGGCCCAGAGTAATTACCAGTGGCTGAGATTAATTCAAGCATTCAATTCATATTTTTTTTGTATACTTTCTAAAAGTGGCAGTTTTAAAAAGTAACTTAAAATCCGACTTATTCATTTAAAGAGGATTTTAAATTACAATTCATTTGAGTGGAAACAGCATGCTTGGTCCCAAACTGAAGTTATCATTTAAGTATGATCAGGTAACCCAGCATTAGCCTTACAACAGTGAAAAATGACTGTCAAGACATTTAAAACTTAAGTGCACATATCCTAATTTTTGAATACCATGCCCCCTGAACTATGAGCCTTTAGGGCTAACCTTAGAGGTGACTAATAAGTGTTAAAAAGGAAGGTTTAAGTCTGGCAAATTTGCAAGGTTGAAAAAGCAGTTTAAAACTGCACTACAGGCTTTAGTGGCAGGCTTGAGAAATGTATCTGAAAGAGACACGTTAGTGACAGATTCCTTACCTTAGAATATCCCCAGGCGTCAGGCTGGATCCGGAAAGTTTTGCGTAGCAGTACCCTTGCGCGTCGGTAGGCGGCGTCGTGCGGCTCCGCGTCGGGATCGCCGGGATGACGTCGCGGGCAGTACTTAGACGCCGCCCCTGCGCGCTGACGTCAGTTCTTCTTTTTCCGCGCCAGTAACCGCAGATCCGGGAAGAGCAGTGCCCTAGTCATTTTTTGACTAAGTTTTTGGTGAATTTTTCACTGTTTTCTCGAGTCGCTCGAATCCACAGGTGTCGGTAGGGATGCCCGGCTTCAAGCCATGCGACGTCTGTGGTCGTATGATGTCGATCACGGACCCGCATACGGATTGTCTCTACTGCCTCGGGCGCGACCACGACCCCAAGTCGTGCCCCGACTGTCGGGCCTTGCATCCGAAGGCTTTGCGAGAGCGGTCTCGAAAGCTCCTCGAGGTCCGGCAGTCGGCTCCACGCCGCACCAAGCCCCGGTCACGTGAGAGGTCGAGGGGCCGGTCGCGGAGTCCTCATCGGTCGTCGGGGTCCAAGTCTTCGCACTCCTCCGGTAAGTCGAAGCATAAGAAGTCTAAGAAGCGTCATCGCTCGACGACTTCGCCTCGCCGGTCTCGCGACTCGGCTGAGGGTCCTGTCGGCACCGTCCCCGCGGCTCCGGGAGTGCCTGTGGAGCCGCCCCCGGATTACCCGCACTTCCCTGGTTCGGGGGCGACTCAGGCCAAGGTACAGGAGTTCCTGTTGGCCATGGCCCGCCTCTTCGGGCCTCAAGGTCCCCCCGGTGCGCCTTCGGGCCCCGCGGGCCCTGATGGGGCTTCCCCGGCGCCGCCGGCGACTCCGGTCCCGGCGCCGCCTGTCACACCAGCCTCGGTCCCGGCCCCGGCCTCGACCCCGGCTCCGGTGCTGCCTCAACCCCGATCGACGCCGGTTGACCTAATAACACCTCCACCGGCGCCGATGTCTCCGGTGCCGTTTCCGATGCCGCCCGGGGCTCCGGGCGGCGTCGTCCCCCGGTTCTCTCCGGATCCGGACATGGCGCCGGACCGGCGTCACTCGACGCCGGCTCCGACGCCGATGGGACCTTGGGTCCCGCATGTCCCTCCTCCTCTTTATTTTGAACCAGAGGAGGACGAAGAGACCTGGGAGGGGTCGGATGACCCTCTCACACAGCAGTGTGAGTTCGATCAGGACTGGGCTGAGGAGCTTGATGATGCCAGTGGTCTGGACACCTCCCCTGACTCTGGCATGCTGTCTCCTCCTTCCGTGGCAACGGAGGAGGGAGCAAATTTTGCAACGGTGTTGCGTAGAGCAGCTGGGGCCTTACACCTCCAATTGCCTACAGTGGCTGTCAGGACTAACCTCCTGACGGAAGTGCTTCAGCCGGCGGCTACCTCCTCGGAGCCACTGCTGCCGTTTAATGACACGCTTTCCGACGTTCTTTTGGGCACCTGGTCCAAGCCCGCCACAGGGGCTCCTGTGGATAGGAACGTGGCCCGACGCCATCGCCCCGCTCCGGGCGACCCCCTGTTCCTCTCCCAACACCCCACTCCTGAGAGCTTGGTTGTCCAAGCCTCTGCCTCCCAAACCGCCTTCCCTACCGCTCCTCCGGATAGGGAATCCAAACGCCTGGATCAATTTGGGAAGAAGGTCTTTTCTTCCTCCAGTGCGGGCTTGCGGTCTGTCAACACCGCTTGCCTTTTGGGCCGATATTCCCACTCTCTGTGGGACTCGGTGGCGCAAGTTCTGCCCCAGTGTTCTGAGGAGGTCCAGACACTGCTTTCCTGCGCCATTGCGGACGGAAGAGATGCGGCTAAATACACCATTAGATGTGGCCTTGATACCGCCGACTCGCTAGGCAGATCGCTTGCGACGACAGTGGCGCTGCGCCGTCACGCCTGGCTGAGGACCACTGGTTTCTCGGGTGATGTCCAAAACACCCTTATGGACATGCCCTTTGATGGGGTCGGTCTTTTTGGAAACAAAGCAGAACATGCGCTGGAGCGCTTTAAGGACTCGCGGGCTACAGCCAAGTCCCTGGGCCTTTCTGCTGTGCGCCCTTCGCTACCGTCTGCTTTTCGCCCCTTTCGTGGCCACGGAAGAGGCGCCCAGTCACATTCGCTGCCCAGCCACCGGCCCGCGCAGCAAGCGTCTTCGCGTGGCCGAGGACGTGGCTCCCGCCGTGGCGGGTCAGGCAACCAGCGTGCGGGTCAGGCCACCAACCCCGCCCCGTCCGCGGCCTCCAAGCCCTCCTAGTCCTTCCTTTCAGGTGCACAGCACGCCAGTAGGGGGCAGGGTCCGCCATCACCTTCACCACTGGCGTGCCATCACCTCGGACAAGTGGGTCTTGGACATTGTCCGAAGGGGCTACTCCCTCCCCTTCGAGACCATCCCCCAGCCATGCCACCTCAATTCCACCGCATGTCAGGGGATCACTTGGTGCTTCTTCAGAAGGAAGTTGCGGCCCTCTTGGCCAAGAGGGCCATCGAGCGTGTTCCGACCCCAGAAGTAGGTCGTGGTTGCTACTCCCACTACTTTCTGGTGCCCAAAAAGGACAAGGAGGACATGCGTCCTATCTTGGACCTCCAGAACGTCAATCGCTTCCTCCGGAAGGAGAAGTTCAAGATGCTCACCTTAGCTCAGGTCTTGACTGCCCTCTACCCTGGAGACTGGATGGTAGCGTTGGACTTGCAGGACGCTTATTTCCACATCCCCGTCCTGCCGGCCCACCGGCAGTACATGGTGGGCCTCGAGCATTTTCAATTCACCTTGCTCCCCTTTGGCCTCACAAGTGCCCCTCGGGAGTTCACGAAAGTGATGGCGGTGGTTGCAGCTCATCTGCGCCGGGCAGGGTTTCCAGTCTTCCCCTACCTCGACGACTGGCTGCTGAAGGCGGGCTCGTCCCAGGCAGTCGTCTCCCACCTCCAGACTACGGCCGAACTCCTGCACTCGCTAGGGGTTCTCCATCAATGTGCCGAAGTCGCACCTGATTCCTTCTCCACAGCTCCTTTTCATCGGAGCAGTTCTGGACACGACGCAGTTTCGGGCCTATCCTCCCGAACGGCGAGTCTGGGATATTCAGGCTATGATTCCGATCTTTCAGCCTCTATCCTGGGTTTCGGTACGGATGACCCTGAGGCTGCTGGGCCTCATGGCCTCCTGCATCCTGCTGGTCGGTCATGCCAGATGGCATATGCGGGCTCTGCAGTGGGACCTGAAGTTCCAGTGGGCGCAGCACCAGGGCAACCTGTCCGATCACGTCCAGATCTCGGAGGAGACTGCAAAACAGTTGCAGTGGTGGCTCTCGAACCGGCAATGGGTCAGGGGCAGATCCCTCTCCCTTCCCCAGCCAGAGCACACAGTCGTGACGGACGCGTCCCTTCTGGGATGGGGCGGTCACATGGGAGAGGCGGAGATCAGAGGCCTCTGGTCTCCGGCGGAGTCCCGGCTCCATATCAACCTTCTGGAGCTCCGGGCTATCCGACTTGCACTCAAGGCATTCCTTCCCTCTGTCAAGGGGACGGTAGTGCAGGTGTTCACGGACAACACCACCGCAATGTGGTACTGCAACAAACAAGGCGGGGTGGGGTCGTGGACCTTATGTCAGGAGGCTCTGCGCCTCTGGACATGGCTGGAACATCAGGGCGTTTCCCTGATGGTTCAACACCTGGCAGGTTCCCTGAACGCCAGGGCGGACGAACTCAGCCGCAGGTGCATGATGGATCACGAATGGCGTCTTCACTCGGAGGTGGCGCAAGGTCTCTTTCAGCAGTGGGGAGAGCCTTGGTTAGATCTGTTCGCCACCGAAGAGAACGCGCAATGTCAGCAGTTCTGCGCGTTGGAATTTCCAAGGCGGCACTCGCTCGGCAACGCTTTTCGTCGCGAGTGGAGTTGCAGTCTGTTGTACGCCTTTCCGCCTATACCACTTCTACCCAGAGTGTTGAAGAAGATTCGGCGCGACCGGGCCCAAGTCATCCTTGTGGCTCCGGACTGGGCTCAAAGAGTTTGGTATCCCGAGCTACTCAGTATGAGCGTCGATCCCCCGATCCGTCTGCCTCTTCGGGAGGATCTTCTGTCGCAGCAGCAGGGGACGGTCCTCCACCCGAACCTGTCCAGTCTACACCTGCTTGCGTGGAGATTGAGCGGCGGCAGTTGATTCCTTTCGACTTGCCTCCCGAAGTTTGTGATGTGATTCTGGCAGCCAGGCGTCCCTCCACTAAGGTGGTATACGCCTGCAGGTGGAACAAGTTTGTGGCATGGTGCACAGCAAAGGCTGTGAATCCCCTTTCTGCCCCTCTTTCTGAGGTTCTTCTGTTCCTTCTTTCTCTGGCCCAACAGGGTTCTGCCCTGGGTACCATCAAGGGCTATCTTTGTGCAATCTCGGCCTTCCTCAGGCTTCCTGATCAGCCCTCTCTTTTTAAGTCCCCTGTTGTTAACAGGTTTCTTAAAGGCATTACTCACCTCTTTCCTCCTGTTCAGTTTGTAATGCCTCAGTGGGACTTGAATTTGGTTCTTACATTCTTAATATGCGCTCCCTTTGAGCCTCTGCATAACTGTCCTCTTCGTCTTCTGACTCTGAAGACAGCCTTTCTGGTGGCCATCACCTCCGCTCGGCGGGTGAGTGAGCTCCATGCTCTTTCATGCAAACCCCCCTTTCTGTCTGTTCATCCAGACAAGGTTGTTTTTCGGACGCGTCCGTCCTTCTTGCCAAAGGTGGTTACTGCCTTCCACATTGGGCAGACCATCACTTTGCCCACCTTCTTTCCTCCTCCGCATCCTTCCAGAGAGGAAGAGAGGCTCCACCGTCTGGACCCAAAACGTGCGCTTTCCTTTTACCTCAACCGCACACAACAGTTCCGGGTGGATGACCAGCTCTTTGTTGGCTACGTGGGCGCCAAAAAAGGTCGGGCGGTACACAAGCGGACCATCTCCCGCTGGGTCATCTTGTGTATCAAGGCCTGTTATTCTTTAGCTAAAAAGGAGCCTCCTGTTGGGCTGCGTGCCCATTCCACCAGGGCTACGGCTGCTACCACGGCTTTAGGCCGCGGCGTCCCGTTGCAGGATATTTGTCAGGCGGCTACGTGGGCCTCGCTGCACACGTTTACCAAACATTACTGCCTTGACAGCCAGGTCCGGAGGGACGGCTTCTTTGGCCGTTCTGTCCTCCGGGACTTCCTTGTCTGATCTTTGTTCGCAGACCCACCACCGGGGTTGGTATTGCTGGGTTATCTATTCTAAGGTAAGGAATCTGTCACTAACGTGTCTCTTTCAGATGCACAAGTTACTAACTTGTGTAACGTTATATCTGTAAGAGACAGTAGTTAGTGACCGATTCCTTACCGCCCCACCCATCCTCCCCGTTCTGCGAACTGATTTCTAGGGTTAAGGACATCCCTTTCAGGGCCCTAGTATTTTTCAGACACCTATGTCAGCTTCTTGCATGGCTCTGCGTTCCTGGCGCGGAAAGTCGTGTACAGAACTGACGTCAGCGCGCAGGGGCGGCGTCTAAGTACTGCCCGTGACGTCATCCCGGCGATGCTGACGACGGACGCGGAGCCTCACGACGCCGCCTACCGACGCGCAAGGGTACTGCTACGCAAAACTTTCCGGATCCAGCCTGACGCCTGGGGATATTCTAAGGTAAGGAATCTGTCACTAACTACTGTCTCTTACAGATATAACGTTACACAAGTTAGTAACTTGTGCATTAAAAGGCTACTTTAGAGTGTGGCCCAATGAGTGTTCAATGAGTGTTGTAGCCCACCAGTAGCATTTAATTTACAGTCAGTGGGTACATGTAGTACTATTTACTAGGGACTTACAAGTAAATTAAAAGCACCAATAAGGTGTAGGCCAATTTTACCTTGTTTTCAAGGGAGAGCTCAAACTTTTGCAACTGATTAGCAGGAGTAAAGTTCACCGAGTCCTGAAAGGCAAGAAAAACAGGTTTAGAAAAGGAAGGCAAAAATTTGGAGTGACCCTGCAGAAGGAACAAGGACCAACACACATTATTGTTTCGATTAATGCAAAGACCACCACTCACATAGATCAGGCATTCCTTGGCACATCTGTTAGGCTAGACCACTGCGACCTCTCTTCCTCAAGGGTATAGACACTACTTTGGAATCTATAGAGCAATTAGGAATTTGGGAGGATAACCTGCTGTAGAAGAGAAAATTACTCACCTTTTAGAGTACTTCTCTAGGCAGGGTATCCACCCTGGATTGATAACCAAGCTTCACATTTTCCCTGGATTGGTGGTTGGTTTTAACTCTAAGTGATCCGAAGTATGCTGCACTCGGGGCAGAGCTTGCCTGGCTCGAAGATGGCCGCTGCTTGAGCGAGCTCCGCGAGCCATATAGACTATCCTACATGAATCCTGGCGATTTCGTGCACTAGACGCCTGATGCCTACCGTCGCCTGGAGCGCTTAGTCTGCCGCCTGTCAATACCCTTATTGCGGTGTGTCGCGACGTCAAAGTGCGACGCTGCAGCAAGAATCCTTGAGGCCTTTGGTGGGAGCACGGCGAGGACTGCTGCTGAGTAGGTCCCGTGAGGCCCGATGTGAAATTGCCATACCCTGGGGCCTGCTACGGGATATCACGGGGTCGCGGCGAGCGGGACGGATCGGACTGGCCGGAGCGATGTCCTGAGGTGTGCCCTGGCCTGAGACGAGCCGCGGAGTGCACAGGCAGGCCCTGCGTAGACAGAGCCCGGAGACCTGACGTGGAGAGAGGTCTAGGCCTGGCCCGCCGCCCTGCTAGGCAATTTGGTATAAGTGAAGCCCGGGGACGGGCTTGCAATAAGCGCTGCTGGATCGAAGGTGAGGAGAGGTTACTGGGCCTTCTGTGAATGCGGCGCCATTGAATACTCGGCCCGCTGAGGTTGGAACCAGCAGGTGGGAGCTGCACGACACCGGCTGCAAAGGGGGCGTCAGGGCCAAGCAATAAACAAAGCGGAACGTGATTACACCTGGCAACAAGTGAAGGGGCACTGAATAAATAGCGCACTCCCTACCTTGTGGGCCAGTGGGGCGAGTGAAATATTACTGAACAAGTGGCGAAGGATGGTTTGGGGGCCTGAATAGCAGAGCGCCTCCAGAGCACAAAACTGCAGAACACGACTACTAACTAAACTACGCAGCACTGAGAGGGGTGTGAGGTTTTGCTTCTCTGTGACTTCGTGGGAGCTAGGTGCCAGGGCTAAATTAGACAGACCTGCGGAAGCTATGGGTAAAGTCGACAAGTCGCAGACTAAGCTGCAATTCGAGCAACGAAAGGCACGCCATAGAGACGATGCAGACAAAGCTGGTGCGGAGCAGGGAAACAACACTGTGGAACCTGAAGGAGACATCCGCCAGATATTGTCTGCAATGCAGAAGAGCCTATCCACCATAGACGGGAAAATAGACTCTCTGGCCTACAGGATGGATAGGATGATAGAGCGTATCGACAAACACGAGGAGCGGCTGGACATGACGGAAAGAAGAGTGTCTGAGGTCTAGGACTCCCAAATGGAGACCAACAATGCGCAAAAAAACAGATGGGGAAACTATTCACGGCCCTGCAAGACAAGACAGTGGATTTGGAGGCAAGGTCAAGGTGCAGCAACATATGTATTACGGGGCTGCCTGAAACAACGGCGATGGGAAATATGGAGGTCTTTTTCGAAAAGTTGCTGGCGACCATCCTGGGCCGATGCACATTCTCAGATATATTCATTGCTGAACGAGCCCATCGTTCCTTGGGCCCTAGGCCTCCGCCTGGCGCCCCTCCTCGACCTGTGATTGCCAAATTGTTGAATTACAGGGACAGAGACGCTGCACTGAAACGTGCTAGAGAACTGCGGGAACTGAAGTTTAAGGAGTCCTCCCTCTCGCTATTCCCTGATTTCACTGTGAAAGTGCAGGAAGAGAGGCGGCAGTTTGCACCCCTGAAGCGAAAACTGCGAGATCTTGGGTTCGACTACGTTATGCTGTACCCGGCCAGACTTAGGGTCATGATGAATGGAACGTCAAGAATCTTCACAGATCCTAAGTCCCTACAGAAGGCCCTTAGGGAATGCAATAAACCGGAGGCCATATTGTATACAATATCTTGACTGGGATGCTTAAAAGATGACTGCAGCTGCCCGGAGGACTGGGGCTATGCTTGCTTGCCAGCAGCGACTATAAGCTGCAATTATCACTAGTGGCTGGAACGATTATTGGGTCATGACCATTGCTGTTAATCACCGTAAAATTACTCCTACCCTGCTACGAGACTTACATGACTGCTGGCGGCACCCAGCCTTGCCCTAGCAGCACCCAACATATTGGTCTTTGACTGGAATTGCCTAATATAAGATGATAGCTACGATTACGCACTCTGTTCAAACGCACTTAAGGGTTTCGCCGGTAACATCCGCCCCTGTGTGTTATCCACCACATGGTATTAGATCGTGATAGCTATTTTGATTATGTAGTTTTCACTAGAATGCAACGGGGTGTTTGGAGGGAGGGATGGTATCGTCCATGCCAAGTTGGGGTCTGCATGATGTGGGAGGAGGGGGGATATGTTGTTGTCCTATATGACTATGCAGTGAACACACAATGTGCATTTGACATTCAAGACTTGAGAGATCGCCCAGATGGAATTTCGAGGAGCAGGATATATGCAGTCACCACAGATATGACAGGAGCGCATTAGAGTATAGCGGCAGCAGAGTTCGTCTGCTCACCTGGAATATTAGGGGACTAAATGATTTTATAAAGTTGCGAAAGGTAGCTGCATACTTAATGAGGCACGAGATTGACATCGCACTATTACAAGAGTTCCATTTCTCGATAGGTAGTAGTATACTTACACGCATGCGTCTGCACGGTCATTTCCATGTAGCGGGGTTCACAACCCATGCCAGGGGGGTACTTACCTGGGTTAACCGGAAATCAGGAATTAAGCTAGTGGCTCTTGAAGCTGACACTGGCGGTAGATATGTGATCTCGAGATGTACTGGGCAGGGCGTTGATTGGTACATAGTCAATGTATACGGACCCAACTATGATTGCCCACAGTTCTTTCAAGAGCTGCTAGATCGTATGAGAGCAAAGGTTGATGTGCCGATACTGTGGGGGGGCGATTTAAACTGCATCTTGAAGCCCTCGCAGGACCGCTCTGGAGGCCCGGCGTGACGCCCATCAGCTGCCGCCAAAGTCATATGCGATATAGCTGTCCAACTGGACTTACTAGATGTCTGGAGGGAACGCTCCCCGGGAGTGGGGGGATTCACCCATTATTCGGCCCGCACAACTTACACACAAGAATAGATTATTGGTTCATATCGAGACCTTTGCTCCAGCAGATACGAGGCTGCAAGATACTCCCTCGTTTTCTCTCTGATCACTCCCCAATAATGCTAGATATTGAAAGCTCGAGAAAGAGGCCAGCTCCCTTCACATGGAGATTTCCTCCATACTCCCTGATGTATAGTGTTTTTAGGTCTGAATTAGCTGAAGCTATAGACAGCTTTTTTGATACTAATATTGCATCTGTTCAACGGTTTTCCACTATTTGGGAAGCGTTCTAAGTGTACATCAGGGGGGTGGCCATGTCTAAGCATTCTGGGGTCCTTCGCTCTATCCGACAGCGTTTGGTAGACTTGGAAAAGCGATTGGCAGAACTAGAGAAGGAAGTTCTAGAGGATGGTAATACTATTGCAGCTGATAACTTTAAGGTAACACTTGAAGAGTATCATGAAGTCGCAGACAGCGAGATAAAACACTTAGGGAAGTACACAGTGGCTAGGACATACGGAGAGGGAGAGGGACCGGGCACAGTGCTGGCTTCTTTGTTACGCGAAAGGAGGGCGATGGGGAGTGTGACGGAGTTGCGAGCGGCAGACGGAGAACTACTGACTGACCCTATGTAGATTGCAGGAAGATTTAGCCAATACTATTCAGAGTTGTACCGCACCAGAACGAGATCAGATGCAGCAGCAATCTCAGAATATCTAGGGCATATTCAGATGCCATGGTTATCTAATGAACATAGGGAGCATTTAATGAAATCGTTAGATCCGAACGAGATCCTATCTGCACTAAATGCGATGTGGGTAGGGGGTGCACCTGGGCTGGACGGCCTCACTGTAGCATTTTATAAAGAATTCAAGGAGCTTTTGATCCCACACTTGATTACTCTATTTGAGGAGATGGGCGAAGATGGAACGATGCCGCCCTCAATGAGAGAAGCACTTATAATCACTACATTAAAACCTGGTAAACCCCCGGATGAATGTTAGTCCTTTAGGCCCTTATCGCTCCTTAATGTGGACACTAAACTCTTTGCGAAGATCTTGGCTAATCGGCTGGCCCCGTTGGTGCCATTGGTGGTGGGCCAGAGCAGTCGGGTTTTGTCCCAGAGCGCAACCTGTCATACAATTTGAGAACGGTTTTCGGTGCGATACAACACATTAAGCCTGAGGTTAAAGCGGCAGCGGTCTTTCTGGATGCAGAAAAGGCCTTTGATTCAGTGGAATGGAATTTTATGTATGCAGTACTGAGATGCATGGGGGTAGGGGAAATATTCCTTGGATTGGTGGAGGTACTCTACAGCTCTCCTGCTGCTCGGGTACGAGTTGGAGATATAGTCACAACCCCTTAGTGGCTGAGCCCCTTGCATGTGCCCTAAGGGAATATCACGGCCATAGGGGGATTAGATTTTCTAAATATAACCTCATTGTATCTGCATATGCAGATGACACGTTGTATGTTAGAGATCCGGAGACCAACCTGACCCCGATCCTAGATGAGGTCGTGCGGCATGGGGAAATGTCCGGACTTCAAATTAACTGGGCTAAGTCGACAATCTTCCCTTTATCTCCTGCCATGGTGCCTGTTGACCTGGACTATCCCATACAGTGGACGTCTGAACCGATCCGTTATTTAGGCATACAGGTACATATGGATTCGGCCCTGGTCCTCAGCGAAAACTAAGGCAAAGCAATCACCAGATTAGAAGTGGATAGGTGGATCCGTCTTCCCCTGTCCTTATTAGGACGCATATCCTTAATGAAGATGGTGGTCCTAACCAGATTCTTATTTCTGAATATCCCGATTGCACTACTGCTGCACGTTTTTAAAACAATTTGCTCTCTATTGATGAGATTGGCAGGGAAATAGCCACGTGTCAAGTGGGATGTTCTCACGCTGCCATACTCTATGGGAGGACTGGGGGCTCCAGATCTGGAGTTATATTAGAGAGCGGCGCAGGGCTCGCATGCCTTCCACTGGATCCACAAGGAAATGTGTTGTCCTCATTTATTAATTAAAAAGGTGGCCGCAGCTCCCGATTCGTTATCAATGGTACTGTTTCGGGCCCCCCTTAGAAGGACTGGTGTCCTGGACTCGGTCAACTCGGTAATCCATGCGTGGCAAAATCTGCTGAAGAGGCAGGCAGGCAGGCACGATTCTATATTCTCCCTTGACCCCGATTGAGTGGTGCCAATGGCTGTCGATAAGTGGAGAGAAGGGGGTGGTACAGGCCCTTGTGATGCTAGATTATCACCAAGGTAGGTGATTTGTTCTCAGAGGGCAAGGCCCGGGGTTGGGATGAGTTCGATATTGAAGGGCGCGAATATACACCTCTTGCTCGCTTTCAATTTTATAGAGTGAGACAGGCGCTGTGAGAATTATTGGGAGATGACATGTTGGAGCCGCCCGAGCTGGGGCACTCTCACACTTATTGCGCTGCACGACCCCTAGAAGGATTGTTTCTATTGTTTACGACATAATGCAGGATTATAGAAGAAATCACTCTACTAAGGCCAGATTAGAATGGCAAACTGAACTGGGGGTGGTGCTCGAGGACACTGTTTGGCGGTATTGCTGTGAGGCTACACAACACGTATCCCTGAATTGCAAACATCGCCTGATCTATTTTAAATATCTAAACAGAGTCTACTATACGCCAGTACAATTGTTTTGTTATGGCCTACGAGATTCGTCAGACTGCGAAAGATGCGGGGCCGTCTCTGCAGGGTTTCTACATATTGCCTGGATGTGTCCGGGGATAGCGCAGTTCTGGGAGCAGATCTTCCAAACATTGAACGAAATCACTGGCCTTGCACTTATGATGGACCCGCTACTGGCGCTTCTGGGGTATACTGGAAAGCTGCCAAAAGAGGTGCGAAAGCTCATAGGAATGGGTTTGTTGCTTGTCAAACGCAGAATTGCTATGCAGTGGGCACGGGGACCTATGCCTACCATAACTGATTGGTCTATAGATATGGTATGCTTTAACACGCAATCTGAATTGTATAACGATTTGTTACCACCTCAGAGCCTCCCTAGGAGCTTCTAGGGACTGTACCAGCAGTACTTAGTTGGGAAAGAAACAGGGGAGGCTGAGGGTGCAGGCTCTAATTAAATAAGACAAAATGCATAATGTCCTGCCACAATAATTGAGGATCCCTGCATGTACTGACCTGTTGTGTAAAATAATGCTAGTGAAGGTTAATGTTTTATTAAGAGCGGGCCGTGAGATGTGGATTTTGGGCTGGTAATGCGGCTATGCACTTGAGGAGATGTCATAAATCTGTATCATATGAAGCGTGACTGCTCTGTAATCGGTTTTATCTGAAAGAGACACGTTAGTGACAGATTCCTTACTTTAGAATATCCCCAGGCGTCAGGCTGGATCCGGAAAGTTTTTGCGTAGCAGTACCCTTGCGCTGCCGGTAGGCGGCGCCGTGCGGCACCGCGTCCGTCGGCCGGCGTCGTGATCGCCGGGATGACGTCGCGGGCAGTTCTTAGACGCCGCCCCTGCGCTCTGATGTCAGTTCTTCTTTTTCCGCGCCAGTAAGCGCAGATCCGGGAAGAGCAGTGCCCTAGTCACTTTTTGACTATCTTTTTGTGAATTTTTTCACTGTTTCTTCAACGAGTCTTCACGACTCCTAAGGTGTCGTAGGGATGCCCGGCTTTAAGCCCTGCGAGGAATGTGGTCGCATGATGTCGATCACGGACCCGCATCTCGAGTGTCTCTTCTGTCTCGGCCGAGACCACGACACGAAGTCGTGCCCTGACTGCCGGAAACTTCATCCGAAGGCTTTGCGAGAGCGGTCTCGAAAGCTCCTCGAAGTCCGGCAGTCGGCTCCGCGCCGGCACCAAGCCCCGGTCCCGGGAGAGGTCGAGGGGCCGGACGCGGAGTCCCCGCCGTTCGTCGGAATCCAAGTCTTCGCGCTCCTCCGGTAAGTCGAAGCACAAGAAGTCTAAGCGGCGTCATCGCTCTAAGACTTCGCCTCGCCGGTCTCGCGACACGGCTGAGGTCCCTGTCGGCACCGTCCCCGCAGCCCCGGACGTGCCTGTGGAGTTACCCCCGCATTACCCGTCCTATCCGGGTTCGGGGGCGACTCCGGCCGAAATACAGGAATTCCTGTCGGCCATGGCCCGCCTCTTCGGGCCTCAAGGTCCCTCCGGTGCGCCTTCGGGCCCCGCGGGCCCTGATGGGGTTGCTCCGGCGCGCCGTCGACTCCGGTCCCGGCGTCGCCTGTCCCACCGGCCTTCATCCCGGCCTCGATCCCGGCTCCGGTGGTGCCGCAACCCCCATCGACGCCGGTTGACCTAACCACGCCGACGCCGATGTCCCCGGTGCCGTTCCGACGCCGTCCGGGGCCCGGACGGCGTCGTTCCCCGGTTCTCTCTGGCTCCGGACATGGAGCCGGACCGGCGCCGCCCGACGCCGGTTCCGGCGCCGATGAGACCTTGGGTCCCTAATGTCCCTCCTCCTCCATATTTTCAACCTGAGGAGGACCAGGAGAGCTGGGAGGGGTCTGAGGACCCTCTCACACAACAGTGCGAGTTTGACCCGGACTGGGTTGAGGAACTTGGGGATGCCAGTGGTCTGGACACCTCCCCTGACTCTGGCATGCTGTCTCCTCCCGTGGCTACGGAGGAGGGGGCTAATTTTGCAACGGTGTTGCGTAGAGCTGCTGGAGCCTTGAATCTCCAGTTGCCTACAGTGGCCGTCAGGAGTAACCTCCTGACTGAGGTGCTTCAGCCGGCGGCCTCCTCTTCGGAGACTGCTGCCGTTCAACGATGCACTCACTGACGTTCTTTTGGGTGCCTGGTCCAAACCCACCACAGGGGCTCCTGTGGATAGGAACGTGGCCCGACGCCATCGCCCTGCTCCGGGCGACCCCCTGTTTCTCTCCCAACACCCCACCCCTGAGAGCTTGGTTGTCCAAGCCTCTGCCTCCCAAACCGCCTTCCCTACCGCCCCTCCGGATAGGGAATCCAAGCGCCTGGATCACTTTGGGAAGAAGGCTTTCTCTTCCTCCAGTGCTGGCTTGCGGTCAGTTAATACCGCTTGCCTCTTGGGCCGATACACCCACTCCCTGTGGGATTCGGTGGCGACTGTTTTGCCGCAGTGCTCTGAGGAGGTCCAGACACTGCTTACCCGCGCCATTGCGGAAGGGCGTGATGCGGCTAAATATACCATCCGCTGTGGCCTTGATACCGCCGACTCGCTGGGCAGATCGCTTGCAACGACGGTGGCGCTGCGTCGCCACGCCTGGCTGAGAACCACTGGTTTTTCAGGGGATGTCCAGAATACACTCATGGACATGCCCTTTGATGGAGTCGGTCTTTTGGTTCGAAGGCAGACCATGCGCTGGAGCGTTTCAAGGACTCACGGGCTACTGCTAAGTCCCTGGGCCTTGCTGTTGTGCGCCCTCCGCTCACATCTGCTTTTCGCCCCTTTCGTGGCCACGGAAGGGGCGCCCAGTCACGTCAACAGCCCGGCCAACGGCCCGCGCAGCAAGCGCCTCGCGTGGCCGAGGACGTGGATACCGCCGTGGCGGTTCGGGCAACCAGCGTGCGGGTCAGGCCACCACCTCCAACCCGTCCGCGGCCTCCAAGCCCTCCTAGTCCCTCCTTTCAGGTGCACAGCACGCCAGTCGGGGGCAGGGTCCGCCATCACCTTCACCACTGGCGTCCCATCACCTCGGACAGGTGGGTCTTGGACATTGTCAGAAGGGGCTACTCCCTCCCCTTCGAGACCCCCCCAGCCATGCCACCTCAATTCCACCGCATGTCAGGGGATCACTTGGTGCTTCTACAGAAGGAAGTCACGGCCCTCTTGGCCAAGAGGGCCATCGAGCATGTTCCGACCCCAGAAGTAGGGCGTGGTTGCTACTCCCACTACTTTCTCGTGCCCAAAAAGGACAAGGAGGACATGCGTCCTATCTTGGACCTCCGGAACGTCAATCGCTTCCTCCGGAAGGAGAAGTTCAAGATGCTCACCCTAGCTCAGGTCTTGACTGCCCTCGACCCTGGAGACTGGTTGGTAGCGTTGGACTTGCAGGACGCCTATTTCCACATCCTCGTCCTGCCGGCCCACCGGCGTTACCTTCGGTTCACGGTAGGCCTCGAGCATTTTCAGTTCACCGTGCTCCCTTTGGCCTTACCAGTGCCCCTCGGGTGTTCACGAAAGTGATGGCGGTGGTCGCAGCTCATCTGCGCCCGGGCAGGGGTTTCAGTCTTCCCCTACCTCGACGACTGGCTGCTGAAGGCGGGCTCGTCCCAGGCAGTCGTCTCCCACCTCCAGACTACGGCCGAACTCCTGCACTCGCTGGGGTTCTCCATCAATGTGCCGAAGTCGCATCTGATTCCTTCTCCACAGCTCCTTTTCATCGGAGCAGTTCTGGACACGACGCAGTTTCGGGCCTATCCTCCCGAACGGCGAGTCCGGGATATTCAGGCTATGATTCCGATCTTTCAGCCTTTATCCTGGGTTTCGGTACGGATGACCCTGAGGCTGCTGGGCCTCATGGCCTCCTGCATCCTGCTGGTCAATCATGCCAGATGGCATATGCGGGCTCTGCAGTGGGACCTGAAGTTCCAGTGGGCGCAGCACCAGGACAACCTGTCCGATCACGTCCAGATCTCGGAGGGGACTGCAAAACAGTTGCAGTGGTGGCTCTCGAACCGGCAATGGGTCATGGGCAGATCTCTCTCCCTTCCCCAGCCAGAGCACACGGTTGTGACGGACGCGTCCCTTCTGGGATGGGGCGGTCACATGGGAGAGGCGGAGATCAGAGGCCTCTGGTCTCCGGCGGAGTCCCGGCTCCATATCAACCTTCTGGAGCTCCGGGCGATCCGACTTGCACTCAAGGCATTCCTTCCCTCTGTCAAAGGGAAGCTAGTGCAGGTGTTCACAGACAACACAACCGCCATGTGGTACTGCAACAAACAAGGCGGGGTGGGGTCGTGGACCCTTTGTCAGGAGGCTCTGCGCCTCTGGACATGGCTGGAACATCAGGGCATGTTCCTGATGGTTCAACACCTGGCAGGTTCCCTAAACGCCAGGGCGGACGAACTCAGGTGCATGATGGATCACGAATGGCGTCTTCACTCGGAAGTGGCGCAAGGACTCTTTCTACAGTGGGGAGAGCCTTGGTTAGATCTATTCGCCACCGAAGAGAACGCGCAATGTCATCAGTTCTGCGCGTTGGAATTTCCAAGGCGGCACTCGCCGGCGACGCTTTCGTCACGAGTGGAGTTGCGGTCTATTGTACGCCTTTCCGCCTATACCACTTCTACCCAGAGTGTTGAAGAAGATTCGGCACGACCGGGCCCAAGTCATTCTTGTGGCTCCGGACTGGGCTCGAAGAGTTTGGTATCCCGAGCTACTCAGTATGAGCGTGGATCCCCGATCCGTCTGCCTCTTCGGGAGGATCTTCTGTCGCAGCAGCAGGGGACGGTCCTCCACCCGAACCTGTCCAGTCTACACCTGCTTGCGTGGAGACTGAGCGGCGGCAGTTGATTCCTTTCGACTTGCCTCCCGAAGTTTGTGATGTGATTCTGGCAGCCAGGCGTCCCTCCACTAAGGTGGTATACGCCTGCAGGTGGAACAAATTTGTGGCATGGTGCACAGCAAAGGCTGTGAATCCCCTTTCTGCCCCTCTTTCTGAGGTCCTTCTGTTCCTTCTTTCTCTGGCCCAACAGGGTTCTGCCCTGGGTACCATCAAGGGTTATCTTTGTGCTAACTCGGCCTTCCTCAGGCTCCCTGATCAGCCCTCCCTTTTCAAGTCCCCGGTTGTTAACAGGTTCTTAAAAGGCATTACACACCTCTTTCCTCCTGTTCCGTTTGTGATGCCTCAGTGGGACTTGAACTTGGTTCTTACCTTTTAATGTGCGCTCCCTTTGAGCCTCTACATAACTGTCCTCTTCGTCTTCTGACTCTAAAGACAGCCTTTCTGGTGGCCATCACCTCCGCTCGGCGGGTGAGTGAGCTCCAGGCTCTATCTTGCAAACCTCCCTTTCTGTCTGTTCATCCAGACAAGGTTGTTCTTCGGACGCGTCCGTCCTTCTTGCCAAAGGTGGTTACTGCCTTCCACATTGGGCAGACCATCACTTTGCCTACCTTCTTTCCGCCTCCGCATCCTTCCAGAGAGGAAGAGAGGCTCCACCGTCTGGACCCAAAACGTGCGCTCTCCTTCTATATCGACCGCACAAAACACTTCCGGGTGGATGACCAGCTCTTTGTTGGCTACGTGGGCGCCAAAAAGGTCGGGCGGTGCACAAACGAACCATCTCCCGCTGGGTTACCTTGTGCATCAAGACCTGCTATTCTTTGGCTAAGAAGGAGCCTCCTGTTGGGCTGCGTGCCCATTCCACCAGGGCAACGGCTGCTACCACGGCCTTGGGCCGCGGTGTTCCGCTGCCGGTTATCTGTCAGGCAGCTACGTGGGCCTCGCTGCACACGTTTACAAAGCATTACTGCCTTGACAGTCAGGTCCGGAGGGACGGCTTCTTCGGCCGTTCTGTCCTCCAGGACTTCCTTGTCTGATCTTTGTTCGCAGACCCACCACCGGGCTGGTATTGCTGGGGTATCTATTCTAAGGTAAGGAATCTGTCACTAACGTGTCTCTTTCAGATGCACAAGTTACTAACTTGTGTAACGATATATCTGTAAGAGACAGTAGTTAGTGACAGATTCCTTACCGCCCCACCCATCCTCCCCGTTCTGCGAACTGATTTCTAGGGTTAAGGACATCCCTTTCAGGGCCCTAGTATTTTTCAGACACCTATGTCAGCTTCTTGCATGGCTCTGCGTTCCTGGCGCGGAAAGTCGTGTACAGAACTGACGTCAGCGCGCAGGGGCGGCGTCTAAGTACTGCCCGCGACGTCATCCCGGCGATCACGATGCCGACGACGGACGCGGAGCCGCACGACGCCGCCTACCGACGCGCAAGGGTACTGCTACGCAAAAACTTTCCGGATCCAGCCTGACGCCTGGGGATATTCTAAGGTAAGGAATCTGTCACTAACTACTGTCTCTTACAGATATATCGTTACACAAGTTAGTAACTTGTGCGATGTGCATACACTGTGAATTGCAAATGGTCACTGTATTTCTATGCTTTATTCTTTTCAATAAAAATGTTTAAAAAAAAAAAGTATGCTGCACTCGCCTTTGAACTAAGGGGTAAACAAGCTGTTACCCCCTTCCATTGGGATCTGCAGTTTAAACTGTTTCTCTGTATTTTGAGGGGTGGACCAAAATTACTTTCGAAACTCTGCTGAACCACCGAATATTACTCCCCAAAAAAGTATTTATGGTGCCTGCATCCCCCCCCTTTCCGAAACACAAGGTTACTGGCACGATCTATACCCCTTCGCGATTGACGGACCGGAACTTATGATGACAGCAAGTCATGGAGGAGACTGAGCAGAGAGGATATTCAGTTTTGCAGATCTAAGGGAGTTGAGCGCTTTTGCAGTGCTGACCCTCTCAGATATGGTTAAGTGATCCCCTGCCCCTCAGGGCATGGTCTGAAAATTGAGCGCTGAAGTGTGACTTTGCTGTATCTAGAGCAGAGGGTAGGGTCGACCCCCCACCCCCCCGGAGAGGAAAGCAGTGGTGCATGGGCTCACCAAGATCAAGCTGAGGAGCTTGAGGAGTGGTGCCTCTTGGACCACTGAGTGCAGAAGAGGGACAAGGCACCACTTGGAGTGGGTGGGGAAATTTGTAGATGCAGCCTGGTGCTTGCAACACCCTGGATCCTTTGCTGCTGCGAGAACAGAAAGTTGAGGTGGCCCTGACTAAGATCTATAGGCTAAGGCTATTGGGGCAAGGAGATATACTCATACCAAGTGCTGTCAGTAGAATGCCAATTATTCATATTAAGGAACATCCTCAAATACATTTTTAGCAGACAACTGGTCTTGACTGTACCCTATCGAGGTGTCTCTACATTGTGCATGTTAAATGGTGATCAAGCGGAAGACCACATCTATGCCTGGTCTATTGAGCTGGGGAGCTCTGACTATCGAGAGAGGGGTCTCACCATCTTGGGAGTGGGTTGAATGGTGCATCCTAGGATAGCCAGATGTCCCACTCCACAGGAAGTTATCACCAGGTGGGAGGGAACCTGGTAGCCCATTGGCTACCAACCACATCCTGCCCTGAAAGGCATTATCTGAAAGAGTCAATTAGTTATAGATTCCTTACCTTGTGAATTACCCCCAGGCGTCAGACTGGATCCGGAGAATTTTTCGTCAGCAGTACCCCTGCGCGTCTCAAGGTGGCGTCGGTCAGCTCCGCGTACGTTGTCGGCGTCGTGGTCTCCGGGATGACTTTGTGGCAGCTACTTAGACGCCGCCCTCGCGCGCTGACGTCAGTTCTTTCTATTTCCACTCCAGCCAGCGCAGATCCGGAGAGAGCGGTACCTCCAGTCACTTTTTGACTGACTTTTTTGATCGACATTTGTCAACACCTTTTTGAGTCCTTGACTCCTGGTGCGCGTAGGGATGCCCGGTTTCAAGGCTTGCGGTTCCTGCCGACGGTTGATGTCGGTGACGGATCCGCACCGCGTGTGCCTGTTTTGCCTGTAACGCGACCACGACTCTAAGTCGTGTTCTGACTGCCGGACCATGAATCCGAAGTCTTTGCAGGAGCGGTCCCGAAAGCTTCTCGAGGCCTGGCAGTCCGCGCCGTTCGAGGTCCCGGTCACGTGGGAGATCGAGGGACCGGTCGCGGAGGCACTACCACCAGCTCCTCCAAGTCTTCGCACTCCTCAGGTAAGTCGAAGCACAAGAAGAATTCGAAGCATCGTCGCTCTTCGACTTCTCCCCGTCTGTCGGCCGAAGCGACAAGGGATGCGGGCAGTGCCCCTCCTGCGGGTCCGCGTGCGGAGCCCGCTTGGTCGACTCCGAGTTTCCCTCCCTTCCCGGGACTCGGAGCGACCCCTGCCCAGCTTTGGAGTTTCTACGAAGCGATGCATGCCATCTTTGGGCAGCCCGACTCCGCTGGTGCGCCTTTGGGCCCCACGGACTCGGCTGGGGGCCCTGGGCTTGGATCCAGGCCTGGATCCGGATCGATGCCGGTCAACCTTGTAACCCGCCCCCCGGCGCCTATTCCACCGGCACCGCGTCCGCAGCCGACGCCAGTTGTGTCCCCAGCCGGCGTCGACCCCCGCCTCCACCCTGACATGGACACGGAGCCGGACCCGGCGTCGACCGACGCCGGAACCTGCGCCGACGGGTACTTTTGTTCCCCTGTTCAGCCCTGGTGTGTTACGGCCAGATTGGCAACCAGAGGAGGGTGAAGAGGACTCAGAGGGGTCTGGTGACCCTGTAGCTGACCAGTTGGAGTACGACCTGGACTGGAGAGAGGAGTTGGGGGACGCCAGTGGTCTGGATACCTCCCCAGACCTTGTCATGTTGTCTCCTCCTACCTTGGCTACGGAAGAGGGAGCGTCTTACGCAGTGCGTAAGTGTGGCAGCCGAGGCTCTCAACCTCGAGCTACCTACGGTGGCAGTCAGGACTAACCTCCTGACAGAGGTGCTTCAAACGGCAGCGAGCTCTTCGGAGCCCCTGCTGCCGTTTAATGAAGCCCTCACTGACATCCTTTTCGGCACCTGGTCCAGGCCCAACACAGGAGCTCCTGTAGATAGGATGATTGCCTGACTCCACCGCCCGGCCTCGGGCGACCCCACTTTCCTCTCCCAACACCCCACCCCTGAGAGCTTGGTGGTCCAAGTCTCCACGTCCAAAGGCGCATTCCCTAACGCACCACCTGATAGGGAATCCAAAAAGCTAGACCACCTTGGGAAGAAGATGTTTTCTTCCTCCAGCTTGGGACTGCGGTCGGTAAACACTGCATGTCTGTTGGGCCGTTACACCCACTCTGTGTGGGATACGGTAGCGCAGGTGCTGCCCCAGTGTCCGGAGGAGGCCCAGGAGAGACGCAGCCAAGTTTACCACCAGATGTGGGCTGGATACCGCTGACTCGCTAGGCAGGACGATTTCAACGTCGGTAGCCCTTCGACGCTACGCCTGGCTGTCGACTGGTTTTTCCGGGGATGTCCAAGCTACCCTTATTAACATGCCCTTTGATGGCTGTCGCCTGTTCGGCGACAAAGCAGACAACGCGCTAGAGCGCTTCAAGGACTCTCGGGCTACGGCCAAGTCCCTGGGCCTCTCCACCACCCGCCCTGCGCAGTCTGCTTTTCGCCCCTTTCGTGGCTACGGAAGGGGTGCCCCGCTACGTTCCACCCAGAGCCACAGGCCGGCACAAGCTGTTCAGCCCCTGCGCTGCCGGGGACATGGGTCCCACCGTCGTGGGTCTGGGGGCCAGCGAGCGGGCCAGTCTACCACCGCCCCCTCTGCAGCAGCCTTCAAACCCTCCTAGTCTGACCCTTCAGGGCCACAAATTGCTAGTGGGCGGCAGGATTCGCCATCACCTCCCCCACTGGCGTACCATCACGTCGGACAGGTGGGTTATGCAAATAGTCCGAAGGGGCTACTCCCTCCCCTTCGAGACTACCCCCCCAGCCATGCCACCTCAGTACCATCGTATCTCGGAGGATCATCTGGCCCTTGTCCTACAGGAAGTTATGGCTCTCTTGGCCAAGGGAGCCATCGAGTGAGTTCCTACCCCAGAAGTAGGTCGTGGTTGCTATTCCCACTACTTTCTGGTGCCCAAGAAGGACAAAGGCCTGCGTCCTATCTTGGATCTCAGGAACGTCAATCGCTTTCTCCGGAAGGAGAAGTTCAAAATGTTGACGCTGGCTCAGGTCGTGTCTGCCCTCAATCCTGGAGACTGGATGGTAGCGTTCGATTTGCAGGACGCTTACTTTCACATCCCCGTCCTGCCGGCCCATCGACGTTACCTACGATTCATGGTAGGCCATGAGCACTTTCAGTTTACTGTGCTCCCCTTTGGCCTTACCAGCGCTCCTCGGGTGTTCACGAAAGTGATGGCGGTGGTCGCAGCTCATCTGCGCAGATCAGGGGTTCCAGTCTTCCCCTATCTCGATGACTGGCTGTTGAAGGCGGGCTCGCCCCAGGCAGTCATCTCCCATCTCCAGACTAAGGCGGACCTCCTGCTTTCGCTGGGGTTCACTATCAACATGCCGAAGTCACACCTGACTCCCTCTCAAAAGCTCCTTTTCATCTGAGCGGTTCTGGACACGATGCAGTTTCGGGCTTATCCTCCCGACAGCGAACAGCGAGTCCGGGATATTCGGGCTATGATTCCGATCTTTCAGCCTCTATCCCGGATTTCGGTCAGGATGACCCTGAGGCTGCTGTGCCTCATGGCCTCCTGCATCCTGCTGGTGGATCATGCCAGGTGGCATATGCGGGCTCTGCAGTGGGACCTGAGGTTCCAGTGGGCACAGCATCAGGGGAATCTGTCCGATTGCGTTCAGATCTCGGAGGGCACTGCACGACAATTGCAGTGGTGGCTAACGAACCAGGATTGGGTCAACGGCAGATCCCTCTCCCTTCCCCAACCGGAGTACACAGTGGAGACGGATGCATCACTTCTGAGGTGGGGTGGCCACATGGGAGAGGCGGAGATCAGAGGACTCTGGTCTCCGGCGGAGTCCGGGCTCCATATCAACCTGCTAGAGCTTCGGACGATCCGTCTTGCTCTAAAAGCATTCCTTCCCTCTGTCCGGTGGAAGAGTGGTGCAGGTGTTCACGCACAACACCACCGCCATGTGGTACTGCAACAAACAGGGCGGGTTGGGGTCGTGGACCCTTTGTCAAGAGGCTCTCCGTCTCTGGACATGGCTGAAACATCAGGGCATATCCCTGATGGTTCAACACAAGGCAGGTTCACTGAATGCCAGGGCAGACGAACTCAGCCGCAGGTGCATGATGGATCACGAATGGCGTCTTCACTCGGAGGTGGCGCAAGGTCTCTTTCAGCAGTGGGGAGAGCCTTGGGTAGATCTATTCGCCACCGAAGGGAATGCGCAATGTCCGCAATTCTGCACGTTGGAATTTCCAAGGTGGCACTCGCTAGGTGACGCTTTTCCTCGCGAGTGGAGTTGCGGTCTTCTATACCCCTTTCCGCCTATACCATTTCTGCCCAGAGTGCTGAAGAAGATCAGACACGACCGGGCCCAAGTCATCCTGGTGGCGCCGGATTGGGCACAAAGAGTTTGGTATCCCGAGCTATTACACATGGCCATCGATCCTCCGATCCGACTGCCTCTTCGGGAGGATCTGCTGTCGCAGCAGCAGGGGACGGTCCTCCACCCGAACCTGTCCAGTCTCCACCTCCTTGCGTGGAGATTGAGCGGCGACAGTTGACTGCCTTTGACCTTTCTCCCGAAGTCTGTGATGTTATCTTGGCAGCCAGGCGTCCCTCCGCTAAGACGGTATACGCCTGCAGATGGAACAAATTTGTGGCATGGTGCGCAGCAAAGGCTGTGGATCCCCTTTCTGAGGTTCTCTTATTCCTCCTTTCTTTGGCCCAGCAGGGTTCTGCTCTGGGCACTCTAAAGGGCTACCTCTTGGCCATTTCAGCCTTCCTTAGGCTTCCTGATCAGCCTTCTCTTTTCAAGTCCCCTGTTGTAAATCGTTTCCTTAAGGGCATTACTCATCTTTTTCCTCCTGTTCCCTTCGTAATGCCCCAGTGGGACTTGAACCTAGTTCTAACTTATCTTATGTGCGCTCCCTTTGAGCCGCTACATAACTGTCCTCTTAGGCTTCTGACCTTAAAGACTGCTTTTTTGGTTGCCATCACTTTTGCGCGCAGGGTGAGAGAGCTCCAAGCTCTTTCTTCCAAACCTCCTTTTCTGGCTGTTCATCCGGACAAGCTTGTCCTTCGGACTCGTCCATCCTTTCTTCCAAAAGTGGTTACTTCCTTCCACATTGGTCAAACCATCACTTTGCCCACCTTCTTTCCGCTTCCTTCTAAAGATGAAGAGAGGCTCCACCTTCTGGATCCAAAACGTGCGCTTCCTTTTACTTGGATCGCACAAAACAATTCCGGGTGGATGACCAGCTCTTTGTTGGCTACGTGGGTGCTAAAAAAAGGTCGGGCCATACACGAACGAACCATCTCTAGATGGGTCGTTTTGTGTATCAAAGCTTGCTATTCTTTGGCAAAGAAGGAGCCTCCTGTGGGGCTACGTGCCCATTCCACCAGGGCGACGGCAGCTACCACTGCTTTGGGACGGGGAGTTCCCCTCAGTGACATCTGTCAGGCAGCGACGTGGGCATCTCTGCACACATTCACAAAACACTACTGTCTGGACAGCCAAGTCCGGAGAGACGGCTTTTTTGGCCGTTCTGTTCTCCAGGACTTTCTGGTGTGAACTTAGTTCGCAGACCCACCACCGGGGTTGGCATTGCTGGGGTATCTATTCACAAGGTAAGGAATCTATAACTAATTGTCTCTTTCAGATGAAAAAGTTACTTACCTTCGGTAACTATATATCTGTAAGAGACATAGATTAGTTATAGATTCCTTACCGCCCCACCCATCCTCCCGTTCTGCGTTTCAGGGCCGTAGTTTTGCGCACCAGTGGTCAGTGTCTTGCATGGCTCTGCGCTTCTGGCGTGGAAAGTCGTGTACAAAACTGACAGCGCGCGAGGGCGGCGTCTAAGTAGCTGCCGCTACATCATCCCGGCGACGACGAACGCGGAGCCGACCGACGCCACCTTACGACGCGCAGGGGTACTGCTGACGAAAAATTATCTGGATCCAGTCTGACGCCTGGGGGTAATTCACAAGGTAAGGAATCTATAACTAATCTATGTCTCTTACAGATATATCGTTACCGAAGGCACCCAAGTTCCCTGATCCTGGGAGTGTAGGAGAGTTGATGGAACCCTCCGATGGCGTGTTATCGCAGTCTGAACCGCTGAGAGACTTCAGTGTCACTATTCCTGCATCTAAATCTGTACGGTAACTCCCAAGATTCATGGATGTACACCCTACCCAATGCTTCATACTTGGTGGTATTGTAGGCAACTTCAGCACAAGTGCCTTGGGGTAAGTCGATAGGGGAGAGTGCAATATGTGTATAAGTTGCCTATAATTGGGGGCTGTGCTACAGGTTGTGACAAACCCAGATTGATCCAGTTGTATTAGATCCTGTAACTGGGATAATAATATAGTGACCCGTATTTTGCTGAGGATTTCATAATCCACATTTAAGATTGAGAGCAGTCTAAAGGAGAAAGTCAGGTCCTCCTCTTTACTGCGCTTCAGGAGTGGGTAAGCAGAGTCTCCAGCAGGGAGGGTGGAGGGGCACCCATATCCTTCGTAGTATTCTAGATTTTGGTTAGTCTGGGAGCTAAGACGTCTGCATATACAGAATAGAATTCAATTGGCAAGCCGTCAGCCCTTGGTACTTTCCTCCGGGCCAAAGACTTGATGGGCCCCTATGACCTGCATATGAATATCTCCACCCAAAATGGTGGCAATCTCTTGTCCCACTCTGCGAGTCCAGGCATTTAGAAAATAGGAATGCAAAGCTTTGGGATCACGACTTGGTGGGGCTATGTAAAGGTAGGTATTAGTGTCTGCCTGATGTATACCCTAAGTCCCCCAGAGTTAACCAACAATATCTGTGTTTGGGATCTAGAGGGGTTAGCGAACAGGTGACTGGTCTTTGCCTCCTCGCTTTTTCTTTGGTTATGTACTGGCGATAATCATACCCCTTAATCTCTCCAGTAACTCGAGCAACTTCTCCCTTGCACTTGGTATCTGTTGATGTGCAGCGGAGTCATGAGGCCCTGCACTGTCTAGCGTGTCGAGCAGTTTTTCCTGCTGGGTAATCTTCTGTCGACACCGCCATGCATGGTCTCTGGTCCTCCACCTTGAATGCCTCACTCAGACAGGGCAGAGGAAGCAGTACCTTCATTCTCCAAAAGATAATCACAAATAGCAGTTGCTGCGGAAGATCGAGTCCTTCAGAGTATCCCTATTTAATTTCCAAGATGGGATTGGTGGTCTGGGGGGCTCCAGTGCAGGGCCAATAAGAATGGATTGTGGTCTGAATGTGTTCTAGCAAGGTGTTCGGAGTGGAGCACCCTGCTGCATAATAAGCCATTGCAAAGTAATGAGTCCAACCATACAAAAAGGTCATGCTTGTCTGAGTAATAAGAATGTTCCCCTAGCTGGGGGTAATGCTCTCTCCCGTCATCCACCAATCCCCGCTCCCGTTTCCACCCCAGGAAAATTTAGCTGCAGCATGAGACTGGGAAGGAGATAGCAGCAAGTGGGATCTATCCAGGGCGGTGTCAGCTTTACAGTTAAAGTCCCCCCACCCAGCCTCAAGCATCAAAGGGTGTGAAGAGATTTAAAGACCATGACTTAAGGAAGTTTTGTTTATCTGTGTTTGGAGCATAGAGATTCATTCGAGCAGTATCCTTGCTGACCATCCGGCCTGGGCCCCGGGCAGAACAGCAAGCTACCCGATTCATCGTATGTGCAAATGCTGCGACAAAGTGAAGAAGAAATACAAGCTGAAAAGTAAAGCAAGTGGATGAACATAGAGGTCACAATCAAATTAGTTTTTTTTCAGAGTTTTATATAGCGCAAACTTGACCCAAAGGTATCAGAGCGCATTACATGAGCACCAGGTACGTTACACAAGGACACATTTTTTTGTTAGACACGGGGAGATTAAGTGATTTGCCCAGAATCTCAGGATGTTTAGCGTCCTTCCGAGACTCGAACTCGGTTCCCCAGATTTGAGATCGATCGCCATAGCCTGTTAGGCCACATCCTCACCCCTGAGTTTGTGTTCCTCGTGTGACTTTAGGTAACAGCATACTGACATCGGACCCAGTGGCACTTCCAATGGCCGAGTTAAACTTGTACTGTAAGCTAGCTGTTCCCCCAAGACTACCTCCAGAGTGTGCAAATGTTGCAGCCATCCCCATAGCTCCAACTCTGCCATCCTGCTGTGTAGGGCGCGACCCCTCACGTCTTACCTGGAGGGAGCTTCTGCGCCTAGGGGGCCCAACAGAGTAAAAAAAAAAAATGTAAATCCGTATTTGTAAAGCGCGAACTACTCACCCTTAAGGGTCTCAAGGCGCTGGGGGCCATCGTGGAACTTAAGGGAGCTATTACCCAGAGTCACATGGTGCTGAGCTGCCGCCGGAGCCGGGGCTCGAGCCGTGAGCCCTGTGCTCCGAAGTAAGCTGCCCTGGCCGCTGCACCACACTCTCCTCAGAGTCATATGTATCCAGCCACTGCCATGGTGGAGAAAGAAGTGGGCTTTCATTCAATCTAAAGCCTTAACTTAGCTAGGAAGAGTAAGGCATATTTTATGTCCAATTCTCTTAGGCTCTTTTTCAGCAGTCTGGAATGACGCCCTTTGACACTGCACAGCAGCAGTGAAGTTTCAGGAACATAGATACATGTGCATTGTCCACTGCGAAGGGTCCAGCACTCTGCCCCTGTTGAAGTATAAAGTTGCAATTCCGATAATGTAGTAGGCGTGCCACCATAGATTGTGGAGGTGTCCATGGCGCGGGGTTTTTGGCAGCACTCTCTTGAGAACGTAATGTTTAGACAGGCCCTCAGGAGCAACCACTTCCTGCAGCCAGTCCTCCAGAAAGCTGGTAATGGATGATCCCTCAATGCGCTCAGGTAGGCCAACCACTCTTTCCTTGTTCCTCCTAGCCCTACCCTCCTGATCTTCAGTCAAGTACTCTAATATTTTGACCCTGCCAGCCAGAGTGCCCAACTCATCCATATGAGATTTGGATGAGCTGCCCAGCACCATAAGGTCTCCCTGAACCAGGCAGAGTTGAGCAGCCATTCTCCAGTGGTCGTCGCGCAGGAAGTCTATTTTGCTTTTGAGGGCATCTCGGGAAGAGCCAATGGCAGCAAGTATAGTGTCCACTTGGCTTCAGATAGGGGAGCCGCAAGGGGGTGCGTTGAGAGCAGCATCTTCCTTGTGGTGTTGAGACCTCCCCATGCTGAGATCAAGGAGGAGTTGATGTAAGGATGAAGCCTACAGGCTGTTGTGAGAGCACTTCCGGAGCAATGGCTAGAGCAGGGTACAGGGCCCTATACCAGATGGGCAGCCATGGCAGGCGTGTTATGATCAGGTTGCCCCCTATTAACTGCTAAATCAGGTGGAGGCCACTCTCACCCAGACAATGCTCCATCCGTAGGGCAGAGGTGTGGTTGGCTACTCACGGAGGACTCGCATGTTCCCGGGGAGAGGTGTTTGTAGGCCAGCAGTCTCCCACAGAGCAGTCAGTTTGCAGCAGGATGGGGATACTACAGGTCACCCGGTGCTCAACCGGCAAGCTCCTCTTCAAAGGGTGTGTCAGAGACGAAGAAAAGTTTGGCCTCTGCTGGTAACAAGGACCAGTGGCAGTCGGGGGAGTTTCAGGCTGGTCACAGGTGCGTTGCAGCTTATCAACCACATGGCGGGGGAAGGGCACTGGTCTCCATGTGCCAAAGGCAGTTATGGGTGGTCATCAGGTGGGTCAGCCCCTCCCGGGGCGATCAAAGCCCCCACCGGTGAGCCATCTCCACTGGCCCAGCCAGTCCTCCAGCCACCATCTTAGGCTGCACTCAGCAGCGCGGACATTAGTACTGCCTGGGATTGGGATAGATCCAGTCGGGCCCCAAAACAGGGCCATGGGATGCTAGGGAGATAGCGCCGATACCTCCAAGGGCAGGATGGTCGTCTGGGTAACAGAATGTCTGTCGTTGCCCGGGTCCAGGGAGAGTGCTCGGACAGAGCGAGTTGTACAGCATGGTGGCTAGCCTCGCCCCCTTGCATTCTCTGGATAGTAGGTATCCGATTTTCATTCATTTTCTGTTTTTCTTGCTCCGCTTATAGATCTTTACATTTGTATTTCATATCCTGCCTTTCAGACTCCCTTAATTTGTAACTATTGCAAACTGACAAAGGTGAAATAGTTGCATATTGTTTAATACCAGTTGTAGGTAGCATGGTAAGTGGGGAAACAAGCGTTTAGGACCTATACTGTTGCGTCCAAGGTGGAGTATGGTTCACATGGGTGTGATTCACTATTTTTAGATTCAGCTTACTTTTCATCCACATAACTGAACTTTGTAACCAGCCTACCCATCTTCATTGTGCTGCTGGGTTGTTTCTGTGGAAGCAGAGCGCTAGCTGAGCACTTTGCAGCCCCTCACCCTACCTTCCCCAATTATATATGGTGGCTTACGAAGAGCCGCTCCAGAAAAAAAATGAGCTTCTTGAGAGCATTTTACAGCTCCCTACACCCCCACCCACAAACAGACACACACACACTTCCCCATCCTACGACAGAGACGCTCCTGTGGAAACAGAATGCCCTGCAAGCACTGTGAAGCCGCACTCCCATGCCTTACCCATTACTTACTTCTGATTGCCGACACTGGGCCCTTCCCGTACAGATAGCACCCATGGAGTACTTTAACCCGTCCCCATCTTTCAGTTTTAATGCTGGGTAAAGTCAGTGAAAGCAGAGTACAAGTCAAGTGTGCGCTTCCAGCACCAGGAGCTGAGCCCTGCATCACAAAGCCCCTTTACTTCGCTCCATATTCTGCTGGTGGATGTAGATCGGGGGGAGGGGAGGCTCTTCTTTTACTTTAGGAATACAGCTATGTTTATCGGCACAAATGCTCTCATTTTCACACACCCTACAACCCTCTCAAGTCCCTGTCATCTCTCTGCCTTCACCAGTTTGTATTTTGTTATCCTCGCTGCGGGATGGGAAGAACCCGATGATGAAGCATGCCAACAAGGGACCATTTGGTGGGTGAGGGTTATTTTTAAAAAACATTGTGTTTCCCTATACATCTTTAAGGGACACACGGCTCTCATAGATGTTGAACTAACCTAGGAAGGATACAGTTACACTATCAAGTCAGATCTAAAAATCCATGTACGTTAATGACTGCCCTCCTTCCATCTGTGCTACTGCCAGAGAAAAAGAACATAAATTGTCATTTTCTAAGACACTTTAACAGCATGGCAGTATTGTGTGTGCGCTTCTAAAAGGTTAACCTCAGGCAGCCAGATAAGTAAACAAAATTAGCACAGCTGTACGGAGGGCAAGCACTTTTTTGTGGCAGCACACAACTTCTGCCCAATCAAACATGTACTCCTGGCTCGCAACATGTTGGCGGAGCGAAAACCCCTCACCTGGTGATTCTCACATAATTGTCTGGTAACAGTTGTGCTGTCAAGTCAGACCATAATGAAGTGGGCCACAGGTGTATTCCCTGTGCTGACAGGTCCTTAGAGGCAAGAGGAAATCACAGATTAGGTCCCAGCCATTTAGAACCGAAATCTATTAACTTTGCATTTCTGGTTTCCTATTGTTATAAATAACAATAAAAGAAATTTGCAAAAAAACCTGTTTATCTTTTTTATGAGTATTGTCGTTTTACAGGTCGAATTAGATCAAAAGTGCATTTTTTTTTTTTAAACGTAAACATGAGCTCTCAGACAAGGAGTGTCTTTATTGGTGTTTCTCTCTGCCGAAAAAGGAGGACTGAGACCTAGACCCATGAAATGTGAGAGGTTGACCAGATGGAGGCAAACCTCCATCTGTCTTTAGTAGTAAGAACTTTGCACAGCTTAGAGGAATCCCTAAAATGGATATTATTTGGACCCCAGCCAGAAAAAGTACGGAGAGAGTTGCTTGTTAACCTTTACGATAGGAGGATCCAGTCAGATGAATTTGACAGTCACCTGTCTGTGGACAGAGGTCATGCATGATGATCCACTAGACCTGAAGAAGCAAACAATGTAGATACCCAAGTAAATATCATAAACACACAACTGAAGGGTCTATCTGAAAGAGACACGTTAGTGACAGATTCCTTACCTTAGAATATCCCCAGGCGTCAGGCTGGATCCGGAAACTTTTTGCGCAGCAGTACCCTTGCGCGTCGGTAGGTGGCGTTGTGCGGCTCCGCGTCCGTCGTCGGCGTCGTGATCGCCAGGATGACGTCGCGGGCAGTACTTAGACGCCGCCCCTGCGCGCTGACGTCAGTTCTTCTTTTTCCGCGCCAGCAAGCGCAGATCCGGGAAGAGCAGTGCCCTAGTCATTTTTTGACTAACTTTTTTGGTGAATTTTTTCACTGTTTCTTTCATATCGACTCCAAGGTGTCGTTAGGGGTGCCCGGCTTTAAACGTTGCGACGCCTGTGCTCGGATGATGTCCATCACAGACCCGCATCTGGAGTGTCTCTTCTGCCTCGGGCGAGACCACGACACGAAGTCGTGTTCCGACTGCTGGTCCCTAAATCCGAAAGCTTTGCGAGAGCGGTCTCGAAAGCTCCTCGAGGCCCGGCAGTCGGCTCCGCGCCGCACCAAGCCCCGGTCGCGTGAGAGGTCGAGGGGTCGGACGCGGAGTCCTCGCCGGTCGTCGGAATCCAAGTCTTCATCGTCCGGTAAGTCTAAACACAAGAAGTCCAAGAAGCATCATCGCTCTCGGTCTTCGCCTCGCCGGTCTCCCGACTCGGCTGAGGCCCCTCCCGGCACCGTCCCCGCGGCCCCGGACATGCCTGTGGAGTCGCCCCCGCAAAACCCGTCCTTCCCGGGTTCGGGGGCGGATCCGGCCCAAGTACAGGAATTCCTGTCGGCCATGGCCCGCCTCTTCGGGCCTCAAGGTCCCTCCGGTGCGCCTTCGGGCCCCGCGGGCCCTGATGGGGTTGCCCCGGCGTCGCCGACGACTCCGGTCCTGGCGTCGCTCGTGCCTCCAGCCTCGATCCCGGCTCCGGCTTCGGCCCCGGCCTCGATCCCGGCTCCGGTGGTACCGCAACCCCCATCGACGCCGGTCGACCTGACCACGCCTCTGCCGGCGCCGATGTCTCCGGTGCCGTTCCTGATGCCGCCTGGGGCTCCGGGCGGCGTCGTCCCCATGTACTCTCCGGCTCCGGACATGGAGCCGGACCGACGTCGCTCGACGCCGGTTCCGGCGCCGATGAGACCTTGGGTACCAAATGTCCCTCCTCCTCCTTATTTTGAACCGGAGGAGGACCAGGAGGACTGGGAGGGGTCTGAGGACCCTCTGACACAACAGTGTCAGTATGATGAGGACTGGGCAGAGGAACTAGGGATGCCAGTGGTCTAGATACTTCCCCTGACACTGGCATGCTGTCTCCTCCCGTGGCTACGGAGGAGGGAGCCAATTTTGCAACGGTGTTGCGTAGGGCAGCTGGAGCCTTACATCTCCGACTCCCTACTGTGGCGGTCAAGACTAATCTCTTGACAGAAGTGCTTCAGCCGACAGCCTCCTCCTTGGAGACTGTGCTGCCGTTCAACGATGTACTTACTGACGTTCTTTGGGCGCCTGGTCCAAGCCCAACACAGGGGCTCCTGTGGATAGGAACGTGTCCCGACGCCATCGCCCAGCTCCGGGCGACCCCTTGTTTCTCTCTGTCCACCCCACTCCTGAGAGCTTGGTTGTCCAAGCCTCGGCTTCCCAAACCGCCTTCCCTACCGCCCCTCCGGATAGGGAATCCAAACGCCTGGATCAATTTGGGAAGAAGGGTTTTTCTTCCTCCAGTGCTGGCTTGCGGTCCATCAACACCGCTTGTCTTTTGGGCCGATATACCCACTCCTTGTGGGATTCGGTGGCGACTGTTTTGCCCCAGTGTTCTGAGGAGGTCCAGACACTGCTTACCCGCGCCATTGCGGAGGGTAGGATGCGGCCAAATACACCATACGTTGTGGCCTTGACACCGCCGACTCGCTGGGCAGATCTATTGCAACGACGGTGGCGCTGCGTCGCCACGCCTGGCTGAGAACCACAGGTTTTTCGGGTGATGTCCAGAATACCCTCATGGACATGCCCTTTGATGGAGTCGGTCTTTTGGTTCCAAAGCAGACCATGCGTTGGAGCGTTTTAAGGACTCACGGGCTACTGCCAAGTCCCTGGGCCTTTCTGCTACACGCCCTCCGCTACCTTCTGCTTTTCGCCCCTATCGTGGCCACGGAAGGGGCGCCCAGTCACGTCAGCAGCCCAGCCACCGGCCCGCGCAGCAGGCGTCTTCGCGTGGCCGAGGACGTGGATACCGCCGTGGCGGTTCGGGCAACCAGCGTGCGGGTCAGGCCACCACCTCCAACCTGTCCGCGGCCTCCAAGCCCTCCTAGTCCCTCCTTTCAGGTGCACAGCACGCCAGTAGGGGCAGGGTCCGCCATCACCTTCACCACTGGCGTCCCATCACCTCGGACAGGTGGGTCTTGGACATTGTCCGAAGGGGCTACTCCCTCCCCTTCGAGACCACCCCCCAGCCATGCCACCACAATTCCACCGCATGTCAGGGGATCACTTGGTACTTATGCAGAAGGAAGTCACGGCCCTCTTGGCCAAGAGGGCCATCGAGCATGTTCCGACCCCAGAAGTAGGATGTGGTTGCTACTCCCACTACTTCCTGGTGCCCAAAAGGACAAGGAGGACATGCGTCCTATCTTGGACCTCCGGAACGTCAATCGCTTCCTCCGGAAGGAGAAGTTCAAGATGCTCACCCTAGCTCAGGTCTTGACTGCCCTAGACCCTGGAGACTGGTTGGTAGCGTTGGACTTGCAGGACGCCTATTTCCACATCCTCGTCCTGCCGGCCCACCGGCGTTACCTTCGGTTCACGGTAGGCCTCGAGCATTTTCAGTTCACCGTGCTCCCCTTTGGCCTTACCAGTGCCCCTCGGGTGTTCACGAAAGTGATGGCGGTGGTCGCAGCTCATCTGCGCCGGGCAGGGGTTTCAGTCTTCCCTACCTCGACGACTGGCTGCTGAAGGCGGGCTCGTCCCAGGCAGTCGTCTCCCACCTCCAGACTACGGCCGAACTCCTGCACTCGCTGGGGTTCTCCATCAATGTGCCGAAGTCGCATCTGATTCCTTCTCCACAGCTCCTTTTCATCGGAGCAGTTCTGGACACGACGCAGTTTCGGGCCTATCCTCCCGAACGGCGAGTCCGGGATATTCAGGCTATGATTCCGATCTTTCAGCCTTTATCCTGGGTTTCGGTACGGATGACCCTGAGGCTGCTGGGCCTCATGGCCTCCTGCATCCTGCTAGTCAATCATGCCAGATGGCATATGCGGGCTCTGCAGTGGGACCTGAAGTTCCAGTGGGCGCAGCACCAGGGCAACCTGTCCGATCACGTCCAGATCTCGGAGGGGACTGCAAAACAGTTGCAGTTGTGGCTCTCGAACCGGCAATGGGTCATGGGCAGATCCCTCTCCCTTCCCCAGCCAGAGCACACAGTAGTGACGGACGCGTCCCTTCTGGGATGGGGCGGTCACATGGGAGAGGCGGAGATCAGAGGCCTCTGGTCTCCGGGCGGAGTCCCGGCTCCATATCAACCTTCTGGAGCTCCGGGCGATCCGACTTGCACTCAAGGCATTCCTTCCCTCTGTCAAAGGGAAGGTAGTGCAGGTGTTCACAGACAACACCACCGCCATGTGGTACTGCAACAAACAAGGCGGGGTGGGGTCGTGGACCCTTTGTCAGGAGGCTCTGCGCCTCGGACATGGCTGGAACATCAGGGCATGTTCCTGATGGTTCAACACCTGGCAGGTTCTCTGAACGCCAGGGCGGATGAACTCAGCCGCAGGTGCATGATGGATCACGAATGGCGTCTTCACTCGGAAGTGGCGCAAGGGCTCTTTCTACAGTGGGGAGAGCCTTGGTTAGATCTATCTGAAAGAGACACGTTAGTGATAGATTCCTTACCTTAGAATATCCCCAGGCGTCAGGCTGGATCCGGAAAGTTTTGCGTAGCAGTACCCTTGCACGTCGGTAGGCGGCGTCGTGCGGCTCCGCGTCCGTCGTCGGCGTCGTGATCGCCGGGATGACGTCGCGGGCAGTACTTAGGCGCCGCCCCTGCGCGCTGACGTCAGTTCTTCTTTTTCCGCGCCAGCAAGCGCAGATCCGGGAAGAGCAGTGCCCTGGTCAATTTTTGACCATACTTTTGGGTGATTTTTTCACTGTTTTTTCCGACTTTAAGGTGTCGTAGGGATGCCCGGCTTCAAGCGATGCGGCGCCTGTGCGCGGATGATGTCCGTCACCGACCCGCATTGGGAGTGTCTCTTCTGCCTCGGCCGAGGCCACGACACCGAGTCTTGTCCCGAATGCCAGGCCCTCAACCCGAAAGCTTTGCGAGAGCGGTCTCGAAAGCTCCTCGAGGCCCGGCATTCGGCTCCACGGAGGCCCCGGTCGCGTGAGAGGTCCAGGGGTCGCCGCGGAGTGCACACCGGTCGTCGGCGTCGAAGTCTTCTTCGTCCGGTAAGTCTAAGCACAAGAAGTCCAAGAAGCATCGCCGCTCTCGGACTTCGCCTCGCCGGTCTCGCGACTCGGCTGAGGCCCCTCCCGGCACCGTCCCCGCGGCCCCGGACTTGCCTGTGGAGTCGCCCCGACATACCCGCCCTTCCCGGGTTCGGGGCGGATCCGGCCAAGGTACAGGAGTTCCTGTCGGTCATGGCCCGCCTCTTCGGGCCTTCAGGCCCCTCCGGTGCGCCTTCGGGCCCCGCGGGCCCTGATGGGGTTGCTCCGGCGTCGCCGGCGGCTCCGGCCCCGGCGTCGCCCGTGCCTCCAGCCTCGATCCCGGCTCCGGCTTCGGCCCCGGCCTCGATCCCGGCTCCACAACCCCCATCGACGCCGGTCGACCTCACGACACCTCCGCCGGCGCCGATGTCTCCGGTGCCGTTCTCGACGCCGCCCTGGGCTCCGGGCGGCGTCGTCCCCCAGTTCCTTCCGGCCCGGACATGGACCCGGAGCGACGCCGCCGACGCCGGCTCCGGCGCCGATGGGACCTTGGGTCCCAAATGTCCCTCCTCCTCCTTATTTTGAACCAGAGGAGGACCAGGAGGACTGGGAGGGGTCTGATGACCCTCTGACGCGCAACTGTCAGTATGATGAGGACTGGACAGAGAGTCTAGGGGAGGCCAGTGGTCTGGATACTTCCCCTGACACTGGCATGCTGTATCCTCCCGTGGCTACGGAGGAGGGGGCCAATTTTGGTACGGTGTTGCGTAGGGCTGCTGGGGCCTTACGTCTCCAGCTCCCTACTTTGACGGTCAAGCCTAACATCTTGACAGAGGTGCTTCAGCCGGCAGCCTCCTCTGCGGAGACTGTGCTGCCGTTTAACGACGCCCTCACTGACGTTCTTTTGGGCGCCTGGTCCAAGCCCAACACAGGGGCTCCTGTGGATCGGAACGTGTCACGACGCCATCGCCCCGCTCCGGGCGACCCCCTGTTTCTTTCTGTCCACCCCACTCCTGAGAGCTTGGTTGTCCAAGCCTCCGCTTCCCAAACCGCCTTCCCTACCGCTCCTCCGGATAGGGAATCCAAACGCCTGGATCAGTTTGGGAAGAAAGGTTTTTCTTCCTCCAGTGCTGGCTTGCGGTCCGTTAACACCGCTTGTCTTTGGGCCGATATACCCACTCCCTGTGGGATTCGGTGGCGGATGTTTTGCCCCAGTGCCCTGAGGAGGTCCAGGCACTGCTTTCCCGCGCCATTGCGGAAGGAAGGGATGCGGCCAAATACACTATCCGTTGTGGCCTTGACACCGCCGACTCACTGGGCAGGTCGATTGCAACGACGGTGGCGCTCCGACGCCACGCCTGGCTGAGAACCACTGGTTTTTCAGGGGATGTCCAGAATACTCTCATGGACATGCCCTTTGATGGAGTCGGTCTTTTGGGTCCAAAGCAGACCATGCGTTGGAGCGCTTTAAGGACTCACGGGCTACTGCCAAGTCCCTGGGCCTTTCTGCTACACGCCCTCCGCTGCCTTCTGCTTTTCGCCCCTATCGTGGCCACGGTAGGGGCGCCCCTTCACGTCAGCAGCCCAGCCACCGGCCCGCGCAGCAGGCGTCTTCGCGTGGCCGAGGACGTGGATTCCGCCGTGGCGGATCGGGCAACCAGCGTGCGGGTCAGGCCACCACCTCCAACCCGTCCGCGGCCTCCAAGCCCTCCTAGTCCCTCCTTTCAGGTGCACGGCACGCCAGTAGGGGGCAGGGTCCGCCATCACCTTCCCCACTGGCGCACCATCACCTCGGACAGGTGGGTCTTGGACATTGTCCGAAGGGGCTACTCCCTCCCTTCGAGACCACCCCCAGCCATGCCACCTCAATTCCACCGCATGTCAGGGGATCACTTGGTGCTTCTACAGAAGGAAGTCACGGCCCTCTTGACCAAGAGGGCCATCGAGCATGTTCCGACCCCAGAAGTAGGGCGTGGTTGCTACTCCCACTACTTTCTGGTGCCCAAAAAGGACAAGGAGGACATGCGTCCTATCTTGGACCTCCGGAACGTCAATCGCTTCCTCCGGAAGGAGAAGTTCAAGATGCTCACCCTAGCTCAGGTCTTGACTGCCCTCGACCCTGGAGACTGGTTGGTAGCGTTGGACTTGCAGGACGCGTATTTCCACATCCCCGTCCTGCCGGCCCACCGGCGTTACCTTCGGTTCACGGTAGGCCCCGAGCATTTTCAGTTCACCGTGCTCCCTTTGGCCTTACAAGTGCCCCTCGGGTGTTCACGAAAGTGATGGCGGTGGTCGCAGCTCATCTGCGCCGGGCAGGGGTTTCAGTCTTCCCCTACCTCGACGACTGGCTGCTGAAGGCGGGCTCGTCCCAGGCAGTCGTCTCCCACCTCCGGACTACGGCCGAACTCCTGCACTCGCTGGGGTTCTCCATCAATGTGCCGAAGTCGCATCTGATTCCTTCTCCACAGCTCCTTTTCATCGGAGCAGTTCTGGACACGACGCAGTTTCGGGCCTATCCTCCCGAACGGCGAGTCCGGGATATTCAGGCTATGATTCCGATCTTTCGGCCTTTATCCTGGGTTTCGGTACGGATGACCCTGAGGCTGCTGGGCCTCATGGCCTCCTGCATCCTGCTGGTCAATCATGCCAGATGGCATATGCGGGCTCTGCAGTGGGACCTGAAGTTCCAGTGGGCGCAGCACCAGGGCAACCTGTCCGATCACGTCCAGATCTCGGAGGGGACTGCAAAACAGTTGCAGTGGTGGCTCTCGAACCGGCAATGGGTCATGGGCAGATCCCTCTCCCTTCCCCAGCCAGAGCATACAGTTGTGACGGACGCGTCCCTTCTGGGATGGGGCGGTCACATGGGAGAGGCGGAGATCAGAGGCCTCTGGTCTCCGGGCGGAGTCCCGGCTCCATATCAACCTTCTGGAGCTCCGGGCGATCCGGCTTGCACTCAAGGCATTCCTTCCCTCTGTCAAAGGGAAGGTAGTGCAGGTGTTCACAGACAACACCACCGCCATGTGGTACTGCAACAAACAGGGCGGGGTGGGGTCTTGGACCCTTTGTCAGGAGGCTCTGCGCCTCTGGACATGGCTGGAACATCAGGGCATGTTCCTGATGGTTCAACACCTGGCAGGTTCTCTGAACGCCAGGGCGGACGAACCTCAGCCGCAGGTGCATGATGGATCACGAATGGCGTCTTCACTCGGAAGTGGCGCAAGGTCTCTTTCTGCAGTGGGGAGAGCCTTGGTTAGATCTATTCGCCACCGAAGAGAACGCGCAATGTCATCAGTTCTGCGCGTTGGAATTTCCAAGGCGGCACTCGCTCGGCGACGCTTTCGTCGCGAGTGGAGTTGCGGTCTGTTGTACGCCTTTCCGCCTATACCACTTCTACCCAGAGTGTTGAAGAAGATTCGGCACAACCGGGCCCAAGTCATTCTTGTGGCTCCGGACTGGGCTCGAAGAGTTTGGTATCCCGAGCTACTCAGTATGAGCATAGATCCCCCGATCCGTCTGCCTCTTCGGGAGGATCTTCTGTCGCAGCAGCAGGGGGCGGTCCTCCACCCGAACCTGTCCAGTCTACACCTGCTTGCGTGGAGATTGAGCGGCGGCAGTTGATTCCTTTCGACTTGCCTCCCGAAGTTTGTGATGTGATTCTGGCAGCCAGGCGTCCCTCCACTAAGGTGGTATACGCCTGCAGGTGGAACAAATTTGTGGCATGGTGCACAGCAAAGGCTGTGAATCCCCTTTCTGCCCCTCTTTCTGAGGTCCTTCTGTTCCTTCTCTCTCTGGCCCAACAGGGTTCTGCCCTGGGTACCATCAAGGGTTATCTTTGTGCTATCTCGGCCTTCCTCAGGCTCCCTGATCAGCCCTCCTTTTCAAGTCCCCTGTTGTTAACAGGTTCTTAAAAGGCATTACTCACCTCTTCCCTCCTGTTCCGTTTGTAATGCCTCAGTGGGACTTGAACTTGGTTCTTACCTTTTTAATGTGCGCTCCCTTTGAGCCTCTGCATAACTGTCCTCTTCGTCTTCTGACTCTGAAGACTGCCTTTCTGGTGGCCATCACCTCCGCTCGGCGGGTGAGTGAGCTCCAGGCTCTATCTTGCAAACCTCCCTTTCTGTCTGTTCATCCAGGCAAGGTTGTTCTTCGGACGCGTCCGTCCTTCTTGCCGAAGGTGGTTACTGCTTTCCACATTGGGCAGACCATCACTTTGCCCACCTTCTTTCCGCCTCCGCATCCTTCCAGAGAGGAAGAGAGGCTCCACCGTCTGGACCCAAAACGTGCGCTCCTTCTATATCGACCGCACAAAACACTTCCGGGTGGATGACCAGCTCTTTGTTGGCTACGTGGGCGCCAAAAAGGTCGGGCGGTGCACAAGAGGACCGTCTCCCGCTGGGTTACCTTGTGCATCAAGACCTGCTATTCTTTGGCCAAGAAGGAGCCTCCTGTTGGGCTGCGTGCCCATTCCACCAGGGCAACGGCTGCTACCACGGCCTTGGGCCGCGGTGTTCCGCTGCCGGTTATCTGTCAGGCAGCTACGTGGGCCTCGCTGCACACGTTTACTAAGCATTACTGCCTTGACAGTCAGGTCCGGAGGGACGGCTTCTTTGGCCGTTCTGTCCTCCAGGACTTCCTTGTCTGATCTTTGTTCGCAGACCCACCACCGGGGTTGGTATTGCTGGGGTATCTATTCTAAGGTAAGGAATCTATCACTAACGTGTCTCTTTCAGATGCACAAGTTACTAACTTGTGTAACGATATATCTGTAAGAGACAGTAGTTAGTGATAGATTCCTTACCGCCCCACCCATCCTCCCCGTTCTGCGAACTGATTTCTAGGGTTAAGGACATCCCTTTCAGGGCCCTAGTATTTTTCAGACACCTGTGTCAGCTTCTTGCATGGCTCTGCGTTCCTGGCGCGGAAAGTCGTGTACAGAACTGACGTCCAGCGCGCAGGGGCGGCGCCTAAGTACTGCCCGCGACGTCATCCCGGCGATCACGACGCCGACGACGGACGCGGAGCCGCACGACGCCGCCTACCGACGCGCAAGGGTACGGCTACGCAAAACTTTCCGGATCCAGCCTGACGCCTGGGGATATTCTAAGGTAAGGAATCTATCACTAACTACTGTCTCTTACAGATATATCGTTACACAAGTTAGTAACTTGTGCATTCGCCACCGAAGAGAACGCGCAATGTCATCAGTTCTGCGCGTTGGAATTTCCAAGGCGGCACTCGCTCGGCGACGCTTTTCGTCGCGAGTGGAGTTCCGGTCTATTGTACGCCTTTCCGCCTATACCACTTCTACCCAGAGTGTTGAAGAAGATTCGGCACGACCGGGCCCAAGTCATTCTTGTGGCTCCGGACTGGGCTAGAAGAGTTTGGTATCCCGAGCTACTCAGTATGAGCGTAGATCCCCCGATCCGTCTGCCTCTTCGGGAGGATCTTCTGTCGCAGCAGCAGGGGACGGTCCTCCACCCGAACCTGTCCAGTCTACACCTGCTTGCGTGGAGATTGAGCGGCGGCAGTTGATTCCTTTCGACTTGCCTCCCGAAGTTTGTGATGTGATTCTGGCAGCCAGGCGTCCCTCCACTAAGGTGGTATACGCCTGCAGGTGGAACAAGTTTGTGGCATGGTGCACAGCAAAGGCTGTGAACCCCCTTTCTGCCCCTCTTTCTGAGGTCCTTCTGTTCCTTCTTTCTCTGGCCCACCAGGGTTCTGCCCTGGGTACCATCAAGGGTTATCTTTGTGCTATCTCGGCCTTCCTCAGGCTCCCTGATCAGCCCTCCCTTTTCAAGTCGCCTGTTGTTAACAGGTTCTTAAAAGGCATTACACACCTCTTCCCTCCTGTTCCGTTTGTGATGCCTCAGTGGGACTTGAACTTGGTTCTTACCTTTTAATGTGCGCTCCCTTTGAGCCTCTACATAACTGTCCTCTTCGTCTTCTGACTCTGAAGACAGCCTTTCTGGTGGCCATCACCTCCGCTCGGCGGGTGAGTGAGCTCCAGGCTCTATCTTGCAAACCTCCCTTTCTGTCTGTTCATCCAGACAAGGTTGTTCTTCGGACGCGTCCGTCCTTCTTGCCAAAGGTGGTTACTGCCTTCCACATTGGGCAGACCATCACTTTGCCTACCTTCTTTCCGCCTCCGCATCCTTCCAGAGAGGAAGAGAGGCTCCACCGTCTGGACCCAAAACGTGCGCTCTCCTTCTATATCGACCGCACAAAACACTTCCGGGTGGATGACCAGCTCTTTGTTGGCTACGTGGGCGCCAAAAAAGGTCGGGCGGTGCACAAACGAACCATCTCCCGCTGGGTTACCTTGTACATCAAGACCTGCTATTCTTTGGCTAAGAAGGAGCCTCCTGTTGGGCTGCGTGCCCATTCCACCAGGGCAACGGCTGCTACCACGGCCTTGGGCCGCGTTGTTCCGCTGCCGGTTATCTGTCAGGCAGCTACGTGGGCCTCGCTGCACACGTTTAAAAAGCATTACTGCCTTGACAGTCAGGTCCGGAGGGACGGCTTCTTTGGCCGTTCTGTCCTCCGGGACTTCCTTGTCTGATCTTTGTTCGCAGACCCACCACCGGGGTTGGTATTGCTGGGGTATCTATTCTAAGGTAAGGAATCTGTCACTAACGTGTCTCTTTCAGATGCACAAGTTACTAACTTGTGTAACGATATATCTGTAAGAGACAGTAGTTAGTGACTGATTCCTTACCGCCCACCCATCCTCCCCGTTCTGCGAACTGATTTCTAGGGTTAAGGACATCCCTTTCAGGGCCCTAGTATTTTTCAGACACCTATGTCAGCTTCTTGCATGGCTCTGCGTTCCTGGCGCGGAAAGTCGTGTACAGAACTGACGTCAGCGCGCAGGGGCGGCGTCTAAGTACTGCCCGCGACGTCATCCCGGCGATCACGACGCCGACGACGGACGCGGAGCCGCACGACGCCGCCTACCGACGCGCAAAGGGTACTGCTGCGCAAAACTTTCCGGATCCAGCCTGACGCCTGGGGATATTCTAAGGTAAGGAATCTGTCACTAACTACTGTCTCTTACAGATATATCGTTACACAAGTTAGTAACTTGTGCATCAGAAACAGCTAGGAAGCAAACCAATTTTTAGAACCACAGCAATCCACAACTCTAGAAAGACAAGCAGCAGTTATGGCCCAGGTGCAAGGTAAATATTAATAGCACTTTAGTTTGAATGCAGGACCTGTCAAGCAAGCCAGAACCAAAAACATTGCAGCCCTTACTCAAACGTAGTTTAGATAGCATGCCAGCAGTCAGGACCAAACGTTTATTTTTCACAGGTATTTCGTCAACCCAGCAGCAAGGTATCAGTTAAAAGTGCTGAGATGTAAGACGTCCCTGGCTATTAAAGATCCTCTCCATGACCCTGAAGCCATGAACCTGAATCGATTTCTGCATCCAATCATCCATGTGTGCTGTCATGATTTTGTCTGTTCTGACACTTAGTGTCACCAGCTTGGGTGATTTTTCTTTCCCCAGAAAGAACACAGAAGGGCACCACTGTTGTGGCTGCTGCTCATAGCAAAGGCAACTGCTAAAGGATGCCCTGTGAGATTCACACTTTTGTCTCTGTTGCACTGAGGCATTCCCAGGATTTTTAAAGCAGGGTTCTTATGTGAAATTCCTATTTTTGAGAAACCATCCTTTAAGGGGGGTCTTTTCCCCACCAAACCCTGAAAATGTTCATATTGATGGAGTATAGTTGAAGTAATATCTAGGCTCCTGAATCACGGTGCTAGCCTATATGTTAAACCCGTAGACTCTGGCTTTGGTTTCAAATATACCCTTTGGAAGACGTACACATTAGAGGCTCGGACATCACACTGAAGCGCTATCCTTCAAGTTGAACAGATTTTGCAAAAGTTAACATTTTACAATAGTTATGTTTCAGATTTCATGAATCTTGTATAAGTAGATCTCACTCAATAGAGATATCCTTCAAGTGACAGAGTCTAGACTTTACCTTTAGATATCAAGACTATTTGCCAAAAGTGGGAATCCTATTGAATTGGAAACCCTCTGTTACTGGACCCAAAGAATGATCAAGGAAGCAGTGTGTATTTCTTTCCTCGTTGCTTTCCTGAAAGGGCAGTGAGTTTCCTCATCCTGTGTGAGGAAATGATATACTCTATAATTTCAGATTGATGCGAATATTTTACGAACATAAGTGTTCGAGTATGACTGTATTTGATTTCGCTTCAAATATGTTTAGCACAATATGTTCCTTTAATTTCAGAGAGATGCTTAGAGACCCAGAGAAACGATCGAAAATGATATCCAACCCAATAAATTTCAACCATGTTGCTCACATGGGACCTGGGGATGGAATGCAAGTTCTCATGGATCTACCACTGGTAAAACATGTTTAAAATATGTATTTTGTGATGATGCGTATTGAATACTTACAATAAATCTTCGCTGTAAGGACTGTGATGTAAATACAAAATGGGTATTATGAGAATATTTAGGGAAATGTTACAGTGGAACACTGCTAACCTGAGCAAGTTGAATGTTGCCTTTTGATTTATTTTAAATTAGTCTAAATATTTAAGAAGATGTATGTAAATATAAAATCACAACAGTAAAGTGGTGATCTTCTAAGTAATCTGTTTCTTCTTCCCTTTCTTGTTTGTTTTGTTAAAATACCAGAATGAATTTCCTCCCCCTCATCCTCTCGACACTCTGCTCTGATATCACCTCCAGCAAACTTTGAGCACGTCTATCACATGAGCTCTATTTCTGCTGAAATCTTTCTACAGAATGACAATTCCTCACTGCAAGAATACCCTCTGCTTTCTTCCTCTTCCTGTCCCTCCTCCACTTCTTTAGCAAGGGTAGGCGTAGCTATAAACATCTGATTTGGAATGGTGTGCTGTGCCATTTTGCCAGTGCTGAAGAAAATCGGATTGAAAATACTAATATTTAAGCAGTCACTATTTTGGGTGCGTTTGGTTACTTTTTGAGATTGCTGAGCTGCTGATGCTATGCATGCATGAGTCTAAATACGTTTGACCTATTATTTGCATTCACCTGAAGCTTTTATGCAAATTCTAAGGTTCTTTCAGAACCTCAAATATTTGTTTCAATTTTAAATCAAAGCTGTTTATAAAATAGAATGGAATTTGAGATGTGTGATTAGGGCCTTTACTAGACAAGGTCTAACTATTTTCTCCATGGATTCATTCCTACATTCACACTTTTCTTGTGCCATACATATTTAGAGTGGGCCCAGCCATATCTTAATTTAAGCCTTTTTTACTAGAAAAAGGACCTGAAACCCCTTTAATAGGCTGTTCCCCAATCCAATGGTAACATAATGGAAGATATGTAACGTGATTAGAACATTGCAGTGTCCTTATTGTTCTGGCAACCTTTCTCATTGTTGCAATGGTTAACAAGAACAAATTGATTGCATATTGAGACCAAGGTGTAAGAAGTTAATAGTTAGTTGAGAACTTGTCGAAAGAGCTGGGCTTTGAGTCATTTGTTGAGGTGAAGGATATTCTGGCATTATTACAAATTCAGGATCAGTTACTTGCAAAGTATGGTGCATGTCCTACCAGTTAGTAACAGTTTTTCCCCCATTTTTCTGTACTTCTTTTGGGTAAGGGAAGAAATAAGGAAGAGGCTTGTACAAGATTTCAGATACTTGGACTTGTCTTTCTGAAGTAGCAGTTTAGGAGTTAGGATAGCACTGTGCTGTAAATGGCCTCTGGGTGAGACAGAGGGCATTGAACTATGCCTACCATTTCATGGAACCCAGGACAGGGCCTTGATTGATGTGTTTGAATCACCTAAACAACAGAGAACCAACTGTAGGTGGTTGGCTACATTTTTAAAGAAAGAACGTTACCCTACTCCAGAAATGGGAAGTCCTATTTCATGATAAACAATACCTCTAGTGGAATTGAAAAGCGTGGATTATCTCCTTTATATTTTATATATTTCACAAACTGTGATTTTGGCCAACAAACTGGGACTAAGAATAGATCTTGTTCAAAGGTGACTGCAGAGTAGCAGAATGGGATCTGTGCAGAAGTGGAAGTGTACAGAGGAAAGTCTAAGATGTGACTGCAAAACATCCTTTTTGGGACCTTAAAAAGATGTAAAAGGCAACAAGGCATAGCACAGTCCCAAAGCACTTTTTTGCTACAATGTTCAGCATTACGACATGTAGTAAATTAAATGCTGCTTCTGCTTAACCCCTTAACTGCGGGGCCTTTTCTCGCCGAGCTGATCCCCTTTTTGGCTATTTGGGGTAGTTCACTCTTAGGCCTCCATAACTTTTTGCCCACATATGGGTATCCACGTTAAATTTGCGTCCCTTTTTATTTATTTTTTTACAAACATCCCGGGGATTATAAAGGTACCTAGGGTTTGTGGATTCCCCTTGAGGGGGCCAACAAAATGAACAAAATATAGCTACATTTTGAGGTTTTTGGGGGAAAAATAGGAAAACGTTCTCTAGATAAGCGTCTGGTTCTTTTCCTAAATATGGCATCAACAAACGGTTTGCTGTCCTAAAATCACCATCTTGCCAGCTTTCAGGAACATGCAGAGCTGAATCAAAAAGTATGCTTTTAACACAGTTGTGGCATTTTTCTGTGCTTTCAACCTACTTCCAGTTTGCGATGTGAAACTAATGGGTGATCCAAGAAAGCTATAGATTTCTAAAAAGTAGACAAAATTCCAAATTCAGCAAGGGGTCATATGCGTAGATCCCTCAAGCTTTTCCTAAAGAAACTAACTGTTAAATTAAATATTGGAAATGAGTAGGAAACATGTGACAACGCTTTCATCTGTGACTTTTTGTCACGTTGGCCGATTTACAAAAGCAATATACCATTACATCCACTAGACCCTTCTGGTTGCGGGTAAATATAGGAATTGTAGAACCCGAGGTACCCAGAGCGAACAACTGGGCTGCCCTGTACAGTGTTTTTGATTGTTTACCAAGTATAGACCAATTCATACTGTTAAATTTGTAGAGTGAAAAATGGGTAGCAAGGAAACCCATATATTTCTGAAATGGGCACAAGATATGGAGTTTAGGAGCAGTGGTTATTTGTACGTTTTCTGAATTTGTGGGTACCTGTACTATCATGTGATTAGAGGGTATGTTTCAAAATGTCTTCTTTCTTACACACTGACCTATATTTGGAAGGTGCAAATGCAGCGAAATCAAATGGGTAATCACAAATGTTCTACTATCCTGTGTTCCCACATGTCTTTCTATAAAATTGGTACCTCACTTGTTTGGGTAGACCCTAGTGCCCGAGACAGGAAACGCGGCAAAACGCAACATTGACGCATCACATTTTCCTGCTGAAAACTCCCTTTTTCCAGTGTGGGTAGCTGTAGATTTTAGGCTCTAGCTCAGGCGACATCTAAGGAAACCTAGCAAACCTGTGCATTTTTGGAAACTAGACACCTAGGGGAATTCAGGGTGTGGTGACTTGCGTGGCTCTCACAAGATGTTTTTACCCCACATCCCTTGCAAACCTCAAACTTAAAAACAAATTTTCCTCACATTTCTGTGATGGAAAGTGCTGGAATCAGCAGGGGGCCACAAATGTCCTTCCACGCATCTTTCCTCCACCTCGCCTGTGTGGGTAGACGTAGTGCCTGTGACAGAAAAGGGCCCGGAACGCAACATTTGCAATGAGCACACGCCCTTTTTAGGTCTCGCGCCTAGCGTGCGTCTTTGTCTAAAACACAGCACGCAATTGGCCAAAGGCAGTCGCATTGCTCCGCCCATGGCCTATCGTGTCTATTACGCGCACCGATGCCATGTGGTTTCAATTATCGTGCCCAGACACGGGCGCGATAATGGAAACCAGATGGCTCGCTGTGGCACTCGCGGGCGTGTTTTTTTTTTTTTTTTTAACAATAGCGATCGCTTCGCAATCGCTTTCACTGCCGCTTGTCTAGTTTTCGTTTCAAGGAGGCAGTTTCAGCCGCATGTGCTTTTTACACCGCTGCCTTGTTTCCAGATAGTATCTGAAATAAGTCTTGCAGCTGCTTTTAAAAGTATTGAAGTATTATGCATTGCACTATGTTCACTATGTTCACACAGTGTAAAAATGTCTGCCCCATCTTTAGGCCGCTCCTCGGACTTCTGTGAGGCAGAACTCCCGTGTTTTCTGCTGACTGTCTTTGGCGTGGATGTACGGAGGAATGTTTGATTACAGTGTAACAGGCTTGGTGGCGAACTCCAGATAAATGTACACCACGCACGCAAAATGTTCCTTTGGGCATTCAGTTCAGCTACTTGCAGCGGTGGAGGGCTCTGCTCTTCGATGTACTTCCTGACGGACTGCTAAGTTTGAAGTGCCTGTCGGGCACAGGTTGCTCTTTTGAAACTTTCTTAGATTTTTCTCTGAGGAACAGTGCAATGCCAACAATGAGAATAGCACTGATGATACCAATGGGACTAGTGCCGATGCCAACAATGAGAATAGCACTGATGATACCAATGGGACTAGTGCCGATGCCAACAATGAGAATAGCACTGATAACAATGGGACTAGTGCCGATGCAAACAATGACAATAGCACTGATAACAATGGGACTAGTGCCGATGCCAACAATGAGAATAGCACTGATGATAACAATGGGACTAGTACCGATGCCAACAATGAGAATAGCACTGATGATAACAATGGGACTAGTGCCGATGCCAACAATGAGAATAGCACTGATGATAACAATGGGACTAGTGCCGATGCCAACAATGAGAATAGCACTGATAACCATGGGACTAGTGCCGATGCCAACAATGAGAATAGCACTGATGATAACAATGGGACTAGTGCCCATGACAATGAAAATAGCACTGATAACCATGGGACTAGTGCCCATGACAATGAGAATAGCGCTGATGATACCAATGGGACTAGTGCTCCTGACAACAATGAGGATAGCACTGATGATAACAATGGGACTAGTGCCGATGCCAACAATGAGAATAGCACTGATGATAACAAGATGATAACAATGGGACTAGTGCCGATGCCAACAATGAGAATAGCACTGATGATAACAATGGGACTAGTGCCGATGCCAACAATGAGAATAGCACTGATAACCATGGGACTAGTGCCCATGACAACAATGAGAATAGCACTGATGATACCAATGGGACTAGTGCCGATTCCAACAATGAGAATAGCACTGATGATAACAATGGGACTAGTGCCGATGCCAACTATGAGAATAGCACTGATGATAACAATGGGATTAGTGCTGATGCCAACAATGAGAATAGCACTGATGATACCAATGGGACTAGTGCCGATGCCAACAATGAGAATAGCACTGATGATCCCAATGGGACTAGTGCCGATGCCAACAATGAGAATAGCACTGATAACCATGGGACTAGTGCCCATGACAACAATGAGAATAGCACTGATACCAATGGGACTAGTGCCGATGCCAACAATGAGAATAGCACTGATGATAACAATGGGACTAGTGCCGATGCCAACAATGAGAATAGCACTGATGGTAACAATGGAACTAGTGCCGATGCCAACAATGAGAATAGCACTGATGATAACAATGGGACTAGTGCCGATGCCAACAATGAGAATAGCACTGATGATACCAATGGGACTAGTGCCGATGCCAACAATGAGAATAGCACTGATAACAATGGGATTAGTGCCGATGTAAACAAGGACAATAGCACTGATGATAACAATGGAACTAGTGCCGATGCCAACAATGAGAATAGCACTGATGATAACAATGGGACTAGTGCCGATGCAAACAATGAGAATAGCACTGATAACAATGGGACTAGTGCCCATGACAACAATGAGAATAGCACTGATGATACTAATGGGACTAGTGCCGATGCCAACAATGAGAATAGCACTGATAACAATGGGACTAGTGCTGATGCCAACAATGAGAATAGCACTGATGATAACAATGGGACTAGTGCCCATGCCAACAATGAGAATAGTACTGATAACCATGGGACTAGTGCCCATGACAACAATGAGAATAGTGCTGATGATACCAATGGGACTAGTGCTCCTGACAACAATGAGAATAGCACTGATGATAACAATGGGACTAGTGCCGATGCCAACAATGAGAATAGCACTGATGATAATGGGACTAGTGCCGATGCCAACAATGAGAATAGCACTGATGATAACAATGGGACTAGTGCCGATGCCAACAATGAGAATAGCACTGATGATAACCATGGGACTAGTGCCCATGACAATGAGAATAGCACTGATAACCATGGGAATAGTGCCCATGACAACAATGAGAATAGCGCTGATGATACCAATGGGACTAGTGCTCCTGACAACAATGAGGATAGCACTGATGATAACAATGGGACTAGTGCCGATGCCAACAATGAGAATAGCACTGATGATAACAATGGGACTAGTGCCGATGCCAACAATGAGAATAGCACTGATAACAATGGGACTAGTGCCGATGCCAACAATGAGAATAGCACTGATGATAACAATGGGAATAGTGCCCATGACAACAATGAAAATAGCACTGATGATATCAATGGGACTAGTGCCGATGCCAACAATGAGAATAGCACTGATAACAATGGGATTAGTGCCGATGCAAACAATGAGAATAGCACTGATGATAACAATGGGACTAGTGCCCATGACAACAATGAGAATAGCACTGATGATAACAATGGGACTAGTGCCCATGACAACAATGAGAATAGCGCTGATAACCATAGGACTAGTGCCCATGACAACAATGAGAATAGCACTGATGATAACAATGGGACTAGTGCCCATGACAACAAGGAGAATAGCACTGATGATAACAATGGGACTATTGCTCATGACAGCAATGAGAATAGCACTGATGATACCAATGGAACTAGTGCCCATGACAACAATGAGAATAGCGTTGGTGATACCAATGGGACTAGTGCTGATGCCAACAATGAGAATAGCACTGATGATACCAATGGGACTAGTGCCCATGCCAACAATGAGAATAGCACTGATAACCATGGGACTAGTGCCCATGACAATGAGAATAGCGCTGATGATACCAATGGGACTAGTGCTCCTGACAACAATGAGAATAGCACTGATGATAACAATAGGACTAGTGCCGATGCCAACAATGAGAATAGCACTGATGATAACAATGGGACTAGTGCCGATGCGAACAATGAGAATAGCACTGATGACAACAATGGAACTAGTGCCGATGCCAACAATGAGAATTGCACTGATGATAACAATGGGACTATTGCTCATGACAGCAATGAGAATAGCTCTGATAACCATGGGACTAGTGCCCATGACAACAATGAGAATAGCCCTGATAACCATGGGACTAGTGCCGATGCCAACAATGACAATAGCACTGATAACCATCGGACTAGTGCCCATGACAACAAAGAGAATAGCGCTGATGATACCAATGGGACTAGTGCCGATGCCAACAATGAGAATAGCACTGATAACAATGGGACTAGTGCCGATGCAAACAATGACAATAGCACTGATAACAATGGGACTAGTGCCGATGCCAACAATGAGAATAGCACTGATGATAACAATGGGACTAGTACCGATGCCAACAATGAGAATAGCACTGATGATAACAATGGGACTAGTGCCGATGCCAACAATGAGAATAGCACTGATGATAACAATGGGACTAGTGCCGATGCCAACAATGAGAATAGCACTGATAACCATGGGACTAGTGCCGATGCCAACAATGAGAATAGCACTGATGATAACAATGGGACTAGTGCCCATGACAATGAAAATAGCACTGATAACCATGGGACTAGTGCCCATGACAATGAGAATAGCGCTGATGATACCAATGGGACTAGTGCTCCTGACAACAATGAGGATAGCACTGATGATAACAAGATGATAACAATGGGACTAGTGCCGATGCCAACAATGAGAATAGCACTGATGATAACAATGGGACTAGTGCCGATGCCAACAATGAGAATAGCACTGATAACCATGGGACTAGTGCCCATGACAACAATGAGAATAGCACTGATGATACCAATGGGACTAGTGCCGATTCCAACAATGAGAATAGCACTGATGATAACAATGGGACTAGTGCCGATGCCAACTATGAGAATAGCACTGATGATAACAATGGGATTAGTGCTGATGCCAACAATGAGAATAGCACTGATGATACCAATGGGACTAGTGCCGATGCCAACAATGAGAATAGCACTGATGATCCCAATGGGACTAGTGCCGATGCCAACAATGAGAATAGCACTGATAACCATGGGACTAGTGCCCATGACAACAATGAGAATAGCACTGATACCAATGGGACTAGTGCCGATGCCAACAATGAGAATAGCACTGATGATAACAATGGGACTAGTGCCGATGCCAACAATGAGAATAGCACTGATGATAACAATGGAACTAGTGCCGATGCCAACAATGAGAATAGCACTGATGATAACAATGGGACTAGTGCCGATGCCAACAATGAGAATAGCACTGATGATACCAATGGGACTAGTGCCGATGCCAACAATGAGAATAGCACTGATAACAATGGGATTAGTGCCGATGTAAACAAGGACAATAGCACTGATGATAACAATGGAACTAGTGCCGATGCCAACAATGAGAATAGCACTGATGATAACAATGGGACTAGTGCCGATGCAAACAATGAGAATAGCACTGATAACAATGGGACTAGTGCCCATGACAACAATGAGAATAGCACTGATGATACTAATGGGACTAGTGCCGATGCCAACAATGAGAATAGCACTGATAACAATGGGACTAGTGCTGATGCCAACAATGAGAATAGCACTGATGATAACAATGGGACTAGTGCCCATGCCAACAATGAGAATAGTACTGATAACCATGGGACTAGTGCCCATGACAACAATGAGAATAGTGCTGATGATACCAATGGGACTAGTGCTCCTGACAACAATGAGAATAGCACTGATGATAACAATGGGACTAGTGCCGATGCCAACAATGAGAATAGCACTGATGATAATGGGACTAGTGCCGATGCCAACAATGAGAATAGCACTGATGATAACAATGGGACTAGTGCCGATGCCAACAATGAGAATAGCACTGATGATGACCATGGGACTAGTGCCCATGACAATGAGAATAGCACTGATAACCATGGGAATAGTGCCCATGACAACAATGAGAATAGCGCTGATGATACCAATGGGACTAGTGCTCCTGACAACAATGAGGATAGCACTGATGATAACAATGGGACTAGTGCCGATGCCAACAATGAGAATAGCACTGATGATAACAATGGGACTAGTGCCGATGCCAACAATGAGAATAGCACTGATAACAATGGGACTAGTGCCGATGCCAACAATGAGAATAGCACTGATGATAACAATGGGAATAGTGCCCATGACAACAATGAAAATAGCACTGATGATATCAATGGGACTAGTGCCGATGCCAACAATGAGAATAGCACTGATAACAATGGGATTAGTGCTGATGCAAACAATGAGAATAGCACTGATGATAACAATGGGACTAGTGCCCATGACAACAATGAGAATAGCACTGATGATAACAATGGGACTAGTGCCCATGACAACAATGAGAATAGCACTGATAACCATAGGACTAGTGCCCATGACAACAATGAGAATAGCACTGATGATAACAATGGGACTAGTGCCCATGACAACAAGGAGAATAGCACTGATGATAACAATGGGACTATTGCTCATGACAGCAATGAGAATAGCACTGATGATACCAATGGAACTAGTGCCCATGACAACAATGAGAATAGCGTTGGTGATACCAATGGGACTAGTGCTGATGCCAACAATGAGAATAGCACTGATGATACCAATGGGACTAGTGCCCATGCCAACAATGAGAATAGCACTGATAACCATGGGACTAGTGCCCATGACAATGAGAATAGCGCTGATGATACCAATGGGACTAGTGCTCCTGACAACAATGAGAATAGCACTGATGATAACAATAGGACTAGTGCCGATGCCAACAATGAGAATAGCACTGATGATAACAATGGGACTAGTGCCGATGCGAACAATGAGAATAGCACTGATGACAACAATGGAACTAGTGCCGATGCCAACAATGAGAATTGCACTGATGATAACAATGGGACTATTGCTCATGACAGCAATGAGAATAGCTCTGATAACCATGGGACTAGTGCCCATGACAACAATGAGAATAGCCCTGATAACCATGGGACTAGTGCCGATGCCAACAATGACAATAGCACTGATAACCATGGGACTAGTGCCCATGACAACAAAGAGAATAGCGCTGATGATACCAATGGGACTAGTGCTCCTGACAACAATGAGAATAGCACTGATGATAACAATGGGACTAATGCTGATGCCAACAATGAGAATAGTACTGATGATAATAATTGGACTAGTGCCGATGCCAACAATGAGAATAGCACTGATGATAACAATGGGACTAGTGCCGATGCCAACAATGAGAATAGCACTGATGATAACAATGGGACTATTGCTCATGACAGCAATGAGAATAGCTCTGATAACCATGGGACTAGTGCCCATGACAACAATGAGAATAGCCCTGATAACCACGGGACTAGTGGTGATGATAACAATGAAAATAGCTCTGATGATAACAATGGGACTAGTGCTCATGACAACAATGAGAATAGCACTGATGATAACAATAGCTCTGATGATAACAGTGGGACTAGTGCTAACGAGAACAGTGAGAATAGCGCTGATGATAACAATGAGACTAGTGCTGATGACAACACTAATGGCAACAACGAAAATAGCGCTGATGATAACAATGAGACTAGTGCCGATGACAACAAGACTAGTGCCGATGATAACAAGACTAGTGCTGATGACAACAATAAGAATAGCGCTGATGATAACCGGACTAGTGCAGATGGCAAAACTGCATGATTAAGAGACTGTTACTCAGGGTCCGCACTGCTCATTCATAGGAGACACTGTCCTGGACTCACATGCCTCTCATCAGTGTGCACACTGGTCTTTAACCATATTCCTCCAACAGATTCTAACACAATATTACAGGTTAATATGTTCCTTGTGAGGCCTCCTGACTCCTGCCATTGGGATTTAAGTTCTGCCACTATGTTGATTAAAATTCCAGTGTTGGAGCATTGTGCTTTTGGTAACACGAAGCCATCTCGTGCTTTACCTGTACTTGTTTGTTTTTGTGAGTAACGTTAAAGGAGCCAGTATGCGCTGTGGAAAGGGCTTTTCGGTAACAACAAGCATTTGCAATGCAATAGGTCTCGCATTTACGCGAGTTTGACCTATTGGCATTGTAATGACAATGGCTTTTATTTATGTTTCAAAACCAAAACATAAATAAAAGGCAATGTCATTTACAATAAAAATAGCTGAAACTCTCGCAAATGCGAGACCTATTGCATTGCAAATGCTTGTTTTGTAATGTGGATAACTGTGGATTTTGGGCCCTAGCTCAGCCGACACCTAGGGAAACCTAGCAAACCTTCACATTTGTGACTTGCGTGCCTCTCGCTAGGTAATTTTACCCAGAAACCTATGCAAACCTCACATTCAATTATAAATCCACATTTTCCACACATTTCTGTGAGGAAAACGTATGGAAACTGCGAGGAACCACAAATTCCTAACCACCCAGCATTCCCCCAAGTCCCCCCCAAAAAATACTACCTCACTTGTGTGGGTAGGCCTAGTGCTTGTGATCGCAAAGGGCCCCAAATGCAAAAACGCACCCTTCTCTGTGCCAAAATGTAAATGTAGGGCCACCCACAAAAATTGGGTTCAATTTGTATGTGGAGAAGCATGGAAACTCTGGTGGGTTGTCAATTTGTGGATCTCAAAAGATTACAGACATTTCCAACACAATATGTAAATAAATAAATAGGTAATCTTAGCCAAGTACGCGCTTTCAAATTTTGTAGGGCATTATGGGAAAGTGAGCAGAATCAATGTTACACCACGCTGGACACCATCAAGTGTTTAGTTTGCCCCAAAAAAAAAAAATAGGTGTTCTTAGTCAGGGCCAGATTTACACTTTGGCAACAGAGAAGCCTTCAACGGCCTGGTGGAGGCCTTAACGTGTGCCATGCTGATACTTACTCTGCCTGCCACATTTCAAAAACATTGGCCAGAGCCGCCGCCATGGCGGTTCCCGTCAATACTTTTTACTTTTGACGCACCGCTCCATCAACATGACGAAGCCGTCCATCACTTTTTTTAATTTTCAAAAACAAAATCCCCTCTTGCCATGGGAGATAAACTTGCCATGGGAGTTATCTCCCTGGCCAGTGTGGCATTACAGTTTTCACTGCCCCTTACCATCAGGGATTTCCAGTTGATGACGGGCAGTGAAAACTGACTTGTATGTCTGCCCATCTAAATTAGGTGGGCAGACAAAGAAGTCAGGCTCACACGGTCCTTACTTAGTCAGGCCATAACCAGCCAGAGATGGAGTACTGTTCAGCATGGTTACATCAGTGGTCCGTCCGCATATGAATTGGGCAGGCAGACCATTATCTCGGCGGTAAGGATACTTCATCGCAACTGCAACGGAGTATCCTTACTGCCAAAAATATACATTTGGCTCTAATTTTTAAAAAGTTCATCCACCACTTACACACGTTGGTTTTAACACCTCCAGTGGTGTTAGCCTCATAGAACAGATTCTAATGACAGTATCAGAATATTGAAACCAAGCTACTGAAGGTGAGCTAAAATGCCACTTTAAGGCACCATTCGGTTTATCGGTGAGGGGATAAAAAGCACGCTGATGCGGACGCGCAGCGCTGCCTGACTGGGACAGAGTAGTGAATTACACTCGCCAGTAGTAGAGCTGCTACCCGGTCCTTCACTCATTTTAAGTATTTTAAATTTGTTATAAATTGGTTTTAGAATCCTTTATGTATTGCTAAATTGTTGAATTTGAATTTGCACTGCCACTTACTGCATTTTAATAGCGACTCAGGGCTTGCTGGGGAAACGAACGGGGCCGCCATTTTGGTTAGCAGTCTAGCCTTCCACGACGCTGAGGGGATAAAAAGCACGCTGATGCGGACGAGCAGCGGGCGCGCCTAAGGCAAGCCCGTCTGCGCCCGTCCGCGCTCTGGTCGGGCGCAGGGCCCGTACCCCTGGCCGGTTTATTACAAATATACCGACCTATACTAGCGATGACCTTATTAGACTGAACCCACGTCGGGGAGTCGACGTGTGCCCTTGTATACCTCCTGAGGCAATGCCTAACCGTTTGAGAAGGGGGCTCGCTTCCATGACTGCATGAGGGCCATCTCGGACTGGATGTCATCCAACTGCCTAAAACTAAATTCGAGCAAGACAGAAGTTGTCACATTCGGTAACAACCCCAATATGTGGACACCTGATTGGTGGCCAGCTGAGTTGGGCCTCTGTCCTATCCCCACGCTGAAAGCAAAAAACTTAGGGGTGATTATGGATAATAGGCTTTCTTTCAGTGATAACATAAACTCGGTGGTTTCGGCCTGTTTCCATATCCTGAGAATTATAAGGAAAATTAAGTTTTTCCTTCCTGATAACAGCCTTAGAACAGTGGTCACAGCCCTTGTCATGTCTCGAATTGACTATTGTAATAGTCTATACTTAAATGCTCAAAAACAGCATGTCAACAGGCTGCAAATTGTACTGAATGCCGCAGCCAGTCTGCTTACTAGTACCCCCAAATTTGCCTCTGTAAAGAAGGAGTTAAGACAACTACACTGGCTCCCCGTGAAGTTAAGGGCACGTTTTAAGGCCCTCTGTGTAGCTTTTAAGGCCCTAAATGGAATTGGTCCCGACCATTTGAGATTAAAGTTCAAATGGTATGTTCCCGCTAGAAACCTTCGGTCCTTGGGAACTAAACAAGTTCTAGTTCCTCGGATCAAAAGAGCCAGCTGGGGGGGTAGAAGCTTCATCACATGTACCTCTAAGGCATGGAATGAGCTCCCTTTCCACCTGAGGAACGCAGCGGATCTCCTTTCCTTTAGGAAAGGGCTGAAAACCTGGCTTTTTTCACAGTAATCTCTATTCTCAGTTGACCAGCAGGCATGCTCAGCGCCAGGACACCCTAGGGTAACCGTGCGCTATACAAGCTTAAATAACATAACATAACATCTATTCACATGCCATTCACGCTCCACGCACAAGACTTTCATACCGGCAGCCACAGGTGCAATCTAACAGATGAGTGCACTCACATCAACATACTCCCGCCTTATAAGGGCCCATCACATTTATACGCCAAAGGACGGAATCCCCAATCAAACAACCTTTCAACCAGTCATTAGCCAACTTACGTACACACACGCGGTTGGTGCCTCCTCAACCATCGCAAATGAACAAAACGTTTGACCACGTTTTTCTACCTGTTAAGTATTTGCCGCCGTCAACATTCTGAACATTACCGAACACGTGCCTAGTGAATCTTTAGTAACGCTCCCATGACCGCCACATGAGGCTCAGGGAGATGTCTTTCATTCACCTTTAGTGCACTCACTGTGCTAAATCCAACTCCTTCCAGTTTGTGGATACAAGTTGGGGGTGTCCAAGACTTCCATCCCAGTCCTTAAACTGAGTGAGCATATTGAAACTAAGACAAACATGCTGCGAAAGACTGCCTAAGTTCCGTAAAGAGCACGTCCTAAACTACGAAGCACATACGTTTTTGACAAACAGAGTAGTGAGTGAGAACGTGGCAGATGTCCTGTCCACCGTTATGTGCTGTGACTGTAATGCACTTGTCATACAGTAAACTGACCATCTCGTATGTTCTGGCTGAGGATGAACATGTCATGCAGGACACATATGTCACTCATACGTATAGTAATGGGTCCAGAGTTCTCTGTAATGTATTGTTTGTGATGCACCGTATTACCTGGGAGGGTATCCTGTCGCCGACTCAGGAGCAGGCGGGCTGATCATGGATTCCCGTAGTTGAAGAGCCAAGTGTTCAGCTTCGTCCGGAATGCAATAAGTTTAGAAATGGCCAGACGTTTAGGGGCAGGTCATTCTGCCCTTTCAGAGCAAATTGGGAGAAGTCACTTCTCCCTATTCTGATGCTGCGTATGCATGGGAGGTGTGTGAGTATGAGTCCAGCTGAGTGAGGATGTCTGGAAGGTTAGTGAAAAGGAGGCTGTTTTGAGGTATGCTGGGCCAGTGGTGTGTAAGGCTTTGCAGTGAAGCTGTTTGAAGCACAGGGTGTGTGCGTGGAGTCATCTGCTTAGTTGAGTGAGGGAGTAATCCAGTATCTGGGTAAGTGTGGCGCCAATGGGGTTGAGTCTGTTGGTGAAGATTAAGTGATGGCATGTGTATTTGTACTACCTTGGCTATCTGCCTTCTACCTATGCAATATCATTGTGAAAGGACACCTAGCCTAAGATTTTCCTACCTGTTCATGTCTCTATCCCCGCCAAAGTCCTGACTAATCCTGTATACTTGCCAAGGGAACTATTACTGAGGCCTTCCGTTGCTAGCTACTTGAAGCTCAAGAAAGCGTATCTTTCATGCACCTTCAGCGCACTCACTGTACTAAATCCAACTCCTTCCAGTTTGTGGATGCAAGTTGGGGGTGTCCGAGACTGCCATGCAAGGCAGACATGCTGAGGAAGACTACCTAAGTTCCCTAAAGATCACTTCAAAAACTAGTCATGACTTTGTCATGGAGAACCCTGTGTGTCAAAAACAATGCAACTTATGTTCCGTCCACCATTATGTGCAGCGTGGTGACTATAATGCACTTGTCATTTAGTTACCAGAACACCTACCACGTTCCAACAGAGGATAAAGGCGTCGAGCAGGCCATAAGCAAGTCCCTGATCTACTCAAGTATAGGAAAAGAAATTTTACGGCTGCTTGCCTAGTGAAGTAGTGGCCCATGGAAGGTAGGTCTCTATGAACAGGCATTGAAAGGTGTGTTACGGCAGCTCCACCTCAATCAGTTTCCCAATACATCACTTTTGTATGGCACCACATAAAGCTAGTAGGAAACCACTGGGCTTGTTGAGACGCGAACTGGGGACAGTAACGATGACTTTCCTACCTCTTTCCTTGCTTAGAGCAGACTCTACTACAACAACAACATGGTCAAGTATTTTTAACTGTTGCAGGAATGTGGTTGGCAAAGTGTCGATTGTGCAGCCTTGCCACTCCCTCCAGAGCATATGAAGTGAAGGCTGCTGCTTCTGTAGCAGTAAGACTTTCAATGACGGTCAACTGAAAGTCAAGGAAAGACATTAGTCTTTCCGTCGTGGTTTAACGATCAGCAGCATACGCATTGTATGTTGCCATCTGGATCAGGTGGGTAAACAGCTTCTTATACCAAGTGCAAGCTTTACGACTCGCATTGTATGGCTGAAGAACCTGGTCATTTGTATCCAGTCCACCCATGTACTTGTGATAATCAAGTATACAGGTGGGCTTGTGAACTACAACCATATTACCCCAAACCATGACAGGGTAAGTCTTCTCATCATGAATTGTATTGAGCACATACACATCACACCTATCGGAAAACTTGACTGCGAATAGTTTGTTGGAATGCAACGTAGTACTCTGGGCTTTTTGGAGATTCTTACAAATAAGCTCCTGTGGGAATCCTTTGAAGCAACAACAATCTGTACTGCATGCCACAGTGTCAGGTTTGTACAGGTCATTGAACAGCTGTACTCCTTTATAGAAGTCTACATAAAGGTTATTACCTTTGTGAAGAAGTGGCTGGACAAGCTCACATTCAATCTTTCCTGTCACTCCTAGTGTGGGAGGGCAACCTACTGGGTTTAGATTGGAGTCCTTCCCTATTTACACTCTAAAGCTACATACATACATAGCCAGTAGCGCTCTGACACAGCATGTACAACTTGATGCCATAGCGAGCTCTTTTGCTCGCAATGTACTGCCTGAACAATAGCCGCCATTTGTACAGGATCAAGGACTCATCAATGGCTATATTATTTCCAGGAGTATAACTCTCCGGAAACCTGGCAGACAAATGTTCCACGAAAGGCTGTATTTTGAACAACCTGTTATGGTCTGGATGGTCCTGGGGCAATGCAGCAGAATTAGCATTGAAATGAAGCGTACAGTGCAATAGCAAAAACGATCTCTGCTCATGTACGGTGTGAAGATAGGTGTTACCCAAACAGTGCAAGTAGGCCAGTAGAATGCAAGCTTGGTTTGTGCCCTATCCCCATTCTGAGCCTAAGGCGCAAAAATGTCTTCAACTCCTCAAGTGAATTGAAAGTCTACCGATGTGCCCTAAATGAGGCCCAAGAGTGCCTCCTTGTTCCCTTAGAAATTGTTCAGCATGCAAATTTGTTTGCTGCACAATTTGTTCAAGGAAGTCAACATCCAAAAGGATGTCTGTGCTTGCAGCCGCACAGGCCTTCCCTCTGGGTTGGTCTACCCTCCTATTGTCGCTCCACTGCACAGACTGTGCTTGCGAAGGGATAGCACGACTACCATCATCATGTGCCTCAGAATCACTGGCAGACGAGTCATCGGATGGAACTCTGTCGCCTGAAAAATCACTTCCAGATTCTGCTCCATTTTCCTCTCCCTCAGATGCTGTCTCAGTATCTGGTCCTGCTTCTCATTTGTCTTCCATAACCCGAGGTAGGGCCTGGGCAACAGTCATCTTCCGAGACACCATTTCTGCTCACTGGCTAAAACCTTCCATCTAAAAACAGTCCTATGTAGAAGACAGAAATATTGTTCTAAATCAATCGGTAGGTTGGTGTGTGTGATGTGTGCAACAGTAAATAAATACAAAATTGCTTATTTTATTTGCTGAATCTGGATGTTCTCCAAAGACACTAAAAAAGACATGGTTTTACTTCATCTTGCTACATACCCAGTACCACAGCATATTTTTGTCATGGCTTATGCAAAACTTTATTGTTGGGGTAGCTGCCGGGCCTTTGCCAGCATAAAACTAATTTCCTGAAACCACAAATCTACCTTTGATCTCGAGAAGCACACATTCACATAGTAGCCCATTCAAATTTGTGCGCAGGCATGCTCCTTGTGAAAACACAGTGCTATTACCAGGGTCACTGGAATTATGCAGGGGAGAGCACACAGGGGTAAATTATGCGTCAAGAAAAGGCAAATTATGTGGCATATTTTTTTTACAGTATTGCATTACTATTTTGTGATTTCAAAACTTAATACTGCCTAGGCAAAGATTTCACCTCATTATCGCCAGCATAGCAACCCCATACAGAAAGAAGCAACTGAAAGAAGACCAGTCAACCTGTGTGCAGGGCCTTCCACTGCATGCGAACACGTCGCCACATTTTTACTAACTTTTGGTCCATTTGAGATTATTTTTCTAATAAAATCTCCCACACTTTCTTCTTCTAAAATGTTGCCACGTATGTACAGTGTGGCTTTTTTTTGTTTATGTATGTGTGTTTTCTTCTGTAAAGGGGAGCGGAATCGCCCCACCAGGAAAAACACATTAAAAACAAAAAGACCCCTAACAACAATGGGGTCATCCATTGTCCTCGGGTCGACCCGCACCTACATTTCTTTTACATTTTTGGGGAAATTGTGTTTACCCATGGGGGCTGCGATCGCGCCACACGCTCCGGGGATAAAACACATTTGCAGGAAAAAGGTGGGCCCAATAGTGGTCGGCTTGTATGTCAGGAGGGCTGACCACCTGACAATTTAACTTTTTTTTTTTTTTAAATTGATAATAGGGGTGTCAGCCCGTTCACCACGAGGATCGACATTCCCCCGCACCATCGTCCCCCCCAGACCTCCCACACACACAAATACTGGTCCCTGGTGGCCTAGTAGGTTTCCTGGCTCTGGATCATGGCACAACTGTGATACACAACCTGGAAACCGTGTCAGGAAGGCCTTGTTGAACAAGGAAGGCTCTCACCTTCCACCAAAACCTGGGAGGCTGCTTTTGCCATTTTTCCCCCACCGGAGCGGGAGAGAGCACTCACCTGCTACTGGGAGCCTGTCCAGTGGGGAATCTGATGTGCGCACGCCTCACTGCATGCTAACTTCACAGATGGGAGGCGGGGTGGACCGGGCTGACCTGAAAGCGATACAGCGTCTCTCCTGCCCTTTGTTAAAAGAAAAATTAAGTAAACCTTAAGTGCAAGCATCAGAGGATCCTTTCCAGCCCTCCCAGTGTCAGCTAGTGGCCTACAGATGTACTAGGAAGGGGTGCAGGTGCTGGTTGTTGGCCGACACTCGCACCAAAGGGGTTAAGGTGAGTTAGATGGAGCACCTCCTGAAGCAAACTAGTTAAGCAGCAAACTCTTTGGCCCATGTATTGATGATTGTTTACGCATCCGGTTCAACTCATGAACGTTATTGAGAATTGGTATGCAGAATGCATAAATAGGAAATATCATTTATAGCCTTCCACCTAACTACATAGAAATTTCCGTACCATTCACTGTTTAAATTTGCATTAAGTATTTCAGATGTGATCAGATTTCCTGTTTCTGTTAAATGTCTCATGGTATTAGCACACACTAAAAATAAAATTGAAAGTCTTAAAATGCCCTCCCCACAATCTATGTAGATCGTTTCAGATGTTTACAGTTATTTCATGGTATGTTCTGTACCAAGGTAGAACTGGTAACATCTGATTGAACTTGAGAAAGATAGGAAACCAGAGCATAGATAAGGGAGCACCTGAAAAAGATCGCAGGAAAAACTGATATCTCGAGTAAATTGCTTTCCAGGAGTATTGACCATAAATATTCAGTCTTTGTGATTTAAAATCAGTAGCAAGTGCAAGAAGATGTCCAAAGCAGACAACCATGGCCAAAATTTATAGTGTTTCAGTGTACGTCATATCAGTAAAAAATGAAATGTTTAGCTGGGCATGACCTCAAAGGCCAACTGCTCTAGTGAGAAGAAAGCTTAGGGGTCTAAATACCAGTTTGCTTCTATAGCATCTGGGTGGAGGGCAGTCTTTTTAATAATACTGGCGGCATCAGGAGTCCTACTCCTAGCATAGTTTATCTGCTTGTTGGTGTTGACAAAATACTAAAAGAAAATATCCAGATGCTTTGGTAAATACTGATCTTCTATCCATTCTTAAAGAAAGCGATACCCTTCCCAATTGGTAAGTCTGAAAACATTTGTGCAGTCTTTAGAGGAACATCCCCTGGACGCCTCTGTTGCATCCCCTTGTGTAAAAAAAAAATTATATAGTAATCTGATACCTAATGCCCTCCCACGCCTGGAATGAAAAACATCTTTTCATATAATTATTCAATAAAATTGCCAGCTCTGAACATATTTATCAATTCAAACATTGCAGTTATGTTCAGTTATCCCCATTACAAATGCCAACATGCGAATGAAAGCCTGGGCTCCCTAGAAGTGTTAAAGTATCCACCATGTGACCCATCGTCGAAAATGGTGTGTAGAGACCTTAGGGGTTATTTCGAGCCTTCCACCCACCCTTCCACTACTTTCACACCTACTTCCAGCCAAGACATAACTGGAAAAACATTTCTCATGTCCCATTACAGAGTGCCTCACTAGGCAAAGCACAACTTTGTTTTAAACATCATGATTGTCTCTGTTCCTTAGGGGCATAAGAAATGCTCCTCTTGGTGAGAAACTAGTCCCTCTCCCCACCCGCCTGACACCCCAAGAGACTGGTTCAGGCCCTCGTGCCACAGTTTGAAGACCTTTGTCATAGAGATGTGCTCTAAAATGTCTTATGAAAAAGCATGTTGCCTCTGTGACCCTTACTGTTCCACAGCATGGATACGGTGTCACAGATAACCTAGCTCAGTGACTACATCTGCTTTCTATTGATGTGCTCCTTGCAAGAAGATCATTCAGCTCTGGAACAAATGTTGGCACCAAGAGTTGGTAGAACAGCACTGAATTATGCCTCTGCAGTGCTGTTTGTGTGCTCAACAGTACCTAAGTAGCCTCTGGTGGCGCCTTTTGATGTTGTTTTCTTTGGGATTGTAAGGGGAAGCCATATATACCTGGGATCAGATACATGTCATGTGAAAGGTTCCCTAAGGGATTAATTATGCCATATGGCTTTTATGTTTCACAATAATGCTTCTGTCATTATTGGTGAATGCAGCATAATTGTTTGGAAAATAATGTGGGTAATTCACTAACCAGCCCATTTTTAAATAGTATCGACATAGTCTCAGCTTCTTACCTAATGTACCAGAACTCAATATACACTATGATTTTAATGATTCATAAGTGGTTTTTTCTGCATTATAACTCACTAAGTTAAGACATATATACGAAGACAGAATTTTAAAGTTGCCCTCTGTGACAAAGAGTGGGATAGTATACTGGCATACCCTGCCAAAGTGTCTAGAAATTTCAGATTTAATCTCATTCAGTTCTTTCTTGTGCATAGAACTTACCTTACTCCTGTAAAAATAAATGAATACTTACCTTGTGCGGGCTCCTGCTGTCCACGCTGTCAGTGGCCAAGTGCCAATGTGCTCCACATGGTGTGCTGCCCAGCCAACTTCATAGGAGAGATCCTTTTAACTGCCAGGGCCACCTACTTTAGGGTGCCCATGGAGGTTCACTAGGGTAAGACAAACAGCTAGGCTGCCCCTCCATTTCCCATGCTCTACTAAGCTCACATGATAAACGATATACTTGAGGTACAAACCAATTGAACAAAGCCTCCTCATCCCTTACTACTTAGTTCCACCTCTAACCAGGATGTGCGTCGCACGATGTCCCCTTTACTGCCTGACCAGCTGAACATTGTTGCCCTTCCACCACAGCCCACTGTCCCTAGTTTTACTACACAAGTGTTTTTTTGTGCTGGCTCTTTTCTTAACCCATACTCCGTTGAGTGGGGAAAACTTGTTAGATTTACTTTGATGAATGATCGCACTACCAAGAGCTCACCTATGGCAACCACATTAATGCAAGCTGTTTAATCAAGGGTCTGATATCTCAACCACCCCTGTCAAGTATGTAAAACATGCTCTGCTTATACCAATCGCTACTTGTCATACCGTATAAACAAGAAGATGTGCTTTTACTGTTTTGTTCTATTAAAAATCCAATAAAGATATTTAAAACAAATAAGTTATCAGTCCAGGCAGATATATAATGATGGGGAGTTAGAGCTGATTGAAACAATCCACAGGCTTACCACAGTGTGAGAAGATTCAAGATTTCCCCAGGAGAAAGCGGACGGGCAACATTGTTGAGCAAATTAATACTGATTTGATTCTGTTGCCATCTTCCTGCGGTCTTTTCTGTGTCCCCAAGCCAAGATGGAGCCAAAAGATGTGTTTTGCCTTTGTCTAGAACGTAGGATTTTTGGCTTCCAAGAGACAATATGATAGTTGAATTAAGCCTCAGTTTTGCAGTCAGATAGTTTTGTATATAGCGCAAGGTAACAAGAAGTGTCTTGTGAGTTTATAGAGCCATTATAGGACTTGCTGGATGCAAGTGGATTGGGTTTGATATCTCACCTGATGGTGTAAATGAAGTCATTTCAAGTTGGGTAATAGATCATTAAAAATCCTATATTGTTTTGCTTTAGATGGATGTCTGATAATAAAACAGCAGCAAGCCTAGTGGGCAATGTGCTTGACAGGGTCACAGACATTTTGAGCAGAGATCTTAGTGAATAAATGTCTTATAATCCCTTTTACTGAGGCATTTTAGAATTCCCTAGCGGACATGGGAGAAGCCAGTTGCAATGCCTGCTAGTTCTAGATCTGTTCTAAGAACCTACAGGGCAAAGCAGGGAATTCAATTTACATACTGAACCCCTTGAAAGCTGATGGCTTGGTCAAAATGAGCAATTTCTGGAGGACTCCAGTGTTACCTTCCTTTTCTCAGATAGGGAGTCAAAGAGAATGGATGCTACTGACAAAAAGGTTTTGCTTCCAGGGCATTGACATTGAGGTTTGAGAAAGTTGCCAGACATTTAATGTCAATTAGTGGAGGTGATGGAAAACCACTTGTCTGAGTCCCAGGTGGAGGAATTGAAATTGGCAGTAGATGAACTAATAAAAGCATATTATCAAGCATGGGTTATATTCTGTGCAGTCCACTACTACATCAAGAGTCACTTAATCTGCAGTATGATGTTCTTCTTGGTTGAAGCTGTCGGTTTTTTCAGCCAGTGTGCAGTCAAACAGCATTGATTGCTTATTGTCAGAGAAAAAATATTAGGAGATAAGACGGCCAAACCTTGGAAAAAGTTAAGGCATTGTGGCAGGAGGCAAGGTCATAAAGTTACTTTGATTATCCTAAGGGCTAGTACACAGCACATGTAATCAGTGCCAATAGCCGTGCAAAGGCTTATATTTGTTAGAAGTCACATTTTTGGAAGGCAAATGAAGACAGGAAGCCAGCTCTAACTTAACGACATGCCGAGTCCTCTAACTCAGTGACATACTGTGTAACAACTCATGGCCCGATTCACAAATGGCCTCCGCACGTGTGGCAGGACCGGGCCCCAAATCTTCAGCTACAGCATTATCTAAAGCACATGGTAAGCTACTATCCGCTGTCATGAGATGGCAGTGGGATGCGGATTAATGTATTCCATCTTGAAATGACAGGTACTGAAGACGATCAGCTCAGTCCAGAAGATGCTGAAAAAAGGGCACAGACTTCTACTCAATACTACCTCTCCACTCCCAGTCCCTGAACAGATTCACATAGAGAAAAGCTTTTGTCTGAAGTTTTCCAAATGTGTTTCCAGCAAGCTTTAAGAGAGTTACAGAGAGAATAATTAAATATAGAGTTCCAGACCAGGTACTTTTTAATCTACAAAAGAGCAACTGTATTATTTATGCTAAAAAAAGATCATGGTGGGCTGCCTGACATAAAATCAGTCGGTGCCATGAGATGATGATGATCTGGTAAGCACCGGGGTCATATTGTAGTATGCCCACATAGCATATCTTTGATGTATAGTCAAATGAAAGCATTACCATTTTTCTCCGAACCTTCCAAAGATATTCAGGATGTTGTTGGTATTGGTGTCTGCACATCTTTGTCTGCACGGAGTGGCGGTGTTCCCTCAATGTGAAGACTAGCTCCTGAGGGCTATTTCCCAAGAAAGGGGTCTTGTTTCATTGCAGATCGTAGCAGCTTTGCCGCATAGTTTAGGATTCTGTATGAAGCGTCCAAAGTCAAACCTGGTACTAACAAAAAGAGTTATATTAATTGATCAAAGCTTTTCTGCCTCTATAATTGTTCCTCACTTAATAGATGCTTCCATTGTTTAAACCAGGTAGAACAACTCAAACAGGTTAGATTCTGAGAATGTTAGGCCTCATGGCGTCTTGGATTATGTTTGTTTTTATCTTGTATCACAGTGAGTTAACTGCAGTGGTGACTGAGATTATGGGATCGTGTCTGAGGCAACTGCAGGGTGAAGTATAATGTTTTCTAATATCATGAATTGTGGTCACAGGAAGGGGAACTTTTGAATGGTCCATATTTGGTGTTTCCAGATTTTGCATCCTTGCTGCTCTTTGAAATTCCCAAGCTGTGTGCTAGTCCACCATCTAGTAGTTCTCTATTTAAGTGTAAAAAGCTATCAAAGTTTTTGGAGTGGGCATTACCCAAGGTGAACCAATATAACTTCCTGTGGCATCGACGTAAGCCCACATTGACCTAAAATGTGCCTTATATTTTAGTTTTGTTTTCCTGCCGGTGAGTTTGGATGTGTAAGAGCGAGCCCTAGAAAACAAAAAGCAAGTCAACATTGTAAAACGTGTGTGAGGATCTGGGTACTTTTTGATATGGCTGTCGGTCCTGATCATGGAGTACACTCACAGATACCGTCTTGGGTCCAGTCAGTATCGTATACTTAACCTTACTGCTTGCAACCACAACTACCCAGGGTTGAGCTTAATGCCTGGCAAAGGAACTTAGTGTGAAGCATTTCCCAGCACCAAACTACAGATTAAGAAAATCACACACCAATAAAAAGACACAACTACAATTTATAAAGAATAGAACCTATTTTTATACATTTTTAGAGACCTTTATCATCACAATCCACCAGAGGGTTCCGGAGATACAGATTTTAGAACTTGTTATCACTTTTAAATGCAACCGCAAGCAGGCACTGGCAAACGTAAAGTTTGGAAAAGTTAGTGCGAGTACTCCAGCCCAACTTGGGCGACCAAATCCGGCAGGGATAAGGTATAGGGGGCCAGAAAGTTAACTGTGGACAGTTACCTGCCCACCAGAGCGTTTTTGAAGCAAGTTTCAAACTTTACAGGACAACCGCTGTAGAAGTCAATGGAGTGGTCCCGATACTGAGGGATGCAGGCAAAGATGCTCAAAAGGATGCTCCGGTTGTTGTGCGGTCGACAGGGGTGTATCGTGGTGATTCCTCGAACCACGGTTGATGTGGGCACTCTGATATTTGACTAAAACAATTTGCAGTTTGGTCATCAGGTTTAGCTAAATGGCCAGTGCTAAAAATCCTAAAAACAATTGCTTAATCGATATAATATATCAAAGATAGAAAAACATTTCAAAATAGATCGAAAAGAGAACATCAAAAAATGAATATTATTCTTGTGCAGTTTTAATATTATTGAATCAAATATTTCTTCATAACAATTTGATTGAGCACTACAGGCAAGAGCAATATTATCAAGCCAAATTGGAGGTCCTAGTCCTAGGGCCTTCCAAGTAGTGGTGGCTGACGAACAGCCGATGACAGCCGACACGTGTTTCGTTACATATGCGTAACTTTTTCAAGGCTGTAAACAGAGAATGAATAATGGAAACATAGTGCTCATTACATACTTTTTCTGGTGTATATATCAGAAAATATTATTACTTCAATGTTCGAGTGTAATCAACGTGTGTAAGAAGGGGAAATTTTTAGGAAACGTGCAAAGATGTTCTCTTGTGATATTTAGAAAAAAGAAGTGTTTATCGTTTCATATCCATAGGTGAAGATAACACATATAAAGAAGGAAATTCTAGGAAGACCATGATATCCCAAATAATAACCAGTCAAAATAATAAAACCATAGTGATTCAAAGAAAATAGAGATACACGTGAAAGGAAAGGAGCACGTGATACAATTTTAAAAGAACCATAATTAGGAAAAAGAGGTTGATCATGCTTCAAAGCTCTAAGTTTTCAACAAACTGTGAATAAAAGAGGAAGCTTAATAAGTACCTTGCTCTCTTATTATTGTTAGGGCTGTTGTAACGAGGAAAGATTTCTGTGTTATCCTTAGCGCAATCTTTGATTTTATAAAATCAATTCTAAAAGACAAAATTAAAGATAAATGAGTGTAATCACACCCCTATCACTGGTTAGTTTGTTACTACTTATTCCCAATCTAGAGATCTTTAAGACACTCCGAGAAGTTGAGTACCTGAATCTCATGTTTCGTATTTTCCCTTGCGGGTGACGTAGTATGAAGAAAGTGACTGTTCACAGATCCATCATGAGTGGACCTGTGAGAGAACGTAAATAGCGAGATGTTTAAGAATTGATTATAGATATTAGACCCAGATCTAAATTTATTGATCCTGGATCTCTATAAAAATTAATCAGTTGATAACGAAGTGATCTCGAAAATCACTGCACTTGCTTGGTCACAGGTTGTAGATGAGATTCTATTCAGAGTGGACCAATATGCCCAAGAAAACAATGAACTAATAGTTATCCAAAAAGAAACATGATCTGTACCTGGCACGAAAAGTTAGAAGAGGTTGCCCCGTTCGAATTCCCAACCTGTCTGTGGGTTATTCTTAAATATTATATACCGTGGACCCTCTATGAACAAAAGTAAATAGAAAACGGAATCAGATGTCAGAAAACCCATTATTTTTTTATTTTTTTATTCCTTTTTGTTAAAAAACTAGTAATAATAATTGTATTCATCATTGCAAATTTAAGACACCTAAGCGACCCTAATTAAATAGGTCGCTTAACACATCTACGATGAACCCTCTATGAGAGAGTAAGCGAAAGAAGAGATCTAAAATCGGAGGACCCGATTTTTATTATTAAAAACATCATATTATAAATGGATTATGCTATCGTCGTTAGAATTAACATTCCAATTTAAGACACCTATATGGACCTATTTAGTTGCGTCGCTCAACATCAAGAGTAAAAAGTCCTATTCATAAATTACAAATTAGAAAAAGGAAAATATGTCCCATTCATAATGTCAGATCAATGGAATATTTAGATACAGAGTAACTCTTAGTAAGAGTTAAATCAGAATATAAACAGAATAAACTTCCTACCATTTAGTGCAAGGACTAATATGCCTGTAACGAAAATACGGAAAAAAGAAAAGAAAAGTAAAATCTTTTTGCAAAAATATGGTAGGTATTAAGTTGGCTACTCATGTAAGAAGCGTCATAATTACTTACAAGGGGTGCTTGTTTCACGTGGCAACTAAGGGCTTCGATGGGTCCCTGAGATAAATAAAGTAAAAGGGTAAGCTTAAAATAGTATTTCTATTTAACATAGACTTTCTAATCTAGTTATTTAACTCCCGTTCTACATCACTTACTTTTTAAGATACCGATCTGGTCCAAGGTGCGGGGCGATCCTGTCGTGTGTTTGGAGACGGCCATTTTCCGCTCCTTTCTTCTTTTTATACTATAAAAATCATGGTGATAGAAAGTGGAAAACTCCACTTCCTGCAGAGGCCCTATCCGGATCGTAGAGAGAAAAGAAGGACTATTTTCTTTAGTCCAACCTATATCATGCGCCATGTTTAAGTGGAGGGGTGAAAGCCTAAATGAGTGACAGACACGGTAGTGATTAGATTTTTTCACAGATTTAAAAGTGGCATCCGTGGTAAATCGCGCTCCGTATAAGAATCCCTATTCTAATATATTTTATAGCCCAATGTACAGAACACATTATATGCAACATACAGTGCATGTAGCATTGCTGTTACGTAAATGCTGCTAATGTTTCAAGCGTACGTGAAAAGTATATTATCTATCTAATTACGTATTATTAAAACAGGATTATGTTATTGGTGATTACCATTATATGCAACATAAAGTGCATGTAGCATTACTATTATGTAAATGCTGCTAATGTTTCGAGACGTACGTAAAAAGTGTGTTAACTATCTAATTAAGTTTTATTAAAATAGGATTATGTTATTAGCGAATTAACTACTAAAATGCCCTCAGCGAAAGTGAGTGTATTGGGAAAAACAAGTCCCTAATCTTAAGCATTGTTACTTCAATGCTGTTGATGAAGGATCACCCATGTGAAAGAAAAATGTTAGAAGAATCCGTGTTATTAGAGGAAAGTTTACACATGATTTCAACATTTTAAAACCTCAAAGAACCAAAGATTCATAAATGTACCATGTTAGCCTAACACATACATAGCCAATGGTTAGGTATAAAACAATTCAGTAAAAAAAAAAAAAAAAATTCTGCTGCAGAGGTCTACTGATTTTGACATCAAACAATAAGTTGGAACCAACAAAACCTTAAGCGCGATGAGACTGACTATAGAAATGGGAGAGTGTTTACTTTTGCAAAGAAATTTGATGAAGCAAGGCCAAGACAGAAAAATGTGGTAACCAACAACCCGACAATTATAGCATCAACTAGCGAGTCGGATCTCTCAAGTGTCCAAAGCGAAAACAGTGTCACAACGGAACCAGAACCCTCCGTCTCGGGTGCTAATTCAGACCCCACAATGTCTTCTTTTTTAGAGGAGATGAACCGCTTCCGCAAGGGTTCCATAAACACTTACAATCGGGACGCTTTAAAAAAACCAGAAGGGGGTGGAGGCGGAACAGGCGGCAGGGAGGGGGCTACCAATACAAGGTCAGTGGCCCGCAATGCAAAGAATTGAGCCAGATCTCTCATACTGAACTAAACACGGATGATACTGTGGCTATCTCTACTAACAACGTTAACATTGTAAATCTATCTAATTTTGAGCTCACCAAAAATTATGAAGGAGTACTAACTAAGGGCCTTGGCTTTTGCCCCACTTCAAGACCAGATTTTGTTAATATCCATGTGGATGTATTTAAATTTATTAGAAAAGCAAATTAAAAAAATTCTTTGAAGAAAATCCGGCTCCTATTATACCTACCAATATAACTGTACCTCCATGTAACAAGACTATCAGTGATGTACACAATCTTCATGTACTATTGTCACTAAATGACAGCTCTATTTCTATAACTGACACAATGGAGGATTTGGGTGTGGGATCAAATTTGAACACTGATAGTGGTTTAAAAGTAAAGTCTGTATTTGTTCCTAACCTTCAATCAGACAACATGATAGATGCATTCCATCGAGCAGTAACAGAGGATCTCCACATTTTAGAGGATCAACTTAGAAGTACCCACAAATCATATAAATACAATCTCACAAAACAGGAACATCTAGCACTCAAAGCATTGTCCACCAATTCAGATCTGATTGTCAAAGAAGCTGATAAGGGAGGAAACATAGTGCTAATGCGAGATAAGGACTTTATAAGTGAAATAGATAGACAGCTACAGGATCAGCAAGCTTATTGTAAATTGTCCAGTAATCCATTGAAAAGAATCACTAGCCTTAAAGAATCCAAGCTTACAGTGTGGCAAGCACGTGGTCTTATTTCTGATGGAGAGGCTAGGTATCTATACATACCATCTCCAAAAGCACCATGCATTTACACTCTGCCTAAAATTCATAAGTTAGCGGCATTCCCTCCAGGCAGACCGATAGTTTCGGGTATTGGGTCGCCCACGGAGCATCTATCTGAATATATTGATATTTTTTTACAACCCTTTGTACTAAATCTTCCCTCATATCTTAGGGACACTGGGGATCTCCTCAACAAGTTGGAAGATATAGAATGGACAACTGAACTCTCTTTTGCCACACTAGACGTGTGTGCTCTATATACCAGTATTCCCTGGGAGCAGGGTTTACAAGCTTTAACAGATATTCTTTACCAAAGAGATGCCACTTTCTATGAGCATACGGAGATGGTTATTGATATGACACGAGTTGTTCTGGAGAACAATGTGTTTCTACATCAAGGCACCTGGTATCAGCAAGCAATGGGTGTAGCGATGGGCTCGAAATTTTCACCATCTGTAGCTAATCTATATATGGGTAAATTTGAAAACAAACACCTATGGACGGACGGCCCCTCTAACTTAACAACACATATTGTGTATTGGGGTCGTTACATAGACGACATTTTCGTCATTTGGGCAGGCAGCGAGTTGGAATTTGCAGCATTGACTGACTACCTAAACAACAATAGTTTCAACTTGAAATTCACCTCGAATTACAATACCAAGGAAATAGATTTTTTAGACATCACGGTCTATATAAAAGGCTCAAAAATGTTGTCCAAATTATTTAGGAAGAAAACAGCATGTAACTCTGTTTTACATGCAACGAGCGCCCATCCCAAAGCCCAAATCAAAGCAATACCATTAGGTGAAATGACTCGCACACGCAGGAATTGCAGTGAAGATGGGGTTTTTCTTCAAGAACTTGACAACTTGCAGGAACGCTTTGCCTGTAGGGGCTACTCCCCGGATATGTTAAAACAGGCAAGTAAGCGAATTCTGAAAACACCGAGATACCATTTGCTGAAAAAGAAACACAAACACGCAAATAAAGCAAATGTAAACAAACTTGGTCTAATCATGGATTTCCATGTTGAAAGCAATGCCATCTATAAAATCATGTCTAAACACTGGCATCTCTTAGCATTAGATAGATCTCTAACTGAACATCTGACAAAGAAACCAAGAATAATACACAGGAGAAGCAAGACACTCAGAGATATTCTCTGTACAAGTTATTTGCCAGCTAGACCAAGTACCAATACTTGGTTACCAACAAAACCAAAAGGTTTCTTTAAATGTACACATTGTAACATGTGCCCTTTGGCCAATAACTGCATCAAAGAATTTTGCTACAACACCTCAACTAAATACTATATTAAGGACTTCATTAATTGCGAGTCCAAATATATAGTTTATTGTATAAAATGCCCCTGTAATTTGATTTACATCGGCAGCACCATACGTGCATTAAAAGAGAGAATTCAAGAACATGTAAGGGCGATACGTAATAATGACAGCAATTACCCAATGGCAGTTCACTTCAACAAAGATCACCCTAATATGTCCATTGCAAATATCAGGTTCCATGGGATAGCTCAGGCCTATAATGACCCGAGGGGGGTGATCGTACCTCCGTACTAAGAAAAATGGAAGCACAATGGATAATACGCCTTCGGGTGGTTGAACAGGGTATTAATTACGACAAAGAGTTGCATGTATTCCTAAAGGATTAACATCATGACTATCGGGCCAAATCTGTTTACCTACTGCAAAGATGAGGCAAATTATATGCAGATTTAAATATGCATTCTGCTTAATGTGACATCTTTATTTGATAATTGTGATGGGTATTCACTTGATAAGAGTGATATTAATGCACTGTATTTTGTTTGTGAAGATGAATTCTAGGACTTCTAATATGCTATAGAAATGTGGTCGTAATTTTTCTTTCCAGGTTTTGTTGGTTCCAACTTATTGTTTGATGTCAAAATCAGTAGACCTCTGCAGCAGAAATGTTTTTTTTTTTTACTGAATTGTTTTATACCTAATTATTGGCTATGTATGTGTTAGGCTAACATGGTACATTTATGAATCTTTGGTTCTTTGAGGTTTTAAAATGTTGAAATCATGTGTAAACTTTCCTCTAATAACTCGGATTCTTCTAACATTTTTTCTTTCACATGGGTGATCCTTCATCAACAGCATTGAAGTAACAATGCTTAAGATTAGGGACTTGTTTTTCCCAATACACTCACTTCCGCTGAGGGCATTTTAGTAGTTAATCGCTAATAACATAATCCTATTTTAATAAAACTTAATTAGATAGATAACACACTTTTTACGTACGTCTCGAAACATTAGCAGCATTTACATAATAGTAATGCTACATGCACTTTATGTTGCATATAATGGTAATCGCCAATAACATAATCCTGTTTTAATAATACGTAATTAGATAGATAATATACTTTTCACGTACGCTTCGAAACATTAGCAGCATTTACGTAACAGCAATGCTACATGCACTGTATGTTTCATATAATGTGTTCTGTACATTGGGCTATAAAATATACTAGAATAGGGATTCTTATACAGAGCGCGATTTACCACGGATGCCACTTTTAAATCTGTGAAAAATCTAATCACTACCGTGTCTGTCACTCATTTAGGCTTTCACCCCTCCACTTAAACATGGCGCATGATATAGGTTGGACTAAAGAAAATAGTCCTTCTTTCTCTCTACGATCCGGATAGGGCCTCTGCAGGAAGTGGAGTTTTCCACTTTCTATCACCATGATTTTTATAGTATAAAAAGAAGAAAGGAGCGGAAAATGGCCATCTCCAAACACACAACAGGATCGCCCCGCACCTTGGACCAGATCGGTATCTTAAAAAAGTAAGTGATGTAGAACGGGAGTTAAATAACTAGATTAGAAAGTCTATGTTAAATAGAAATACTATTTTAATCTTACCCTTTTACTTTATTTATCTCAGGGACCCATCGAAGCCCTTAGTTGCCACGTGAAACAAGCACCCCTTGTAAGTAATTATGACGCTTCTTACATGAGTAGCCAACTTAATACCTACCATATTTTTGCAAAAAGATTTTACTTTTCTTTTCTTTTTCCGTATTTTCGTTACAGGCATATTAGTCCTTGCACTAAATGGTAGGAAGTTTATTCTGTTTATATTCTGATTTAACTCTTACTAAGAGTTACTCTGTATCTAAATATTCCATTGATCTGACATTATGAATGGGACATATTTTCCTTTTTCTAATTTGTAATTTATGAATAGGACTTTTTACTCTTGATGTTGAGCGACGCAACTAAATAGGTCCATATAGGTGTCTTAAATTGGAATGTTAATTCTAACGACGATAGCATAATCCATTTATAATGATGTTTTTAATAATAAAAATCGGGTTCTCCGATTTTAGATCTCTTCTCTCTCATAGAGGGTTCATCGTAGATGTGTTAAGCGACCTATTTAATTAGGGTCGCTTAGGTGTCTTAAATTTGCAATGATGAATACAATTATTATTACTAGTTTTTTAACAAAAGGAATTTAAAAAAATAATAATAATGGGTTTTCTGACATCTGATTCAGTTTTCTATTTACTTTTGTTCATAGAGGGTCCACGGTATATAATATTTAAGAATAACCCACAGACAGGTTGGGAATTCGAACGGGGCAACCTCTTCTAACTTTTCGTGCCAGGTACAGATCATGTTTCTTTTTGGATAACTATTAGTTCATTGTTTTCTTGGGCATATTGGTCCACTCTGAATAGAATCTCATCTACAACCTGTGACCAAGCAAGTGTAGTGATTTTCGAGATCACTTCGTTATCAACTGATTAATTTTTATAGAGATCATGGATCAATAAATTTAGATCTGGGTCTAATATCTATAATCAATTCTTAAACATCTTGCTATTTACGTTCTCTCACAGGTCCACTCATGATGGATCTGTGAACAGTCACTTTCTTCATACTACGTCACCCGCAAGGGGAAAATACGACACACGAGATTCAGGTACTCAACTTCTCGGAGTGTCTTAAAGATCTCTAGATTGGGAATAAGTAGTGACAAACTAACCAGTGATAGGGGTGTGATTACACTCATTTATCTTTAATTTTGTCTTTTAGAATTGATTTTATAAAATCAAAGATTGCGCTAAGGATAACACGGAAATCTTTCCTCGTTACAACAGCCCTAACAATAATAAGAGAGCAAGGTACTTATTAAGCTTCCTCTTTTATTTACAGTTTGTTGAAAACTTAGAGCTTTGAAGCATGATCAACCTCTTTTTTCCTAATTATGGTTCTTTTAAAATTGTATCACGTGCTCCTTTCCTTTCACGTGTATCTCTATTTTCTTTGAATCACTATGGTTTTATTATTTTTCCTGGTTATTTGGGATATCATGGTCTTCCTAGAATATCCTTCTTTATATGTGTTATCTTCACCTATGGATATGAAACGATAAACACTTCTTTTTTCTAAATATCACAAGAGAACATCTTTGCACGTTTCCTAAAAATTTCCCCTTCTTACTCACGTTGATTACACTCGAACATTGAAGTAATAATATTTTCTGATATATACACCAGAAAAAGTATGTAATGAGCACTATGTTTCCATTATTCATTCTCTGTTTACAGCCTTGAAAAAGTTACGCATATGTAACGAAACACGTGTCGGCTGTCATCGGCTGTTCATCAGCCACCACTACTTGGAAGGCCCTAGGACTAGGACCTCCAATTTGGCTTGATAATATTGCTCTTGCCTGTAGTGCTCAATCAAATTGTTATGAAGAAATATTTGATTCAATAATATTAAAATTGCACAAGAATAATATTCATTTTTTGATGTTCTCTTTTGTTCTCGTTTTGATCTATTTTGAAATGTTTTTCTATCTTTGATATATTATATCGATTAAGCAATTGTTTTTAGGATTTTTAGCACTGGCCATTTAGCTAAACCTGATGACCAAACTGCAAATTGTTTTAGTCAAATAGAGTGCCGAGATACAATTGTTTGTTAAGATTTGAAACGACAGGTAGTATATACCCGTCAAACTGGCATCCTTGGTAGTGGGATGCTCCTGGTATCTTGAAGGGCACCGTAATTTCTGCACATTGACATTCTGGAAACAGATTAACAACGTTAAAGCTATCTTGAGAATTTGATGTGCTACTTTTAAACCATCACTACCGTCTTATGATATTGTAAAGTCCACGGTTGATGTGGGGCGACTTTGGCCACGGAGATCGGGGTCCCTCAAAGAGCTCTACGTTGCAGTAGCTGGACACCTGATGCTGCACTACTGGTCACGCTGCACCGCGGTTGGATTCAAACTCTTTGGTGGGGGTTGGTGTCCCTTGGGAACGACTAACCCAAACTTGGACAGCACTCCCAGGTCCGTCAGACTTGAGTGCAAGTTTTGGCTATTTTGAATTTGTCCTCTGTTGTTCCCGGCGCCTAGTAGCAGCAAAACGTCTGCGGTGGCTACCACTTTGTCCATTTGGGCTCTTTCAGCTCTGGTTGTCCTGGAGCTGGTTCCAGGAGATCAACCTGATCCTCCGTGTCACTGATCTTGGTGAAGCTGGATAATCAACATTTCCTGGGGGTCAGGAGCCGCAGGCACAATTCCTGTCTCGTGAGACCAAAAGTGCAGCTGGTGCAGTCCTGTCAATGGTGCAGCCTTTCTTTGTGCAGTTCAAGGGCAGTCCTTCAGTCCTCTCGTCTTCTGCAATGTGAACTGAGGGGTCCCCGATCAGCTCTGCTCGCAGCGGGTCTCCCTAACCGTGCCTACGGTTACCGTTCTTGCCTGGTGTTGCCTCGTTTTCTCTGGTAATAATTGTAATTGTACTGCCTGTTAGCCTCTAAGCTTATTTTTGCCGTTATGCGCACTTACTGTTGCTTTCTGATTTACAGCCCCATTTAGGAGCTACTCTCTCCCCAATAAGCTCTGCCTACAGCAGGTCTCCCTGACCCTGCATACTGTCACTGTTTTTGCATGGTCTTGCCTCGTTTTGCCTGGTATTAATAGTAATTGTGCTGCCTGTTAGCATCTAAGTCTATTTTTGCCATTTTGCGCATTTACTGTGTTTTCTGGTTTCTTGCTTTTTGATGTACTGTGCCGCTTGGGAGCCGCTCGCTCCTTTACCACCTGTCGCCCTCCTACCACCTAGCGCCTCGCCCCCCCCCCCCAGGGCCTACTTAATAGAAGCCACAGCGCAGTTGTGCGAAAGGCAAGACCGCACCCAGCACCAGGAACCTTGGCCGTCCGGCCACCCACAGATACTCCTCCGCAGAACTCTGAGCCCTGGACCCCAGATACCGCAACAACAACTGCTACCTTGCATCCCCGCGATCAATGGTAGGACTTTTCACCACTCTCTCTCTACCTGCAACTCAGGACCTCCTACCATCACGGAAACCATCACTACACCCACCTCACAAGCCACATCCTCCCCGTAACTACTCCACTGCCTACTGCACAAAGCCTGATCACGCCAACGAAATCTGGGACACCCTCACCCCGACGTTCTCTTCATCACAGAGACCTGGCTAAACCCTGCTTCCACCCCCGATATCGCCACCACAATGCCCTGTGGCTACAAGATTAAACACCAGGACTGCACCAACAAACACGGAGGCAGCATTGCCATCATCCACAAAGAAACCATACGCTGCACCACCACCAGAGACACTACACCGATCATGGAACACCTCAACTTCCACCTCCAAACAGATGGCAGAATGACCATCAGAGGCACCCTCACCTGCAGATCCCCTGGACCATGCCCCAGCTTCTGCAACACCATTTCTGAATTCACCGCCCTACTCGCCATCGACTCCAACCACTACATTTTCCTGAGTTACCTCAACCTCCACTACCTCAAAGACCCCAACACCACCAACCTCCTGGAAAGCATGAGCAACATTGTCCTCACCCAACTGGTCACCAACTCCACACACAGCGCAGGACACACGCTTGACCCGATCTTCACTGCCAGCGAAAGAGTCAGGTACAGTCGTCATGTCACCGAACTCACCTGGGCCAACCATGCTATCATCCACTTCACCATCGAGGGACCCCCAGGCACCACCATCAAGCCTCCCAGCTCTTCCCACCACAGCAGGAACAAAGTGACAAAGATCCAATGGTCGAAGGCCCTCAACACCATTCATCCCGACTCCGCAACCAACCTTGAACAGACCGTCAAGAACTTCTCCGCCTGGATCACCAACTGCGCTAACAGAATTGCCTCTATCAAGCCCGCCAAAACCAGAAGATCCACCAAACAAGCCGGCGGGTATACACCAAAACTCAGGACCATGAAACGCAACTGCAAACGCCACAGATCAAGCCACCTTCAAGTCAGCCCTCAACAAATTCAATCAACGTCTGAAAGACATGAAAAGATGCGCCCTGGCGGACCGCATTGAAGCCTGCTCCAACCACAGCAAGGAGCTCTTCAACATCGTCAGAGTTCTCCTGCCAGTCAGCCACTGAGAACACGTTCTCCCCTTCCCAGGAACTCTGCAACACCCTAGTGGACTAATTCCACAACAAAATAGCCACCATTTTCAGAAACTTCGAACCCCAACACACCGACCTCGACAGACTCCTCACACCAACGGAACCCACCCTCAACCATCTGCTCACTGCATGGAAAAATTTCACCACACAGAGCACCACAGCCGTCATGAACCCCATCCTTTCTGAAGCACCTACGAAACCTTGCTCCCACCACCACTTCAACGTCAGAAGCAAGTAAATCAGCGGTGAGCTCACCTCCATTCTCAACACATCCATCACCACAGCCACCTTCCCCAATCAATGAAAGCATGCAGAAGTCATACCCCTCCTCAAGAAACCCTCCACCGACTCCAGCGAACTCAAGAACTACCACCCCATCTCGCTGCTCCCATTCCCTGCCAAAGTCCTCAAGAAAGCCGTCAACCACCAACTCACCAAACACCTGGAGAGCAACAACCTGCTGGACACCTCCCAAACCGGCTTCCACGCCAACCACAGCACCGAGACTGCCCTGATCGCTGCCGCCTATAACATAAGGACCTTCCTCGACCGGGGAAAGACGGCAGCTCTGATCCTCCTCAACCTCTGTGTTCGATACCGTATCGATCACTCCCTTATCAAGAGACTCCACCACTTCGAGATGCAGGGAGACGCCCTCAAATGGATCGCATCCTCCCTCACAGGACTAACCCTGAGAATCCGCCTGCCACCCTTCACTTCAGAATCCAAGAGCATCATCTGCGGTGTCCCTCGAGGCTCATCCCTCAGCTCCCCCCCTCCCCCTTCCCCCCATTCAACATGTACATGATGTCCCTGGCCAACATCATCAGAACCCACGGCCTCAACATCATATCCTACGCAGACAACACCCAGCTCATCCTCTCCCTCTCAAAAGACCTCTCCATCTCTAGGACCATCTTCCACAACTGCATGATAAGCATTGCCGACTGAATGAAGACCAACTGCCTGAAGCTCAACACGGACAAGACGGAGGTGCTGATTTTTTTTAAACACCTCCCCGTGGAATGACACCTGGTGTCCCGCCGGACTCTGACCCACACCGACAGATCACACCTGCAACCTCGGCATTATCCTGGACAGCAAACTCACCATGAAACACCAAATCAACGCAGTCGCCTCTGCCTGATTCCACACCCTTTCAGTGCTCTGAAAGATCTTCAAATGGCTCCCCGTCAACACAGGACAGCCATTACTCAAGCCCTAGTCACCAGCCGGCTGGAGTTCAGCAACACACTCCACGCAGAACTCACCACCCAACTCCTAAAAAGACTCCAGATGATACAGAACTCAGCTGCCAGACTCATCCTCATCATCAACCTCCCCGAACGTACCCACATCATCCACCACCTCCGGAACCTCCACTGGCTCTCCATCCAGAAAAGATGCCAATTTAAGATGCTGATACACGCCTACAAGGCCCTCCATGACCAAGGACCAGCACACATCAACCTCTGCCTGAACTTCCACCAAACCTCCAGACACCTGCGCTCCACCTCCCTCATGCACCCCTCGTGCACATGCCCCGCATCAGCCAAAGCATCAGTGGAGGACATTCCTTCTCCTACCTCACCGCCAAGTCTTGGAACAGCTCTCCCCTGCACCTCCGAACATCATCCTCTCTCCAGTAGTTCAGAAAAGGACTCCAGACCTGGCTTTTCAACTGATCCCAGCAAGATCCCAGCACCTGGATACCCTTGCAGGTGATTAGCCACTCTCTAAAAATGTGAGTTCAGTTAATTAGGGGCAGGGTACCAGGGATGCCCTACTTATCACAGTAAAGTCCCCAGAGAGAACCACGTGGTCATTAGTCAATGGGCTAATGGTTCCCCTCCTCTCAAGTGACAAAGTTCCTTTGATGTATTGCATCTGGCTATCCCAGAGTGCCTCATTTTTGCCCCCTTCAAGATGGCATGACCCTTCCTCGGTCGTCGAGCAGGGTAGCCCACCCTAGAAGTGTGGCTACCAGTGGGCTACACCCCCACCGGAAAACCGGTTTGGACACAGGTTTCCCTCCCTTAGCTCTGTCTCATTATTGTCTGCAGGAACAAAAGGCATCCTGCTCAAGGATGTTGCACCAAGCAGCCCTTCAAAGGTGACTTCACCATTGAAGCCTGCCTTTTGGGCTAACACCCTGAATGCCATCCTGGGAGAGGAGGTGACACCTCACTCTACGGCAGCTGCCTTTGTTCCTGGGCCTGGGAGTCGTTCACACATCTCCCCAGGAGGTCAGAAACATGTCTGTGTCAGTGCCTTTGTGAGGTCTCTGTACTAGCTGGAGTGCAGAGTGGCAACTTTCTAAAAGTTTCTTAATTTAATAGTGCCTTTAAATCTGCCCTGGGCATCAGGTCGAATTTAATGTCCCAGTTAATTTGATACCTTACTTGACACAATTACGCAATCCTATTTAGGAGTTAGACGGGTTGGGGTGCCAACCATTTGAACCTGTGTTAGCCTATGGGGTTACTAACCTTTCCACAGCAAAACGACAATTTGGAGGTGTTGGTGCTCAGACATATAGAAAATCATCTGTCTTACTTAGAAATATATAACTCCCTGCCGTAGGACTCTATAGGCCTTCCTTAGGGGAGACTTTCATATATTACTTAAGGGAAGTGGTGGCGTTGCCATTAGGTGTAGGGGCAAAGTCGAACTGGCAGTGTCACACGCTGTCCTGTTAGTCTACAGTTGAAGGCTGGGGTCCATTTTGTCTCGGTCACATGTAGGGTAGCCCAACCAGTGCTGCAATTCTGGGTGAACTCTCTGACTTACATGCCCTGCGTACCTGGGTGCCATAGACGAGGGACTTATAAGTAAGTCAGTACTTGCCAATTGGGTGTATCCAATTCAACATAACTTTGTATAGGGTTAGAACACTGGCACTGAGGTCTGGTTAACAGGCCTCAGGGCACTCTCAGAGCTGAAAAACTAGCAGCATCAGTCCAAAAATGTGGTGGTGAACATGCAAAAAGAGGCATTTCCTTACAATGTGAATCAACAAGAATTAAAGAGAAGACAATCCAACATCCAGGGTATCAGGCTTTTGGTCAGCAAATGTATTACAGGGAAATTCTTTACATTGCATTTCCTCAATGCCATTTTACAGCATGAGTAGTCAATTCAAGTTCTTCCCAAACTGCAGCCATAAGTTCACTTCCAAGGACTAAAACCCAGTATGCCTGTTTTGTCTTCATTAAGACCATACATCTGAAAATTGTTATGTCTGCTCTCTGTTCAAGCCAAAGATTTTAATTCTTAGATACCCGTTTATTTTGGCACATTCGGCTAAGAGGCAGATGTCATGAGATTTCACATTCTTCAGACAAGAGATTGACTCCAACCATGGAGGAGATGAGATTATCTTCAGAGGAGAAAAAAATATTGGGGCATAGGAGGTCCAAGGCAAACAGTATACAGACTCTGACCGCAATAAAATTGGCACTTATTGTGTTGAGGCAAGGAATCACTCCCTGAAGAGATTTTACGGACTCCTAAAACAATAGAATGCGAGTCCGCAGTGACTCAAATTAATGTGTATTCAGCACTGCCTGAAAAATCACAACCCTTTGCATGTCAGTCAATTAAATATTAACATTTAAGTAAAAACTGCTGAAAGGAAAACTCTTGAAAATGCCTGTCACACAGCAAATCGATGAATCCCATCCCAGCAGGTCTAAACATAGACCCACCTTTAGGGAAAAGCCGAAAGGACTCGGCTTCTGTGCATGATTGTGCATTCAGGATGCATTCTTGCTAGTGGCTGCATGTTACAGAAAGAGGTGCGACCTGAAGTAGTTCATTTGAACAGGTAGGCTCCGTTCATCAGGGAAGACTATCGCAGGACAACGCCATCAAAGCCTAACCAAAGAACGAGTGTGTCAAGTAGGGCTCCGTAGTTAACTATGTTGAAGGCTCTGGAGAAGTCAAATGGGACAAGAAGATGGGGTCGTTGCTTTTGGTAGATCAAGAGGCCATTACTGAGTCCTTGAGTGGTGGCTGACTCCAATTTGTATTGTGATGTAAATCCAGGCAAGTAGTCCTACAGCAGGAAAGTCGTTCTTGGTTTCTGTGTGGAGCTGTTTATCCAGTGCCTTCTCACCAATCTTTGCCAGTGGTAGGTGTGTGATCATACTGTGCTCATCAAGGGTCTTGGGGTCCAGATTAGCCACTGTCATGATGTGCATGATAAGGATCTGCCAGATCTTGAGGACACCGTGATGGCACCTTGCTTGAAAGGTGTGTTGACAGTGTTAATTTCAGAAGTCCGGCCTTCAGCAGATATTCTTTTCAATATTCATGACTGAATGTCATTTTCTTCTTATGCTGTGGACTTCAGGTATCAAGTTAGGTGAGGTTGGTCATAGGTGGAGAGACTGTTGAAGGCTGCTCAAGTGGATGAGTTATGGAGAGGATTCGTTGTGGCGATGTTTGGTGATAGCATGCAGTGTGTTGGCGGATATTGGGTTAGTGCTAGGTAGTCATTGCATGAAGTGGTTGGTGATGTCACCTATCTGATAGAGACATCTAGCCGCAGGTTCCTTAACTTAGACTATCCCCAGGCATCAGACTGGATCCGGAAAACTTTTTTGCAGCAACACCTCTGCGCGCCGGGGGACGGCGCCACACGACCCCGCCCCGACGTCGTCCACGTACGTGACGTCAGCGAGGTCATATAAGTCCCTCCCGGCACGCTGACGTCAGTTTCCTTCTTTTCCGCGTGCAACGCGGATCCGGAGTGAGCGTTTCCTCTGGCCTGTTTTCAGGCCTCCTTTTCGACGCTTCGCGTCCGGAACAGTGTGTCGATGCCTTCGGGCTTTAAAACTTGTAATTCCTGTTCACGGCAGATGTCCGCGACGGACCCTCATCTTATTTGTATGTGGTGTCTGGGCGAGCACCATGACTCCACGGACTGCGACGCCTGCCAACACCTGAAGCCAAAGTCTCGGCGGGAGCGCCGTATGAAGCTTCTCTCGGCACAGCTGTCCCTGTCGGAGTCGTCTCGTCCCCCGGCCTCTTCATCGCCGGCAGGTCCCTCTACTATCCGGTTCCGCCATCGATCGCCCTCTGGGGTCCGGGGCCGTCGTTCGCCACTGGGTAAGTTCAGGCGCTTGTCGCCGAGGTCTTCGACCTCCCTTTCTCCTGTTGTCCGGGGCACTGATTCCCGGAACTTTCCGGCTGTGCGCCCCCGGCAGTCGCCCCCCCTCTATCCGCCCTTTCCGGGTGTGGGGGCGACTCGGGCCCAAATGGAGGCATATGCCGCGGCTTTGCAGGCCTCCCTTGGGTTCTCTCCCGTTCCAGGGGCATCCTCGGGGCCTCCACTTCTTGTGGGGTCTCCGACGGACTCACCGGCGGGTTCGCCCCCGGCGCCAATTGAGCCTTTGCCCCCCGGGAACGCCGGAGATGTGGTGTCGTTAGGGCGCGGCCTGGTTGGGTCCCCCTCTACGGTCCACATGGAGTCGTCAGGGCGCGGCCCAGCTGGGTCCCCCTCTACGACCCACGGCGCCTCTGCCGCGCCGCATAGCCCTGCTGGGCTCCCTGTGGCGTCGCAGGTGGTTGCCGGTGCTCATAGCCCTGCATTGAGCACACCCCGGGCTTCTGGGCAGGCGGCCGCCTGTCCGGAGCCGGGTTCGGCGCCGTTCCGGCGCCGTAGGCTCGCCTCCCCAACTCCGCCTCTGCTTCTTTCTCCGGAGTCGGAGCCTGTCATGGAGTCGGCGCCGGTGCGGCGCTGAAGGCTTGCCTCCCCGGCTCCAGCGCCTTCTCCTTCTTCGGAAGGGGAGCTTGTCATAGTTTCGGCGCCGGATGGCGCCGACTCGACGCCGGATGCAGCCGAGTCGGCGCCTGACGAGGCACGATCGTCTCCGGCACGCGTCGTTTTGGCGCCGTATCGACGGCCGATTGTGGACTCTTCTCTAGCGGCCTCTGGAGAGAGTTCGGCACCGCCCTCACGCCCGGCGTCACCGGAGGTGTTGTTGCCAGTGCCCCCCTTGGAATTTGTGGAGCTTCCTCAGGAGCTCCCAGATCCGGCAGGCTCTTCGCCTCCCCAGGAGCCCCATCAGGATCCTCATTCTTCAATGGGGCTCCCTTCCGTGGGGCATTGGTCGCACCCTCAGTGTCTTGGGAGGGTCAGCTTACAACCCTCCCCCACTGATGAGTTGTTGTCCCCTCCACGGAGGGCTACCGAGGCTGGTGCGGCTTTTTTGAAAGTGGTCTCATTGGCCACTCGCATTTTAAACATGCAACCCCCTTCTGCCCCCTTGTCTGTGGAACCCTTGCTCGAGGTCCTTCACCGTGGGTCCGGGAATGTGGAGACGCTTCTGCCCTTTGAGGCTTCCCTTTATGATGCCCTTTTGGGTACCTGGGTTCGGCCTGCTTCAGGTGAACCGGTGGCTCGTTCAGTTTTGCACCGCCACCGTCCAGCTCCACATGATCCTGTTTGTCTTTTTGTGCACCCTGATGCGCAGGGGTTTGTGTTGCAGACTGCCTTTCCTTCCTTGCCCCCACTAACACTTCCTCCCTCTCGGGAGTCCAGATGGCTTGAGTCATGAGGTCGGAACATCTTTGCATCCACTAGTGCGGCCCTACGGTCCTTAAATACAGTGTGTGTTTTGGCTCGGGCTACCTCTGCCCTGTGGGACTCTGCAGAGTCTTTGCTTTCTGCCACCTCTGAAGGTGCTCGCGTTGATCTCCTTCACCTCCTCCGGGATGGCCGCGACCTTGCCGAATTCACAATCCGCTCAGCCTTAGATACTGCGGATTCTTTGGGCCGAGCTATGGCGGGTTCTGTTGCCTTAAGGCGTCACGCTTGGCTGCGAGATAGCGTCTTCCCTGAAAATATCCGGGAGCGACTGGTTGACTTACCCTTTGATGGGGTTTTACTGTTTGATGCTCACGCCGAATCGGCGGTTCACCGGCTCCTTTGCGGGCTTTCGTCCTCCCACTTAGGTCTTCTTAGGCCTGTCTTCTGTGGTGGTACTTTCTCATTTCGCATCCTTTTGATGCGCTCTGTGTTTAACATGGGCAGTGAGCCTTACGTCTTCTTTTTCTGTGGTCAAGGGTGATTACCCCTTTTATTGGCATCCCTTGGATGCGTTTTGCTTTGAGCTGACTGTGGGCCTGCTGTGGCTGTGTTCCACAGGTTGCTGTGTCTGGTCCTCTGACTGTGGTATTGAGCCGGTGGTTCACCTCGGTAATGTCATACGGCTCGGAATTCATGTTCACGGGTTCGGCTCGTTACTGCGCTCTTTTGGCTTGGCTTATTGCCCTAAGAGGTGTTCCCCGTTGTTTGGGGTGTGCATACTCCATGTGGGGTACTTGTATGCTATTATATAGCTCTGTTATCTCACCTGGGCTTGGAGATCCTGTGGGCTCCATGCGTCGCTTGGTGGTCCGCTGTACGGTGTTTTGTGTTTTTCCCTGGTGCCATCTTCTTATGCCATGGTCATCCTGCCTGTGCCTGTTCCACCTCCTTGGGAGAGGTTTCTTAATCTCCTCTTCAAAAGCGGCTCCTACCTGCCCTTACTGTACTAGGTATGCTCCGGTATGGACATGTTCATGCTCCTGGCTTGTTCTGTCTCTACATATTTATATGTTTCTACATTTATGTATACATGCCGGTTGCCTTGGTATTCCTCTTCCTACGTCGCCACCTCTTTTCGAGGCTGCAAGGTCTGGATCAAATCTCCATGTGTGGGGGAGCTTTTCTGAGTGGTTGCAAGTTGCCCATAGGTTCTTCCTTGCTTCTGCTTATTGGGGTGATTTCCCAATTTGACAAATGCTCCCTTTTTGGTGTTCGACACTGTACGTGTCTTTTCTGGAGTGTTTGGTCTCGGATTCTGAGGCTCTTCCCACCATTCGTTACCTTGGTGTTCTTGGCCACTTCCTTCGGATATGCCTTTTTTCAAAATTATCAACTACTATTGTTAAAGCTACGCCTGCGGGACAGCTCTTCTGATGGCAGTGGTCTTTGACTACTGTCTGCAGGTCTATATTGTGGATTGTTTCTCACTTTGGCTTCATACTGCCCGGTCGGGCACTCTTATGCTTCTTTAGTAAGCCACATTAAGGTCTCTGTGGCCGTTTGCCTGCTGCATGTTTCTACCTGCTTCAGCGGGTTTAAAGTTGATGCTATTTGCCCCTATTTTCCCTTTTTGGAATTGGGTGTGCACTTGGTGTGTTTCTTGTCTCGCCGGCTATTCCCAGCGCACTGCTCTTGCCTTTGGACTCTTGGCACCGGCTCCTTAAGCCTTCCTTCTATAGGCTAGTCTGTTAGGCTCTGGTTGCATCTCTTCAGGTACTTTTCGAGCGTGGGTCGGTGTCCTCATCGTGCGCCATTAAGCGGAGAGTGGTCCTTCTTTTTCTCTCTCTCTCTCTCTCTCTCTCTCTCTCTCTCTCTCTCTTTGCTCTGGTATATGGCTCATGCCGTTCTACCTGTCATTTCTATATGGGTATGGTGTAGCGCCATTCTGGCATTTTTAGGATATCTACCATCTTGTTATTTCTGCCGAGCTGCTTGGGTTGCTGTCTGGCTGATCCGCCACAGCCTCCCCCCTTTAACCGTCACTCTGTTGCCGGATCAGATGCTTGGCGCTTTCTGTTGTTCTGTCGCAGACCCACCTCCCCTTTGGGGTATGGCTGTGGTATCTATTCTAAGTTAAGGAATCTGCGGCTAGATGTCTCTATCAGATGTACGAGTTACTTACCTTCGGTAACGATGTATCTGGTAGAGACGTTGTCTAGCCGCAGATTCCTTAACGCCCACCCAGCCTCCCCGTTCTGCGAAAATCTTGCCAAGTGGGATTCTCCGCTGGCCTCTCTGTTGCCATTGGTTTTTCGCTCATGGGTGCTCACATTGTTGCATTCCTTTGAGAGTTGCCATATACAATTAACTCCCTCTCAGGGGTTTCTTACATCTAAAATGATGCCCTTTTTTGATTAACCTTCACCAGGAGATTCATCTTCATTTTCTTTTCTTCTCCTGCTGCCTTCCCACCCTCCCGCCCTCTCTATTGGCTCAGGGTTCTGGTCTCCTCTACAGTCGTCTTCTTTGGGGATCTGTTAACCTCTGTTTCAGACCTCCATTACTATAGGGGTAGTGCCAGTCTTTTCATTTTTCATACCTTCCTGCGGTGGACTGTTCTCTCTCTGCTCTGTTCTTGCTAGACAACACAGTTCTACTAATAATAACAGTCTAGTTCTGTCTGCTGTTCTACGTGGTAATAACAGACTATTTCTCTCTGTTGAGATGTTCTTCCCTTGTTGCACTTAGGAAGGGTCTTCGCATTGCTTGTGGGGTCCTTTCTCACAGCTTTTTCATTTATATGTAAGCAGTATCTAATTCTGTCTTTTACGATGGCGTCTTGCACCATCCTCCTTCTTTATTCATGGATTTTCATCCCTCGCACACTGTTCCCATACTTTCACAGTTTTTTATTGGTGGCTCCGCGTTGTGCCGCGGAAAAGTTTCTCCGAAGAAAACTGACGTCAGCGCGCCGGGAGGAACTTATATGACCTCGCTGACGTCACGTACGTGGACGACGTTAGGGCGGGGTCGTGTGGCGCCGGCGCGCAGAGGTGCTGCTGCAAAAAAAAATCCGGATCCAGTCTGACGCCTGGGGATATTCTAAGTTAAGGAATCTGCGGCTAGACATCGTCTCTACCAGATACATCGTTACCGAAGGTAAGTAACTTGTACTTCACCTCATATACCCAGGCCATACAAGGCTTTGATTTTCAGTGTTGATTGGTCTCACTCTTCGGAATTTCAGTCATCTGGTGAGCTCGATTTCTAGTACAAGGACTTGGGGATTTTGAGGTGGTGAGGTGCGATATGTCTCTGTCATCAAGATGGTCTTAAGGCTATCGAAAGTGGAGGTAGGCTACGTGGACCATGTGAATGAATAATACTTGTGTATTCATAAATTTGAAATCCAGGAATATGCTGCTTATGGTTGTGGGCAGTGGTGGTGAGTGGAATACAGCTGCGATTGATTAGGTTGTGAATGTTGTCTGGGTTGTGTGTTATGACTCTGAGGTAGGGATTGTGCAGGGCAAGTTAGAGAGAAAATACACATGGTCAAGATAGTCTTTTTGCTCTGTGCGGTGTAAGATTAAGCAGCGCTGTCATTTAGGATTTTAATTTGAGATAGTATTCACTAGCACTTTCCATCTTTTCAGGGAATCTGAAGGATTCTTTACTCTAAAAGATCTTGGTATCTGTATTAGAGATAGGTATGGTGATCATCAGCCCTCTTGCGCTTTGCTTTACTGCTCAGGGGGGCCCTCAACTTGGTGTTTGCTGAGTTAGTGCTTCTTCTTTTGAGCTTTTACATAGTTGTGATGTCATGTATCTCACCCGTAAGACTATTTTCCTGATAACATTAATTTCAGCCTTGAGGGTCGCTGAGTTGTTGGTCTCGTAGTAAGATCTACCATACATTGTCCTTTGGAGAATCAGTAACTTCAAGGTGCAGCCATCCTTTTTCCTAATCAGGTGACAGAATTTCATTTCAATCAGCCATTCTCTGTTGCATCTCTCTTATGCACCAAGCAAGGGCTACATTGATAAGGTCTGAAGTAGGCACTAAGGGCCTGATATTGGAAAGTGTGATAACGAACAATGTACTGAAAATCACTAGTAATGTAGTTTACTCTAGAAGTGTAATTTCAACTTTTGGAGTATTTACCTGAAGAATTACTGCTGCCATGCTACAGCAGCATGGCCGTGATAATTCCGCCTGCGTTGAATCCTTCAGTAGAAAATTACACTCAACGGAGAAATTGCACCTAAGGATGAATTTACATTACCACTGCTTTTCGGAGGATTATGTCTTGCCGTCTTTATTTAAATCAGGCTGTTTGGTACTTCCATTCGCAACCTTCTGCTCTGTTTTTGCATATGCATTGTATGTGTGCTAGATAGAGTCCGTCTGAACGGAGGTGCCTGGAGGATTGGTGGAACTGTATGAATCTGTTTAGGTAAGTTGGGCCTGTGTGTAGCGCCTTGCATGTGTGGGCGAGTAGTTTAAACTGTGCACACTGATGTATAGGGAGACAGTGTAGTTCTCTTAGGTGTAGAGTGATGTGATCCCAACTACTGCTCTCTGTACTTTAAGTATTTTTGTGAGTTGATTGTTGATATCTCCATAGAGGGTGTTCTCGTAGTCCAGTCTGCTGGTGATGAAGGCTTGGATGATGGCTTTCCTGGTGTTGTTGGGGAGCCACTTGAATATTTTTTTCAGCATTTTCACAGTGTGGAAGAAGGCTGTGGAGAAGGCGTTAACCTGGGCGGACTTGTCCAGCTTGCCATCGATAATGATCCTGAGATTTCTTGCTTGGTGGTGGTCTGTAGGCCACCAGGCAGTGTCCCATGGCAAGGCATCCTTTCTGAAGATCACCACTTCCGTCTTGTCAGTTTTGAGTTTGAGGCAGTTGGAATTCATCTAGGTGGCCACTTCTGTCATGCATGATGGGAAGTTGTTCCTGATGTTGGGTGTTTTGTCCGAGAGGCATAAAATCAGTTGTGTGGCCTCAATTTAGGTGAGTATGTCAATGTTGTGTTTGCAGATGACGTCTGCAAGCAGTGTCATGTAGATGTTAAAGAGGGTTTGGCTGTACAAAAAGGACTTCAGGACCCTGCAAATTAGTTCCAGACTTCTGAGTAATAAGCAGACATGTTGACTGTGTTCTTCCGGTAAGAAAGGTGCATGTCCATTGGCGGACAGGTCTTTGAATGCCAGCCTTGTGAAGTTATCTGATCATGATAGGATGGGAGATTCTGTCAAAGCCTGTAAAGAGGTAGAGTTGGATGGGGGCTGTGGTTTCTCCTGTCAAACATCATCCGGATGTCTTCAGGTACTGCTATGAGGGCTGTCTCTGAACTGTGGTTAGGTTTGAATCCTCATTGCATGGTATCCAGGAGCTGGTGGTTGACAATCTGGACAGCAAGGCGTCAGTTGTTTGCTTTCTCTAAAACCTTGGCTGGGTATGGAAGAAGAAAAATCAGTTGGTAGTTTGCAAATTTGTTTAGACCTACAGAGAGCTTTTTCAGGAGGGTTTTGAAAGTAGTGTGCTTCCATGTTTCTTGGATAGTGACTGTTGATAGAGGTGTTAAGAATGGGGGAGGGCGGGGGGGTAAGCGTTTGGCTGATTGAGGGTTGAGTCTTTGTTGAAGGTATTGTGGGGGCAGTGGTCAATGATCTTCATGATTGCTGTGGTTTCGTATGTTGTGATAGGGTTCCATATTGTCAGAGTGTTTTTGTTCTAAACAGGAGACTTCATGCCCAGTTGATAGGGTATGGTTGTGGGTTGAAGTTGGTATAGATGGAAGTGATTTTGTTGCAGAAGTCTGAAAGGTCGTTGCGCAGTTCTTGAGTTGGTGTGATGCTGCTGGTGGTTGCTGCTGGTGTGGTGAAGTCCTTGATGGAGAACATTTCTATGCTGTTATTGAAGCTTTTGTTGATGCGCTCAACTAGGACTTTCCTTTTGGTTTCGAAAATTTGCTGATGGTAACGTTTCTGGGCAGTTTTGAATATTGCCTTGTCTGATTCTTCTTGGCTCGCTCTCCATCTTCACTCTAGTTGCTTGCAGTGCCATTTGGTCATCCTGAGTTCTTGCGTATACCAGCTGGCCTGCATTCGCCTTCTCGATGCTTGGATTCTTTTACGAGGGGCCGGGGTGTCAGCACAGGCAGCGATCCAGTTTTTGAAGTTGTTGATGTTGCTTGATAGGTGTTTTGTGGAGGACAGAAGCCCAGTCAACCTTCAATAGTTTGTTACAGTGTTGGCATTTAAAGCCGGTCGGGGAGGTTCTTCTGTGGTGGGGAATGTTGATTGAGAAGCTAACAATAGTGTGATCCGTCCAGATGACAGGAGTGTGTGTGTTCACCGTGATGTGAGGTGAAGACAGGGTCTAGGAGGTGTCCAGCAACATGGGTGAGGGCTGACTTGTGTTGGGTGAATCAGAGTTTTCAGAGGCTTTGGATGAGCGTGGCTGAAATGGGGTTGTTATGGCCTTCTAGATGGATCTTGAGGTCTCATACGAGGATGTAGGTGCTGGAGGTGATGGCTAGTGGGGCTTCGAAGTCCGGGATGTTGCTGGTGAAGTTTGTTCTAGGTCTAGGGTTTCAGTAGATGAGAGTTCTGCTTAGGCTGAAGTTGGCTGTGACCTGTAGTATGAAGTTGAAGTGTTCTATGTGGTCGGTTCCGGCGTCTGAGTTGGTGTTGCAGCTGATATTGTCCTTAAAAATGATGGTGATTCCTCCTCTGGGTTTGTGATGGTGGTTTTGCCTGATCTTATAGCTGTCAAGGATAGCTGAGGCGATGTCTGGTTTTGATGCTAGGGTCAGTCATGTTCCAGTTCAGCCATGTTCCAGTGAGGAAAAGGAGGTCCGTGGAAGAGTCATCCAGTGGGTCCCATATCTCTGTGGCATGTTTGCTGAGGCATAAGGCATTGAAGAGCATCCATGATATTGAGGTGCCAATTACCATTTGTTTGCGGGTCTGGTGTTGGGAGTAGTCGGGGTGGTTGCAGTGAGTGTGAGAATCGTGGGTGTGGTGGTGCAGGTGAAGGCTGCTTCAGTGTTTTGAGGTCCAGTGCAGCAGCTGTGCAAATGGGTGCAGACGGGCTTGCCTTTGGCACACCCACTGCATGCTTCCCCTGGTTGGCCGCTATTAAATGGGGCCTGGGAGGAGGATGAGATGTGCAGGAGGGAGAAAGCAGAAAAAAGGTGCAAGGACCGGTGGAGGGGGAGGAAGGAGGGTTGCGTTGCAGAAAGGGCGGGGGCAGCAAGAGCCAAGGTGCGAGGCGAAGCAAAAGACAAGGGCACAACAGGTTTAAGAAAACTCGTGAAAATTCACAAGAGCAAGGCTAAAAACAAGGCATGCTAATAAGCAAAAGGCAGAAAAAAGAGCGGGTGAAAATGCAGTGGAAAGACACTTGGGAGGAGATGAGATACGGACAAAACTGGTGAAAAAAAGTGGTGAGAAACAAAGATGAATGAAATGTAGTGAAAAGGCACTTGCCAAGAGATGCGAGAGAGACCAGACAGTCACAGGAAAAAGTGGTTAAAAACAAAGATGAATGAAATGCAGTGAGAAATTACTTGGCAAGAGAGATGAGAGAGAGCAGGAACAGGTGAATGCAGTGAAGAGAGGAGCGCCCAGGTGGGTGCCTCGAGGCACTGGAGCAGTTTCCAACAGGTTCTTCACCGGTCAGAGCACTGATCACAGATAAGTCCTAGAGGTCTAGTGCCACCTGTACGAGCTTCAACATCCTCCGAATGCTCCGCAGGATCTTCAAGTGGATCCCCACCGAAACAAGAAAAACAGTCACCCAGGCCCTCGTCACCAGCAGGCTGGACTACGGAAACGCCCTCTACGCAGGAACGACGGCTAAGCTCTTGAGACGGCTGCAACGCATCCAGAACGCCTCTGCACGTCTTATCCTCGACATCCCCCGACGCAGCCACATCACACCCCACCTGAGAGACCTGCACTGGCTCCCTGTCAACAAGAGGATAACCTTCAAGCTCCTCACCCACGCACACAAAGCATTCCACAACTCCGGACCAGCCTACCTCAACAGACGACTCAGCTTCTACACCCCCACCCGCCAGCTCCGCTCGACCAGCCTCGCCCTCGCCACAGTCCCCCGCATCCGGAAAACGACCGCCGGCGGCAGATCCTTCTCCCACCTCGCCGCCAAGACCTGGAACACCCTCCCCACCAACCTCCGACAGACCCAAGACCTACTGGCCTTCAGAAGACTCCTCAAGACCTGGCTCTTCGATCAGTAGCAGCACCACCCCCCTCTTCCCCCAGCGCCTTGAGACCCTCGCGGGTATGTAGTGCGCTTTATAAGTGACATGATTGATTGATTGATTGATTGATTGAATGTGAAGGTGCAATGTTTTTTTCCAGTTAGTAGTCTATCAGTAAAAGGTAGCATCCATCATAAAATAAGTTGTCCCCTTCCTGTTTTATAAAGTATGGTTGCAATAACATCTGCAGTTTCTACGATGATGCCATGATATGATGCAGGTTGGAAACAAACTAAAATTTTGTTTGTTGAGGATATAATGTTTCTACGGATGAACTTTAACCCTCAATTCCTTTTATTCTGAGAACAATTCAGAAATATATAGTGACCAAGTCCCATTGTCCTTCCAGTTGTATGTGTTTTTCACAAACACTTGTCTGGTCAAAAGGATTCTGACAAAATCATTTTGTTGCACCTTTCTTGACAATTATCTGCTCAAGAATGTGTTTTACCAGATTGACAAAACCAACCTGGGCATGGCCTTTTTTCTTTCATTTATTTGTTTAAAAGGGGGAGGTCCCCCGCTTGCTTAATCTATCTTTTGCTCTGCATGTTTATCTCCCCCTTATCCCTTCCCCAGTCCTTTCCGCCTCCCTCTTACTTTAAACCCCTTTTGTGTTGCTCCTCTTCCTTTTTAAATCTTCAATTTTTTGGAGTTGTCCTTATATCAACCTCCCTCACTATTGCCCCCAATACTTTCCATTCTTACCTGTGTTTCGCAGTCACCTTCTTTTTTCTTGGCATCTTCTGTTTTTTAGCTCCTGGATTGCAGTGAACATAGGAGGAGGATTACAGCTGCTTTTTTTTTTTTTTTTTTTTTTTTAACTAACTTCAATTGTACTTTTTCCACAGAAACATTAGATTATTGTGAAAAGGGTCATAGTGACAATTTGTCAAAATTAAGTTTTGCCAGCCTGATTTAGTCAGGTTTTTTCTTCATTTAGAAAATTTGTCATAATGACCTAATTCCCTCCTCCTATTCTGTCTATCACACTCCACTCCACAATCCACGGTTGACCAGCAAGATAGCAGAAACCCGGAGTTGGGACCATTCACTTGTTCTGTTTAATAGGGGACTCTGCTTTACCCTACCTTACTTCCATTGATGCCCACAGTCTTCTTCTGTAACACTTCTTGTCCATCTAAGACCAGCTGACATAATAAATGCTGTTTGGGTAATTTTAGTATTCCAGTAGTGTTAGGAGTTCTGCCTTTCTACTGCGGGCCAATAATAGCATCTGAATTAAGTGCAATACTGGGAATGATGGAGCAACACTAGTCGGGGAAGTGAATAAATGAAAACAGATAAATAATTTTTCTTTACCTTTGACCCTGTTGTTTAGTCCTCAAATATAATATATGATTAAATTATATCCACCTGGCATCATACTTATAGTAGAGTAGCATGCAGTTGCACACTAATAACCTTAACCTGTTGTTCTTGTGATTTTTACAGCATGGACTCCCTACCAAGTAGACACATTCGCACCATTAGCTACGTGCCACTCTAAATACAAGTTGAATACCAATTAATACATAAAAAGAGTACACTAATATAACAAAACCCTGATTGTCCAGCAGTGAATCAATCATGGATTCATGTGCTTGAATCATTCACCATTGCCATATATGTAGATTCCATAGATTGAATGCTTGCATTACGGTTATATGGCAAATGATAGGTAGCACAGAAAAGGTTTTCTGAAGAATTTTCAGACACAAAAAACAGCTTGAAGTATGTTTGCCTTGCAGTTTAAGGGGGAAACCGCTTCAAGGCAAAATTACAGACTGCTGTCGAATGAGAATGGATGGGTCCCATGGACGTTTTGTACAATCTGAAAGAAACAGTTAGTTATAGATTCCTTACCTTAGAATTACCCCCAGGCGTCAGACTGGATCTGGAAAGTTTTTCGTCAGCAGTACCCCTGCGCGTCGGAAAGTGGCATCGATCGACTCCGCGTTCATCGTTGGCGTCGTGGTCGCCGGGATGACGTCGCGGTAGCTACATAGACGCCGCCCTCGCACGCTGACGCCAGTTCTTTCTTTTTCCGTGCCAGCAAGCGCAGATCCGGAGAGAGCGGTACCCCCAGTCATTTTTTGACTGACTTTTTCTCGACTTTTGTCGACTTTGTTTTTCGAGTCCATCGACTCCTGGTGCACGAGGGATGCCCGGCTTCAAGGCTTGCGGTTCCTGTAGCCGACTGATGTCGGTGGCGGATCCGCACTGCGTGTGCCTTTTCTGCCTGGTGCGCGACCACGAACCCAAGTTGTGCTCCGACTGCCAGACCATGAATCCGAAGTCTTTGCGGGAGCGGTCCCGAAAGCTTCTCGAGGCCCGGCAGTCGGCTCCGTGCCGATCGAGGTCCCGGTCGCGTAGGAGGTCGAGGGACCGGTCGCGGAGCCATCACCATTCTTCATCAAAGTCTTCGCACTCGGGGTCAGGTAAGTCGAAGCACGAGAAGAAGTCGAAGAAGCATCGTCGCTCTTCGACTTCTCCCCGGCCGACGCGACGAGGGATGCGGGTGGTGCCCCTCCAGGCTCCGCGTGCGGAGCCCGAAGGCTCGGCTCCGGGTTTCCCCCCTTCCCGGGACCTGGAGCGACTCAGTTTTACGAAGCGATGCATGCCATCTTTGGGCAGCCCGACTCCGCCGGCGCGCCTTTGGGCCCCGCGGACTCGGCTGGGGCCCTGGGCCTTCGACGCCAGCGGCTTCGGCATCGGCACCGCAAGGTCCCCTTGGATCCAGGCCTGGATCGGCGCCGGTCGACCTAGATACACCTCCACCGGCGCCGTTTCCACCGGCACCACGTCCGCAGCCGGCGTCGACTGTGTCCTCAGCCGACGTCGACCCCGGCCTCCACCTCGAGGTAGACACGGAGTCGGACCGGCATCGACTGACGCCGGATCCGGCTCCGACGGGTACTTTTGTGTCCCTGTTCTACCCTGGCTCTTTGAGACCAGATTGGCAGCCAGAGGAGGGTGTGGAGGACTGGGAGGGGTCTGGGAACCCTTTAACCGACCAGTTAGGTTATGAACTGGACTGGAGAGAGGAATTGGGGGTAGCCAGTGGTCTGGATACCTCACCAGACCTTGGCATGTTGTCTCCTCCTACCGTGGCTATGGAGGAGGGAGCGTCGTTCGCAGTGGTGTTGCGTAGGGCGGCCGAGGCTCTCAACCTCGACCTACCTAGAGTGGCAGTCAGGACTAACCTCCTGACAGAGGTGCTTCAACCGGCAGCAAGCTCTTCGGGGCCCCTGCTGCAGTTTAATGAAGCCCTGACGGACATCCTTTTGGGCACATGGTCCAGGCCAAACACAGGGGCTCCTGTGGACAGGATGATTGCCCGACGCCACCGCGCGGCCCTGGGCGACCCCACTTTCCTCTCCCAACACCCCACCCCTGAGAGCTTGGTGGTCCAAGCCTCCACCTCCAAGGGCGCATTCCCTAACTCTCCACCTGATAGGGAATCCAAAAAGCTGGACCATCTTGGGAAGATGTTTTCTTCCTCCAGCTTGGGACTGCGGTTGGTAAACACCGCATGTCTGTTGGGCCGTTACACCCACTCCGTGTGGGATACGGTTGCGCAAGTGCTGCCTCAGTGCCCGGAGGAGGCCCGGGCCGTGTTCTCTCGAGCAGTTGCTGAAGGGCGAGACGCAGCAAAGTTTACCATCCGCTGTGGGCTGGATACCGCCGACTCGCTAGGCAGGACGATTTCCACGTCGGTAGCCCTTCGACGCTACGCCTGGTTGAGGTCGACTGGTTTTTCAGGGGATGTCTAATCCACCCTTATGGACATGCCCTTTGATGGCTGTCGCCTTTTCGGCGACAAGGCAGACAGCACGCTAGAGCGTTTTAAGGACTCTCGGGCTACAGCCAGGTCCTTGGGCCTCTCCACCACCCGCCCTGCGCAGTCTGCCTTTCGCCCCTTTCGTGGCTATGGAAGGGGTGCCCCGCCACGTCCCGCCCAGAGCCACAGGCCGGCGCAAACTGTTCAGCCTCTGCGCTGCTGGGGACGTGGGAACCAGCGCCGTGGTTCTGCAGCAGCCTCCAAACCCTCCTAGTCCGACCTTTCAGGGCCACCAAAGGCCAGTGGGCGGCAGGATTGGCCATCACCTCCCCCACTGGCGCACCATCACGTTGGACAGGTGGGTTCTGCAAATAGTCCGAAGGGGCTACTCCCTCCCCTTCGAGACTACCCCTCTCTCCATGCCACCTCAGTACCATCGCATGTCGGAGGATCATCTGGCCCTTCTCCAACAGGAAGTTTTGGCACTCTTGGCCAAGGGAGCCATTGAGCGCGTGCCTGTCCCAGAAGTAGGTTGTGGTTGCTATTCCCACTACTTTCTGGTACCCAAGAAGGACAAAGGCCTGCGTCCTATCTTGGATCTCAGGAACGTCAACCGCTTCCTCCGGAAGGAGAAGTTCAAAATGTCTTGTCTGCCCTCGACCCTGGAGACTGGATGGTAGCGTTGGACTTGCAGGATGCTTACTTTCACATCCCCGTCCTGCCGGCCCACCGGCGTTACCTGCGGTTCACGGTAGGCCACGAGCACTTTCAGTTTACTATGCTCCCCTTTGGCCTTACCAGCGCCCCTCGGGTGTTCACGAAAGTGATGGCGGTGGTCGCAGCTCATCTGCACAGATCAGGGGTTCCAGTCTTCCCCCTATCTCGACGACTGGCCGTTGAAGGCGGGCTCGCCCCAGGCTGCCGTCTCCCACCTCCAGACTACGGCCGACCTCCTGCATTCACTGGGGTTCTCCATCAACGTGCCGAAGTCGCACCTGACTCCCTCTCAGAAGCTCCTTTTCATCGGAGCGGTTCTGGACACGACGCAGTTTCGGGTCTATCCTCCCGAACTGCGAGTCCGGGATATTCGGGCTATGATTCCGATCTTTCAGCCTCTATCCCGATTTTCGGTCAGGATGACCCTCAGGCTCCTGGGCCTGATGGCCTCCTGCATCCTGCTGGTGGACCATGCCAGATGGCATATCAATCAATCAATCTGTATTTGTAAAGCACGAACTACTCACCCTTACGGGTCTCAAGGCGCTGGGGGCCGTCGTGGAAATTAAGTGAGCTATTGCCCAGAGTCACATGGTGCTGAGCTGAGCTGCCGCCGGAGCAGGGGATCGAACCGTGAGCCCCGTGCTCCGAAGTCAGCTGCCCTGGCCGCTGCACCACACCTCTCTATGCGGGCTCTGCAGTGGGACCTGAAGTTCCAGTGGGCACAACATCAGGGGAACCTGTCCGATTGCGTCCAGATCTCGGAGGGCACTGCACACCAATTGCAGTGGTGGCTAACGAAACAGAATTGGGTCGACAGCAGATCCCTCTCCCTTTCCCAACCAGAGTTCAGTGGTGACTGATGCATCATTTCTGGGATGGGGCGGCCACATGGGGGAGGCGGAGATCAGAGGCCTCTAGTCTCCTGCGGAGTCCGGGCTCCACATCAACCTTCTGGAGCTTCGGGCGATTCGTCTTGCACTCAAAGCATTCCTTCCCTCTGTCCGGGGAAGAGTAGTGCAGGTGTTCACGGACAACACCACCGCCATGTGGTACTGCAACAAACAAGGCGGGGTGGAGTCGTGGACCCTATGTCAGGAGGCCCTCCGCCTCTGGACATGGCTGGAACATCAGGGCATATCCCTGGTGGTTCAACACCTGGCAGGTTCACTGAATGCCAGGGTGGATGAACTCAGCCGCAGGTGCATGATGGATCACGAATGGCGTCTTCACTCAGAGGTGGTGCAAGGTCTCTTTCACCAGTGGGGAGAGCTTTTGTTAGATTTATTCGCCACCGAAGAGAACGCCAATGTCAGCAATTCTGCGCGTTGGAATTTCCAAGGCGGCACTCGCTAGGCGACGCTTTTTGTCGCGAGTGTAGTTGCGGTTTTCTATACGCCTTTCCGTCTATACCACTTCTGCCCAGAGTGCTGAAGAAGATCAAGCGCGACCGGGCCCAAGTCATTCTTGTGGCTCCAGATTGGGCACGAAGAGCCTGGTATCCCGAGCTGCTACACATGGCCATCGATCCTCTGATCAGACTGCCTCTTCGGGAGGATCTTCTGTCGCAGCAGCAGGGGACGGTCCTCCACCTCCTTGCGTGGAGATTGAGCGGCGGCAGTTGACGTCATTTGACCTGCCTCCCGAAGTCTGTGATGTTATATTGGCAGCCAGGCGTCCCTCCACTAAGACGGTATACGCCTGTAGATGGAACAAATTTGTGGCATGGTGCGCAGCAAAGGCTCTGGATCCCCTTTCTGCCCCTCTTTCTGAGGTTCTCTTGTTCCTCCTTTCTTTGGCCCAGCAGGGCTCTGCTCTGGGCACTCTAAAGGACTACCTCTCGGCCATTTCAGCCTTACTTAGGCTTCCTGATCAGCCTTCTCTTTTCAAGTCCCCTGTTGTAAATCGCTTCCTTAAGAGCATTACTCATCTTTTTCCTCCTGTTCCCTTCGTAATGCCCCAGTGGGACTTGAACTTAGTTCTTACATATCTAATGTGCGCTCCCTTTGAGCCGCTACATAACTGTCCTCTCAGGCTTCTAACTTTGAAAACTGCCTTTCTGGTGGCCATTACCTCTGCATGCAGGGTGAGTGAGCTACAAGCTCTTTCTTCCAAGCCTCCCTTTCTGGCTGTCCATCCGGACAAGGTCGTCCTCAGAACTAGACCTTCCTTTCTTCCCAAGGTGGTTGCTTCTTTTCATATTGGACAAACCATCCCTTTGCCCACCTTCTTTCCGCCTCCGCATCCTTCGAAAGAGGAACAGAGGCTCCACCGTCTGGATCCAAAACGTGCGCTTTCTTTCTATTTGGATCGCATCAAACATTTCCGGGTGGATGACCAGCTCTTTGTTGGTTACGTGGGCGCTAAGAAAGGTCAGGCCGTGCACAAACGGAAGATCTCCAGGTGGGTCGTTTTGTGCATCAAAGCCTGCTTTTCTTTGGCAAAGAAGGAGCCTCCAGTGGGACTGCGCGCCCATTCCACCAGGGCGACGGCAGCTACCACTGCTTTGGGAGGGGAGTCCCCCTTAATGACATCTGTCAGGCAGCTACGTGGGCATCTCTGCACAAGTTCACCAAGCACTACTGCCTGGGCAGCCAAGTCCGGAGAGATGGCTTCTTTGGCCATTCTGTTCTCCAGGACTTTCTGGTGTGAACTTAGTTCGCAGACCCACCTCCGGGGTTGGTATTGCTGGGGTATCTATTCTTAGGTAAGGAATCTATAACTGTTTCTTTCAGATGAACAAGTTACTTACCTTTGGTAACTGTATATTTGTAAGAAACATAGGTTAGTTGTAGATTCTTTAGCGCCCCACCCATCCTCCCCATTCTGCAAACTGACTTCTCGGGTTAAGGACTTCCTTTCAGGGCCCTAGTTTTGTGCACCAGTGGTCAGTGTCTTGCATGGCTCTGTGCTTCTGGCGTGAAAAGTCGTGTACAGAACTGACGCCAGCGCGCGAGGGCGGCGTCTATGTAGCTACCGCGACGTCATCCCGGCGACCACGACGCCAACAATGAACGTGGAGTCGACCGACGCCACCTTCCGACGCGCAGGGGTACTGCTGACGAAAAACTTTCCGGATCCAGTCTGACGCCTGGGGGTAATTCTAAGGTAAGGAATCTATAACTAACCTATGTTTCTTACAGATATATCGTTATCGAAGGTAAGTAACTTGTTCGTTAAGTAGCAGAAGTCCCTTTCCACAATCTTATCCTCTTGCATCTCTCTGAATCTACAGTGCTTGGCTCTGTTTGAGACGCTACAACAGGGTCCAAACATACAATTGAAAGTGATGAATTGCAACACTGATGACAGTTAAAATTGCATTGACACTGTGACAAACTGTACACTGGTGATGCAATGCCTGGGATCTCTGGGTCTGTCAAGGAACAATTCCCCTTAACTCACCCTAAACCACTGACTCCTGAATGGGCTGTTTCTGGACACATTGATAAGAACTTTCTATCCATGGTTCGCTGATTTTCTGAATCAAGGGTTGGCACACTTATATTGAAAGCAGGCAGTATGGTGTCAACATAATTTACAAGGAAGTATCAATTCTATGGGTAATGAGCAATCAGCAACAGGGTTTACATCCCAGGGAATAACTTCCAGGCAGATCCAAAGAATGGGTGGACTTCCTCAGAGGGCCCGTAGACTCGTGCCGCAAGAGCAAGCTAGACTGTTGTCAATGGCAGCTTACATTGGAGAAATGGGGAAAACAACTGCTGGTTTTCTTTCTAACCAAAGACTACTAGAAATTACATGGTACCGGCAATGGGGAGCATGAGGCAGAAGCCTTTCTCGGATCCATTGGTTTGAGATGTTTGCTTACACTTTCACCATTTTCATTCACCTGAAAGAACTCACCAAAATTAATGTGGTATTGTACACTGCTTGTCATATTGACCAAAGCGGACAAGAGAGTTCTGCTATATAGATTCAGATCAGCTTTCACGGAAGCTTCTGATGACGCAAAGGCCCATCCAGTTCTAGGAGGTGGGGAAGAGGACTAATTCTGCAATGCCATCCCTGCTCACTTCATTTGGCTATAAGACTCACATGCATATTGTAATTGAATTTATATAGCGCTTAGTACTCCTGATGAGGCGAATCCCTCCAGAAAGCAGGAGAATTCTAGCAATTGCAAGCACCATACCACTATCAAGACTGAAACGTTCAAATGTAGAACATTTTGACAGTAGTGCAGTAGTAAAGGATTGAAACTGGTATATTTGCACCTACATGAACTGTTATCTTATCTTCTGTCGTTTGCCAACTCGGGTCTCAAATGCAGTTCAGTGAGGCTCGTCTTTTTGCCACATTTGAATGAACCTAGAGTGTCCCATTCCTCTTATTGATTAAAATGTTTAGGAAGGGACTTTATTCAATGTCTTAGTAGCGAGGAAGCCACTGGTTCTCTACAAACCGAATTCTATTTTGACTAAATTCCTCAATTTTTAGCTTATTAGCTTTTTCTTGCCCTTACGTGCTCCGGGTAGGTGATGGAAAGTAATGCCTGTACGTTAAAGGAACCTTTGTCTCTGTTTCTCCAGCAACTTGTGTGCAACTTGTGTGCACAGGACCACGACACAAAATATACCTAAAGTTTCAATAGACTTTGCTATGAACAAACTCATAATGTTGTCTTTTTTTCTCAAATTCAACACCTACAGCCAAAAAGACTCAGTTAAGTGTTATCTGAGCAGAACCAGGAGCTTTTGTTCGTCAAATCAAGTGGCACTCTATCCGAGAGTTCAACTTCAAGACATTTACAGGACAGTGACGTTCCATAGCTGCCATATCTTCACCAGACTTTACCTACCTCTCAAAATTCATACAAGAATTGAAGCTGAAGTACGCCAATTTGTTCCCCAGACTCTTTTTCAGTATGCTGAGCCTCTCTTCCCTTTATTTTTTTCTTACTCATGCTGCTTTCTAGTCTTATAAATGCACGTTTGAATACGTTTTTCTGCCAAGACATGAAATTCTTAAACTCCTTTCCATATCAGTAGCCACTTGGCTTTCCATAATGCCCTCAAAACATGACTATTGTACTCATCCATTTTTTAACTCTTCTATTCGTATTATTCATTTTCATATTTTTCTGAATGAAGCTAAGTTGATAGTGCTGGGATATCTCTCGAGATCACTGTTGCGTTTTAGAAATAGACTTAATTTAGTTATTCAAAGCTGGAAAAGACTGGTATCTACAGTTCTCCAGCATTGGTATCATTCATAGATTTAATAGTTGTGCTTTTAAGTCTGAGTTATGTTGGAGAGTTGTGTCTTCGGCACCTTGAGTGAGTGTTCGGGATGAGGAAGTAATTCTCTGGCATAGATTTGGATGTATCCTTGTAACTCTGAAATGTGGTTGCGAAGGCGCGGCGGCAGCAGCCAAATCCATGGCGACAAGATAGCAGACGACATGTGGTAGCGCACACCCAATGCATTGCTGGACCTCCTGGGCCACTGCGGGGCCTGTGGGGCCTGTGGGGGAGAGACCCAGCGGCACCGCCCGAGGAGTTGTAGTAAAGACAGGGGAACACAATTACCCAAGGTAGGCGCCTATACCGATCGAGCAGCCCTGCCAAGTACCACGCATCAGGCGTGAGTCTAACGCATTTCAGTGTGGTGGTCTGCATCACCGCACTGAAATGCATTGTCACGCATTATAGCGCCTCCTCAACTGCCACGTGGAGCGCTGCTAAAATGCGCATGATCGACTGAGCAAGCTGTGAGCGTGGTGCGCACTTCTCCCAGCATGCAGAGGCTAAGCGGTGCTTGCAGCTCAGTGAGCACTGCAGTGCTACAATGTATGCAAGTGTTGTAGAGTCACACCGCCCCCGGGCCGACACACGTGGCGCCTCACTTAAACTGACATCACAGTCGGTGCCCAACGGTGAAGTAGACGAACAGCGAGATTCGACCTAGAGCCCCGTTCCCCTTGTAATTTGTGTTGGTGCGGCGCGGCCGAAAGGTATTATCTAAATGCATCCTTGGCTATAGGCGTGCGTTTTGGAAAACCCTGTATTTCGAAGTCCGTTAGAGTGAGGCTTATCCACACTCAGTGCAGCATTAATGTGTCAGTGTGCTTTGTCGAAAAACGTAAGTCTGTCTTCCTCTTGGTTTGTAAATCATGACAGCTGAATTAGTGACCTGGAGCCAGCCCTGTTTACAAAGGTCGGTGTTAATTGTAGTGCGCTTTGCAGCTATGATGAAGCAGCTGTTCGCTTCCCGCATGATAGCGTGTTTCATATTATAATTTTTTTCCCGCTTTCCTGCATAAGATGTTGCTGTTTTGAGTGCATGTCTTTATTAAAAAAAAACATGTTTCTTAACCATTCTGCTCATCGAGTCAAACACAGTGTTGTACAAAGTACTGTAAATAAGTGGTAACAACTTTAAAATATTTATGTTTGAATGAATTAATGAATATAATACAAACTTTAGTTGTACACACTCCTAAACAGACATAATATGCTGTTGAACTTGAAAGGCACTCTGGGACTTCACGAAAGTGCATATAGCAGGATATCCGCCACCCTCAGCCTGTGTCCCAGCCCGGGCCCCCAGTAATTGCTGCTGTCGCCTGACAACACTAGAACTCTCCTTCAACACGTGCTCTGAGTCCGGGAGAGGCTGAGCAGGTGGTGTTTAGGGCAGGCCCACCTCTCACATTAGCCGAGCAGTGCCACTATGACCAGTTCTGCATTGAGAGTTCCCCACCACCAGCATCCTGACTGGGGACAGACTGACTTGGCTACTGTACAGCAGCTGAGAGTGTATGCAGCCGGCTGAGCCAGTGAGTGTAACAGACACAGGGACACTTCTCAACGACATCGGCAGCTGCATTCATTTTTTAGTTTTTCCCACCTAGGAGCAGCAGTGTAGTGTTGTGACTTTACTAGACACAAGGGGCCCGATTCACAAAAATAATCTGAGAGAAAATCCTAACTTTACGACTTTCGGTATTCACAGAAGGCATTTAGGAGTACTAAAGTTAGGATTTTGTCTCAGTCAATCTTAAGTTTTGGTCTTAAGTTAAACTTAAGACAAACTTAAGTTGAACTGAGACAAAATCCTAACTTTACGACTAGGATTTTGTCTCAGTTAAACTTAAGTTTGTCTTAAGTTTAACTTAAGACCAAAACTTAAGTAGACCTGACACACTGCGATCTCAAGAACACTTCAATAGCTTAATCAAAGATCCATTGCCTTATCAACCAAGAAGTCACAGTGTTAAAGATTATACTACACTGTCACAGGAGTCTTCACTTGTCTCTTATTTACGATCGATTTACATAATTCAGGTACCGAAGTTGAAACGAGATTCTTTCGAGGACACAGAAGCTATATTTATTAAAGTGACCCCTTAGCTGAGGACTGAGCGGAAATGTCTCTCCGTGGTTAGATCTGCCATTGTGCACGCAAAAAGATATTCACCTAGCCCATCTACACATGACTATATACAAGTCGTTTTAAGATCTCAGTACTTGGCTGAAAATCTTATCACCTTTGAACTGCGTACTTGTCACCTCACGGGGGCTAAATCGTTGGGAATAAGAATGAAGGCATTTCCCCCCACCTTTTGAGATCTCACGAGCTTCTGTTGCTGCTTCATCGAATTTGGAACAAATTGATTGACTAATGTGTAATTTTAAAATGAACTATTCCCAGCCAACTAAATGTATACTCGATGAAGTATCTGTTGCGAACTCTAAAGTGCTGGAAATTGCTCATGTACCTGGGTGAAATGATGGGTCTAGCTTGATTGCTACTAACATGAGAAAATTGTCTGCAAATTACTATAAGAGATGTTCTGGAGATTAAAAATGGGGCTGGTGCAGTCGAAGTTAATACATACAATCCCTTAAGAAATTGTGGCATTGTTGATGAAATATCGACATTGTCATTTGCGGCCAACCTAGGTGATACCCAGGATATTGCCAAATCCAAGCATATTCAGCATACTAGTACAAATGTATACGAAAACACATGCTTGGATGAGAACCCAGGTGTACCATCTGGAAATAGGTATAGCAGAACTAATAGCTCTCCACCTAGCATTAGGCTACTATTGTGGAATATAGCTGGATTGGGTTCGAAGTTGACTGATTCAGATTGGGTGGCATTTATAGAGGAACTTGAGCTACAGAGAAAGTATTTATCGATGGGTTTACTTCTCTTAGCGTAGAGGCGAAACCAGCTGATCAATTTGGGAGAGCTATTGGTGGGATTATGATTTTAATTAGGACTAGCTGTATTAGCGCATTTACACCAATAGAAATAGATAGCCCTGATCTAATGCATCAGGATTTTGTATGCCTATTTTTAATATTTACGCCAGAACGGCAAGGGGATCTGAGAATTCACCTATATTATTTCTTTTGAAAGAAGGTATGGATATTGTTCAAGTAAACACTTTGTAGTAGAAGGGGACTTCAATACTTCATTTGAACCTTCCATTTATGTAAAAGAGATCATAAGAGAGGAAGATGAAACATGGGGTATCCCCCCTTTACTAGGACAACCGAAGAAAAATCTTTCAAATCATGCATTAAAACTAGTATCTTTAACAATTAGCAGGGGTCTTGGAGCATGTAATGGGCACACTGTCTCTGAGCCCAACAGAGCACCAACCTTCAAGAGAGGAGAATGTACTAGCATTATAGATTACATTCTTGTAGATGTGAGATTATGGCCACTCTTGTCTGATATGGAAGTGGTAACGCGATTTGATAGCGATCATAATTCGCTAGAGGTGACTTTGGTGGAAGATTCTTTGAGACAGGAAAACAATCTTTGTACAGCTATAGTACCAGCTCCACTTATAACTAATAAACGTCGCTATGTTTCTTGGTGGAATGTAATGTCCAATCAAAAATTATACACACAGATCTATGGACTTTTTGTAAAGTACTTGGAGAATTATGTGGGGCTCAATGAAAAAGAAATTCCTATTTTAAACATACATACCCACTTATCTGAAGAGCTACAAAGGGTTTTTATAAGGATATGCCTAATGCGAAATCCAGTCCTGTTAAGGACGAAAAGTGGTTTGACAAAGCATGCTAACTAGCAAAAACTTCACTAAGAATGGCTGTCATAGAGGGTGATCGGATTAGGATCAGTAAAGCAAGATCCACCTATAAGGCACTTTTTATCAAGGCAAAATGAAATTGGGATGACAAATTATGGCAAGATTTGTTGGCCACCAGTAAATTAATGATATTAGATCATTCTGGCGCCTTGTGACTCAAACTAAGCCGGAAAAGCATAAGTCACATCACTATAACATCTTGCCTGACAAATGGGTGGCACACTTTTCTACCCTTTATGCCCCTGGTGATTCCAATGATCTTGGGTGTAGTAATAATCTTGACGTCTCTATAACTTTGGATTCTGCCGCTCCTGTCGCCTTTAGCCTTGACAACACAAATAGAGCTATTGACTCCCTAAAATCTGCTAAGGCACCCGGCCCAAACAAAATCCCTAGAGACTTATATAAATCAGAGCCCTCGATCTGGTCAGTTTATTTAAATTTACTATCAAATGCAGTAGCAGCTGGGAGCACAGTGCCTGACTCTTGGCTTGGGGCAGAAATAGTAATTTACAAAAAGGAGGAAGCAAGTGATCCCTCAAATTACAGGCCGATCAGCCTTATTGACATTGCCCAAAAAATGTTTGCAAAACAAATCTTGGAGAAACTCCTTGACTGGGCTGATGCAAATGAAATTTTGTCTCCCATTCAGGCTGGTTTTAGAGTGAAGGTTAGCACAATCGATTTTTAGGTTTACAATTTTGTACTGGAAATATGTTTTAATATAAAACAAAAACCACGTGGCTTTTATTGATTTAAGAGCTGTGTTTGATCTTATCCCACGCCCAAATCTATGGTGAGTTCTGATGAAAATGGGGGTCCCAGGCAACCTTGTACATCTAATTAACAAATTACATGAGAATAATTATGCTCAAGTTTGCTGGAGTCCAAAGGGAGAGTTAACAGACCGCATTCCCATTGAGAGAGGAGTACGCCTGGGTTGGGTTCTTGCACCCTCCTTGTTCTCCTTATATATTAATGATGTTGTAGAAGTCTTGGAGCAATGCAGAAAAGATTCCCCGGCCATGAACAACAGGAAGATACCAATTCATCTTTTTGCCGATGACTCCCTTATCTCTAAGACACCCATGGGCCTCCAAATTTTAATTGATAAGTTTTTTTATTTCTGTAACGCATGGGGTTGAGAGCTAAACGTGAGTAAATTGAAGTACATGGTGTTTGAGAAGACGAACAGGAAGTGCCCTATTGTCCGTGTAGGTAGTGAAGTTCTTGAAAGAATACACATTTTCGATTATCTGGGTGTTAGACTTATGGATAACTATAGGTGGACAAGTCAAATGAGCAAGAACACCTTACCAATAGAGCACAGATCTAATGCCAATATAAGGTTTTATAATCAAACAACATCACATGTAATTTCACCTGCACTGGAAATCTATTGTGCTACTGCACAGGGTGCGGCGCTCTATGGCGCTGAAATCTGGGGCCATGTGGACCCTCACTTCGTGACAAGATCGGTAAACAATTCCACTAGGAAATTGCTTTGTCTTCCACTGTCAGAGCACATCAACTAAGGTCAGGTTTCCAAAGGAGCAGAAGCTGAATCCCAACTCCCTCCTGCAGGTGAGCGTACAAACTTTTATGACAATTTGCACAACTCCACCACAAGGGGGAAAGGGGAATGGGAAGACAAAGAAAGACCACCTCCAGATCCAGTAATCACCTGCTACCTCTCTACGACTCAAGTTTTAGGATTGTTCACTCATGTCAGGAAGAGAAAAAAGCAAACACAAGGAGATGATGGACGGAGCGCTGAAACTTTTCAGGCACTCACCCCCCAGTCACAGATCTGGGTTGAATCCATCATCATTCTTTAGCTCACTTCGCCACCTCAGTTCAGACCCAGCTATAAGTCTGAAACTGGTCCCAGGATGCTTGTTTCCGGTCCATGGAAGACATGGCTTGGCAGTTTGGGCTGGACTGTTCCCATGAGGCACAGGGTCAAGACTGATTTGCATATAGCTGTGTCTGAACTGGGGTGGCGAAGTGAGCTAAAGAACAATGATGGATTCAACCCAGATCTGTGACGGGGGGTGAGTGTCTGAAAAGTTTCAGCGCTCCGTCCATCATCTCCTTGTAGTTGCTTTGTTCGCCCCAAGTTGGCAGGGTATGCCCAGACGTGGGTCGCTTGCTCACTTTGCCACTGGATTCAAGCTAGCCTAGCTGATGAGGGCTGTTAGCCCAAAACCGGTCCCAGGATGCTTGTTTCCGGTCCAGGGAAGACATGGCTTGGCAGTTTGGGCTGGACTGTTCCCATGAGGCACAGGGTCAAGACTGATTTTCATATAGCTGTGTCTGAACTGGGGTGGCGAAGTGAGCTAAAGAACGATGATGGATTCAACCCAGATCTGTGACTGGGGGTGAGTGTCTGAAAAGTTTCAGCGCTCCGTCCATCATCAATGAACAGCATTATTGTAGGCGAATTCTGCCGTCCAAATAAATTCTGACCACTCTCCATCTTGATTTTGGAGGTACAGACGCAAATACTGTTCAAACTCCTGGTTTACCCTTTCCATCTGACCATCCGTTTCTGGGTGATAGCTGGTTGAGTATCTTGAATTGACTCCCAGCTGTTGCATGAAAGACCTCCAAAATTTAGAAACAAATTGGGCCCCACGATCAGAGATTACAACCACTGGGATACCATGTGCCCTGACTATGTGTTGCGAAAATAGTTGTGCAAGTTGAGATGCCCCAGGAATTCTTTTAAGTGGAATAAAGTGGCTCATCTTTGAGAAGGTGTCTACAAACACTAAAATGGTGTTATTCTCTTGACTCTGAGGCAAGTCTATTATTAGATCCATGGTTATGGTGTGCAAGGGGCAGTGGGGAGGGGCAAGAGTTTTCCCTCTAATGCATTTATCACTTGTTAGAACATATTGTCTTATTTGTGGGATCATGGCAGGCCACCAAAATTGTCTCTTAACGAGCTCCGTGGTCTTAGAAACACCTTTGTGCCCAGCCAAATGGTCATCGTGGCAAGCTTGAAGGGCATCATCTGAAAGAAACAGTTATTTATAGATTCCTTACCTTAGAATTACCCCCAGGCTTCAGACTGGATCCGGAAAGTTTTTCGTCAGCAGTACCTCTGCGCATCGAAAGGTGGCGTCGGTCGGCTCCGCGTCCGTCGTGGTCGCCGGGATGACGTCGCAGTAGCTACTTAGACGCCGCCCTCGCGCGCTGACGTCAGTTCTTTCTTTTTCCGCGCAGATCCGGAGAGAGTGGTACCTCCAGTCATTTTTTGACTGAACTTTTTGAGCGACTTTTGTCGACGTCTTTTTGAGTCCTACCGACTCCTGGTGCACGTAGGGATGCCCGGCTTCAAGGCCTGCGGTTCCTGTTCCCGAATGATGTCTGTGACGGATCCGCACCGCGTGCGCCTCTTTTGCCTGGAGCGCGACCACGACCCCAAGTCGTGCACCGACTGCCGGACCATGGCTCCGAAGTCTTTGCGGGAGCGGTCCCGAAAGCTTCTTGAGGGCAGGCAATCGGCTCCGCGCCGTTCGAGGTCCTGGTCGCGAGGGAGGTCGAGGGACCGGTCGTCATCCAAGTCTTCGCACTCGGGGTCAGGTAAGTCGAAGCACAAGAAGAAGTCTTCTCCCCGTCAGTCGGCTGACGCGACGAGGGATGCGGGCGGTGCCACTCCCGCGGCTCCGCGTGCGGAGTCTGAAGGGCCGACTCCGAGTTTCCCTCCCTTTCCGGGATCCGGAGCGACCCCTTCCCAGCTTCATCAGTTTTACGAAGCCCTCCACTCCATCTTTGGGCAGCATGACTCCGCCGGCACGCCTTCGGGCCCCGCGCACTCGGTTGGGGGCCCTAGGCCTTCCCTGCCGGCGGCTCCGGCGCCGCAGGGCCCCCATAGATCCAGGCCTGGATCCGGATCGGCGCCGGTCGACCTTGTGACACCTCCACCGGCGCCAACTCCACCGGCACCACGTCCGCTGCCGACGCCGCCTGGCCCCCCAGCCGGCGTCGACCCCGGCTTCCAACCCAACGTGGACACGGAGCCGGACCGGCGTCAGCCGACGCCGGATCTGACGTCGATGGGTACTTTTGCCCCTGTGTTCCACCCTGGCCATTTTCAGCCAACCTGGCAGCCAGAGGAGGGTGAGGAAGACTGGGAGGGGTCTGGGGACCCTTTGTCAGACCAGTTGGAGTATGATCTGGACTGGAGAGAGGACCTGGGGGATGCCAGTGGTCTGGATACCTCCCCAGACCTTGGCATGTTGTCTCCTCCTACCGTGGATACGGAGGAGGGAGCATCATACGCAGTGGTGTTGCGTAGGGCGGCCGAGGCTCTCAACCTCGAGCTTCCTACGGTGGCAGTCAGGCCTAACCTCCTGACAGGTGCTTCAACCGGCAGCAAGCTCTTTGGAGCCCCTGCTGCCGTTCAATGAAGCCCTGACCGACATCCTTTTGGGCACTTGGTCCAGGCCCAATACGGGGGCTCCCGTGGATAGGATGGTTGCCCGACGCCACCTCCCAGCCCCGGGCGACCCCACTTTCCTCTCCCAACACCCCACCCTGGAGAGCTTGGTGGTCCAAGCTTCTACTTCCAAGAGCGCATTCCCTAACGCACCACCAGATAGGGAATCCAAGAAGCTGGATCATCTTGGGAAGAAGGTTTTCTCTTCCGCCAGCTTGGGACTGCGGTCGGTAAACACTGCATGTCTATTGGGCCGTTATTCCCACTCTGTGTGGGACACGGTTGCGCAAGTGCTGCCTCAGTGTGCGGAGGAGGCCCGGACCGTACTCTCCCAGGCCGTTGCCGCATGGAGAGATGCAGCGAAGTTTACCATCCGCTGTGGGCTGGATACCGCCGACTCACTAGGCAGGACGATTTCCACATCGGTAGCCCTTCGTCGCTACGCCTGGATGAGATCGACTGGCTTTTCTGGGGATGTCCAGAGCGCTCTTCTGGACATGCCCTTTGATGGCCGTCGCCTTTTTGGCGACAAGGCAGACCACGCTCTAGAGCGTTTCAAGGACTCACGGGCTACAGCCAAGTCCTTGGGCCTCTCTACTCGCCCTGCACAGTCTGCTTTTTGCCCCTTTCGTGGCTACAGAAGGGGTACTCCACTACGTCCCGCCCAGAGCCACAGGCCGGCGCCAACTGCACATGCTTCGCGCGGCCGGGGATGTGGGAACCACCGCCGTGGTTCTGGGGGCCAGCGAGCGGGCCAGTCCACCAACCCCCCCCTCCTCCCCCCCCCCTCTGCTTCCGCCTTCAAACCTTCCTAGTCCGACCTTTCAGGCCCATCAATCGCCAGTGGGCGGCAGGATCCGCCATCACCTCCCCCACTGGCGCACCATCACGTCGGACAGGTGGGTTTTGTAGATAGTCCGAAGGGTCTACTCTCTCCCCTTCGAGGCTACCCCTCCAGCCATACCACCTCAGTACCATCGCATGTCGGAGGATCACCTGGGCCTTCTCCAACAGGAAGTTACGGCTCTCTTGGCCAAGGGAGCCATTGAGCGTGTTCCTGCCCCAGAAGTAGGTCGTGGTTGCTATTCCCACTACTTTCTGGTACCCAAGAAGGACAAGGGCCTGCGTCCTATCTTGGATCTCAGGAGCGTCAATCGCTTCCTCCGAAAGTAGAAGTTCAAAATGTTGACGTTAGCTCAGGTCTTGTCTGCCCTGGAGACTGGATGGTAGCGTTGGACTTGCAGGACGCCTATTTTCACATCCCCGTCCTGCCGGCCCACTGGCGTTACTTGCGGTTGACGGTAGGCCACGAGCATTTTCAGTTTACCCTGCTCCCCTTTGGCCTTACCAGCGCCCCTCGGGTGTTCATGAAAGTGATGGCGGTGGTTGCAGCTCATCTGCGCAGATCAGGGGTCCCAGTCTTCCCCTATCTCGACGACTGGTTGTTGAAGGCGGGCTCGCCCCAGGCAGTCGTCTCCCACCTCCAGACTACGGCCGACCTCCTGCATTCGCTGGGGTTCTCCATCAACGTGCTGAAGTCACACCTGATTCCCTCTCAGAAGCTCCTCTTCATCAGAGCGGTTCTGGACACGATGTGGTTTTGAATCTATCCTCCCGAGCAGCGAGTCCGGGATATTCAGGCTATGATTCCGATCTTTCAGCCCTTATCCCGGGTTTCGGTCGTGATGACCCTCCGGCTGCTGGGCCTGATGGCCTCCTGCATCCTGCTGGTGGATCATGCCAGGTGGCATATGCGGGCTCTGCAGTGGGACCTGAAGTTCCAGTGGGCGCAACATCAGGGGAATCTGTCCGATTGCGTCCAGATCTCAGAGAGCACTGCACACCAATTGCAGTGGTGGCTCTCGAACCAGCATTGGGTCAACGGCAGATCCCTCTCCCTTCCTCAACCAGAGTTCACAGTGGTGACCGATGCATCACTGTTGGGATGGGGCGGCCACATGGGAGAGGCGGAGATCAGAGGCCTCTGGTCTCCGGCAGAGTTCGGGCTCCACATCAACCTTCTGGAGCTACGGGTGATCCAGCTTGCACTGAAAGCATTCCTTCCCTCTGTCCGGGGAAGAGTAGTGCAGGTGTTCACGGACAACACCACTTCCATGTAGTACTGCAACAAGCAAGGCGAGGTGGGGTCGTGGACCCTATGTCAAGAGGCCCTCCGCCTCTGGACATGGCTGGAACATCAGGGCATATCCCTGGTGGTTCAACACCTGGCAGGTTCCCTGAACGCCAGGGCAGACTAACTCAGCCGCAGGTGCATGATGGATTACGAATGGCGTCTTCACTCAAAGGTTGGTGCAAGGTCTCTTTCGACAGTGGGGAGAGCCTTGGCTAGATCTATTCGCCACCGAACAGAACGCGCAATGTCAGCAATTCTGCGCATTGGAATTTCCAAGGTGGCACTCGCTAGGCGATGCTTTTCGTCGCAAGTAAAGTTGCGATCTGTTGTACGCCTTTCCGCCTATACCACTTCTGCCCAGAGTGCTGAAGAAGATCAAGTGCGACCGGGCCCAAGTCATTCTTGTGGCTCCAGATTGGGCACGAAGAGTCTGGTATCCCGAGCTGCTCAACATGGCCATCGATCCTCCGATCCAACTGCCTCTTCTGGAGAATATTTTGTCGCAGCAGCAGGGACGGTCCTCCACCCGAACTTGTCCAGCCTACACCTCCTTGCGTGGAGATTGAGCGGCGGCAGTTAACGTCATTCGACTTGCCTCCCGAAGTTTGTGATGTAATCTTGGCAGCCAGGCGTCCCTCCACTAAGACGGTATACGCCTGCCGATGGAACAAATTTGTGGCATAGTGCACAGCAAAGGCTGTGGATCCCTTTCTGCCCCCCTTTCTGAGGTCCTCTTGTTCCTCCTTTCTTTGGCCCAGCAGGGCTCTGCTCTGGGCACTATCAAGGGCTATCTTTCGGCCATTTCTGCCTTTCTTCGGCTTCCTGATCAGCCTTCTCTCTTCAACTCCCCGGTTATTAATCGTTTCTTAAAAGGCATAACTCATCTCTTTCCTCCTATCCCCTTCGTTATGCCTCAGTGGGACTTGAATCTGGTCTTGACCTATTTGATGTGTGCTCCCTTTGAGCCGCTTCACAACTGTCCTTTAAGACTTTTGACTCTTAAGACTGCATTCCTGGTGGCCATCACATCTGCCAGAAGAGTGGGTGAGCTCCAGGCTCTTTCATCCAAACCTCCTTTTCTGGCTGTACATCCGGACAAGGTTGACCTAAGAACTCGTCCATCCTTCCTTCCCAAGGTGGTCACCTCCTTTCATATTGGGCAGACCATCACTTTGCCCACCTTCTTTCCGCCTCAAGCATCCTTCGAAAGAGGAAGAGAGGCTCCACCGTCTGAACCCAAAATGTGCGCTTTCCTTTTATCTGGATCGCACCAAACAGTTCTGGGTGGATGACCAGCTCTTTGTTGTCTAAGTGGGTGCCAAAAAAGGTCGGACCGTACACAAACGGAGCATTTCTAGATGGGTCGTTTTGTGTATTAAAGCCTTCTATTCTCTAGCTAAAAAGGAGCCTCCAGTGGGGCTACGTGCCCATTCCACCAGGGCGACGGCAGCCACTACTGCTTTGGGACGAGGAGTTCCTCTGCATGACATTTGCCAGGCAGCGACGTGGGCATCCTTGCTCACGTTCACTAAAGACTACTGCCTGGACAGCCAAGTCCGGAGAGACGGCTTCTTTGGCCGTTCTGTTCTCCAGGACTTTCTGGTGTGAACTTGGTTACCAGACCCACCTCCGGGGTTGGTATTGCTGGGGTATCTATTCTAAGGTAAGGAATCTATAACTAATAGTCTCTTTCAGATGAACAAGTTACTTACCTTCGGTAACGATATATCTGTAAGAAACATAGTTTAGTTATAGATTGCTTACCGCCCAACCCATCCTCCCCGTTCTGCGAACTGACTTCTAGGGTTAAGGACATCTTTTCAGGGCCCTTGTTTTGTGCACCAGTGGTCAGTGTCTTGCATGGCTCTGCGTTTCTGGCGCGGAAAGTCGTGTACAGAACTGACGTCAGCACGCGAGGGCGGCGTCTAAGTAGCTACCGCAACGTCATCCCGGCGACCACGACGCCAACGACGGACGCAGAGCCGACCGACGCCACCTTTCGATGCGCAGAGGTACTGCTGACGAAAAACTTTCCGGCTCCAGTCTGACGCCTGGGGGTAATTCTAAGGTAAGGAATCTATAACTAACCTATGTTTCTTACAGATATATCGTTACTGAAGGTAAGTAACTAGTTCTTCTTGTAGCTCTTGAGTTGGCAAATATAAGGCATCTTCTACATAGGGAAGATTCTCTTATATCTTTCTGTTCTTGTCCTCCTTAGCCCACTTCACCATTTCGTCATCTGACATTTGTTCTCGAATCTTTTCCCTGATTTCGGAGAATTGCAGGACACAGGCAAACTTGTCTGCAGGAATGATTGGAACTTTAACAGTTTCTCCACTTCCAGACACTGTATCGATTCTAGAAAGAGCGTCAGCCTTACCATTCGCTGAGCCAGGTCAATAGGTGATGGTGAAGTTGAAGTTTGCGAAATACAATGACCACCTTAACTGCCTGGGGTTTAGGGTTTTAGCAGATTTCAAAAACTGGAGGTTCTTGTGGTCAATGAAAACTGTGACCACGTGGCGGGCTCCTAATTAGTGTCGCCATTCCTGAAAGGCGTCCTTAACTGCCAACAATTCTTTGTCTGCAATCGAATAGTTTATCTCTGGAGGAGTTAACTTCCAAGAGCGAAAAGCCACTGGGTGCAGTTGGCCTGTTTCCTTATGCCGCTGAGATAGGACCCCTCCAATGGCTAAGTCTGAGGCATCTGTCTCCACATAGAAAGGTTCTCCTGGGTCAGGGTGAAATTGGTGCAGAGGTAAAGGACTCCTTCAGGAACTTGAAAGCTTCCTCTGCATCATTAGACCACTGAAACGAAATTCCTTTCTTCAATAGTCTGGTGATTGGAACAATTCTTTTGGAGAACTCCTTGATAAAATGACAATAAAAGTTGGCAAAACCAAGGAAGCTCTGAACATCCTTAACATTTTTAGGGGATGGCCAATTCAAAATGGTCTCAATCTTAGCTGAATACATGGAAATTCCATTGTCTGACAAGATGAACCCCAAGAATTCCACCTTTGTCACCTGAAAAGCGCATTTTTCTAACTTCACATAGAGATTGTTTTCCAACAGCTTCTTCAAAACTGCTCTAACATGAGTTATATGCTCTTGTTGATTCTTGGAGAAAATCAGAATGTCATCAATGTAGACCACCGCTGTATGGTCCAAAAATTCGCTCAACACATTGTTCACGAAGTGTTGGAAGGCAGCTGGGGCCTTGGATAGCCCATAGGGCATCACTTGGTTCTTGTGCAATCCAAATCTGGTGCGAAATGCAGTCTTCCACTCGTCTCCCTTGGCTACCCAAATCAAGTGGTAGACTCCACGAAGATCTAGTTTTGTGAAGACTCTTGCCTCTCTAACCTGATCTAATAAAACCGAGATCAAGGGTAAGGGATATCAGTTCTTAGCCATCACCTGATTAATTGCGCGGTAGTCTATGCAAGTTCTTAATTCTTCGTTCTTCTTTGGGACAAAAAAGAGGCGATGCTACCGGGGATTGAGAGGGGTGAATAAAACCATTTGGCAAATATTGCTCAAGATATTCTCTTAAGAATAAGTTTTAATTTTCGGTGAGAGCGTAGATCCTACTGCACGGCAAATTGGCTCCAGGCTCCAATTCTATTTTGCAGTCATAAAGCCTGTGGGGGGGCAGCTTTTCTGCTTCTGTCTTGTCAAATACTGCCGCCAAATCTTCATATTTAGGGGGTATGATCACCTTCTCTACAGCACAGATCTGGTTTGGCTTGGTAGCCAAAACTTTGGCTGGGGATGGACTGTGATTTTCTCCTGGTGATTCATAACATTGGCGAAGACAATAACTAGAATTCATTTGTACAGTTCTTTTTTCCCAGTTTATCTCTGGGTTGTGTTCCATCAACCAAGGTAAACCTAGGATCAACTGAAATTGGACAGCATCAATCAGGTTAAACGATATTTGCTCTCTGTGCCCATGAGAATCCTTTAACTCATTAGGTTCAGTTTCGTCTGTGATGGGGCCTGAAGACAAGTTGGTACCGTCCACAGCTCGTACCGGCTCAGCCATTTTCTTTTTAACAAAAGAAATCCCAATTCTTTTGGCATACTGAATGTCGCAGAAGTTTCCTGTAGCCCCTGACTCAATCATAAGAGACCTCTTGTAACTTCTTGGTTCCGAAAAGGATTTCAAAAGACACCGTAAGGTGGGGGGAAGATGACTGTAAGGTGTTTGCCACTTGTTGATGATCTGGGGTCGGCTTAGGGACTACATCCATCAGGGCAACCCTTTTCACTGGTGGGACTTCTCTTTTACCAAATTATTACCTTTAGGCTTCTTTGGGCATTCCTTCACAAAATGCCCGGAAAGACCGCAATACATACATACATTTCCAGATCTTCTTTTTTCCTTCTCTTCTTTTGATAGAGGTCCTCTGACACTTCCAATCTGTATGGGTTCTTCAACAGGATGAGTCTCTGAGGTCTTGGTGACTTCCGACCTACTTCTATCAAAACGTGGGGGTAAGGGGCGAAAATCCCTTTTGCGTTCTGCTCTTCTTTCAAAGTGACGCTGATCAATCTGTAGTACAAGATCGATTAATTTGGAAACCTCCATGGGACAATCAGGAATTTGAGCCAAGACATCCTTTAATTCTTCACGCAGTCCTCAGTAGAAAATTGCTCCTATTGCTCTCAGGCCACTCTGTCTCCACAATCAGTTTATTGAACTGAGCTAAATATGAAACCAAATCCCGATTTCCTTGCTTAAGGTCGAGTAATTCATTGTCTGTAGCCTGGGAAATTGCCCTTCGGTCAAAAATGCGGAGGAATTCTGTTTTAAACTTCTCAAAATCATAAAACATTGTGTCATTTTGTGAAACCAATGGCATGGACCAAGATGCTGCGTCCGCACTTAAATAAGACAATATGAAAGCTGTTTTGGACTGATAATCCACAAATATGACTGGTCTACAAAGGATGTAGGGAACATTGAGTGAGAAATATCTGCGACTTATGAGGGTCCCTGTTGAAGCGTTCAGGGGGGCCAGGGGAATTACTGGGGAAATGGAGTGGATAACCTGGGTAGAAATTTCAGAAACTGAAGCGGAGGAAGTTTTGATCGCAGAGCCAATTGACAGAGAGGAAGTCCCTAATGTCATGTAATTTAATTTTTGCATGAGTTGTTGGGCTTCCACATGTGATCTTTTAATTTCTTCTCTGAAATTCCTATTGTCTTCTAGGGCGAGGGTCAATTGTTTTTGCATGCCATCCATGAGGGCTGCTAAGGCATTCAGGTCAATTCCCTCAGCCATTCCACTCGGGTGGAATAATTAGTAGGTGGCACTTCAATCTGTCAGAGCACACCAATCAAGGTCAGGTTTCCACAGGAGCAGAAGCTGAATCCCAACTCCCTCCTGCAGGTGAGCGTACAAACTTTTATGACAATTTGCACAACTCCACCACAAGGGGGCAAGGGGAATGGGAAGACAAAGCGAGACCACCTCCAGATACAGTAATCACCTGCTACCTCTCTGTGACTCAAGTTTTAGGATTGTTCACTCATGTCAGGAAGACCTGTACAAAAACATTAGTGTGTCATAAGTTAGATCTCAACTACTTAATGGCATTTGCTAATCTCTACAGCTCCAAAAATATGTATACACACTTGAACATGTATCTTCTTACTGTTTAGCACACACCTGGATTATATAGAGGCTTGCCCCTCTCCGTAGAATGAAGTCAACTCTCATATATATACACAAATATATTTTCTTCTATCTTCTTACTCTCAATCAGTCACTTGGTATTTTGAATTGGAGAGTTCGAGAGAGGAGACACTAAAACGCTAAAAGATAATGTCTCTTACTTAAACTAAAGAATACGAGAAATAACGAGTATTTAGATTCTAAAGGCTCATTAACTATTGAGTGTCTTTCGAATGCGATGAGGAAGAAAAATTCCTTACTGTCCGGTAGAGAGAGAGACTACCTTAATACCTTCTCCACACTGAATCCTTATGACTGTAAGCCGACTCTGGGAAAAAATAGCAAGGTGAGACACTAGTCTCCCAGAAGGGGTAAAAAGACACCTGGTGTGCACACTGCTCCGACAATGGGCAGAGTCGCTGAAATCTTGAGGTACTGCGGACGAGAATCTCCTCAGGACAGGCGCGAAATCCAGACGCTGCTCTCCGGTCGTTTCTTTCAGTTGAAGTGCGCGGCTTCTAGAGCAAGCGCGCAGGAAGAAACACTATAGCGCAAGGACCAAAAGAGAATTAGAATGTTAAAGGTGAACATCTGAAAGAAACACATAGTGATAGATTCCTTACCTTCTAATATCACCAGGCGTCAGACTGGATCCTGAAAGTTTTATTCAGCAGTACCCCTGTGCGTCGGTAGGTGGCGTCGTGCGGCTCCGCATCCGTCGTTGGCGTCGTGGTCGCCGAGATGACGTCGCGGGCGCTACTTAGGCGCCGCCCACGCGCGCTGACGTCAGTTCTTTCTTTTTCCGCGCCAGCAAGCGCAGTTCCGGAGAGAGCGGTACCCCAGTCAATTTTTGACTGAGTTTTTTTAGATTTTTCTCTCAGCTTTTTGAGTCGATGGACTCCTGGTGCAGCAGGGATGCCCGGGTTTAAATCTTGCGAGGACTGTCATCGCATGATGTCGGTGACGGACCCGCACCGCGTGTCTCTCTTCTGCCTGGGGCGCGACCACGACCCCAAGTCGTGCCCCGACTGCCGGGCCATGGCGCCGAAGACTTTGCGGGAGCGGTCCCGAAAGTTGCTGGAAGCCCGGCAGTCGGCTCCGCGCCGTGAGAGGTCCCGGTCCAGAGGGAGGTCGAGGGACCGGTCGCGGAGCCGTCCTCATCGGAAGTCGTCCGAATCAAAGTCTTCGCACTCGGGGTCAGGTAAGGCGAAGCACAAAAAGAAATCGAAGAAACGTCCTCGTTCTTAAACTTCCCCCTCGCCGGTCGCGCGACGCGGCTGAGGGAGCGGGTGGTGCCACCCCAGCGGCTCCGGCGGAGCCTACGCAGTCGGTGACCTACCCGCCCTTCCCGGGTTCATCGGCGACTCCGGCCCAGGTACAGGAATTCCTGTCCGCTATGGCTCGCCTATTTGGGCCGTCGGGGCCCTCCGGTGCGCCTTCGGGCCCCGCGGGCCCGACTGGGAGTCCTCGCCCTTTGACGCCGGTGGCTCCGGCCCCGGCGTCGCCGTCAGCTCCGGCCTCGGCACCGCAGGACTCCCATGGATCCCGTCGTGGATCCCGTTCGACGCCGGTTGACCTAGTAACACCTCCACTGACGTCGACCCCACCGGCACCACATTGGACGTCTCCCGGCGCGCCGGACGACGTCGGCCCCAGTTTCAGCCCCAACGTGGATACGGTTTCGGAACGGTGTCGACCGACGCCGATTCCGACGCCGTTTGGGAATCTGTTACCCTATATCCATCCTCCTCCTTTTCAACAGCAGCAGGAGGAGGAGGAAGGGGAGGACTGGGAGGGGTCTGAGGACCCTCTCACAGCTCAATGTGAGTATAACCCGGACTGGGCTGAGGAGCTGGGGGACGCCAGTGGTCTGGACACCTCGCCAGACCTTGGCATGATGTCTCCTCCTACCGTGGCTACGGAGGAGGGCGCTAGTTTTTCTGTGGTGTTGCGTAGGGCTGCTGGGGCACTCCGCCTGCAGCTACCTACTGTGGCCGTCAGGACTAACCTCCTGACAGAAGTGCTTCAGCCAGCAGTTTCCTCTGCGGAGACACTGCTGCCCTTTAATGAAGCACTGTCTGACGTTCTTCTGGGCTCCTGGTCCAGGCCCAGCACAGGGGCTCCTGTGGACAGGAACGTGGCCCGACGCCATCGCCCGGCCCCGGGCGACCCCCTTTTACTCTCCCAACACCCCACCCCTGAGAGCTTGGTTGTCCAAGCCTCTGCTTCCCCAAGCGCATTCCCTTCCGCACCCCCGGATAGGGAATCCAAGAGGCTGGAACAGTACGGGAAGAAGATTTTTTCTTCCGCCAGCCTAGGGCTGCGGGCTGTGAACACCGCATGCCTCTTGGGCCGTTATTCGCACTCCTTGTGGGATACGGTAGCGCAGGTGCTGCCTAGCTGTCCGGAGGAGGCCCGGACGGCACTCTCTCAGGCTGTTGCTGAGGGGAGAGATGCAGCCAAGTTCACAATCCGTTGTGGCCTTGACACCGCCGACTCGCTAAGCAGGGCGATTTCCACGACAGTGGCGCTCCGCCGCCACGCCTGGCTGAGGACAACTGGCTTTTCGGGGGATGTCCAGAACACTTTGATGGACATGCCCTTCGATGGCATTCGCCTCTTTGGCAATAAGGCAGACAGTGCTTTGGAGCGCTTTAAGGACTCACGGGCTACGGCCAAGTCCTTGGGCCTTTCGGCCACGCACCCTCCTCTGCCTTTCGCTCCTTTCGTGCTCGCGGAAGGGGCAACCCACCACGTTCGCAGCAGAGCCACAGGCCAGCGCAACAGTCCACGCGCGGCCGCAGACATGGGAACCGCCGCGGCGGTTCAGGGGGCCAGCGGCAGGGTCAGTCCACCTCCACCCCCACCACCACTGCCTCCAAACCTTCAGAGTCCGACCATTCAGGCCCATCAAACGCCAGTGGGTGGCAGGCTTCGCCATCACCTCCCCCACTGGCGCACCATCACGTCGGACAGGTGGGTTTTACAGATAGTCCGAAGGGGATACTCCCTCCCCTTCGAGACTACCTCTCCAGCCATGCCACCTCAGTACCACCGCGTATCGGGGGATCACTTGGCACTTCTCCAGCAGGAAGTTGCGGCCCTCTTGGCCAAGGGGGCCATAGAGCGCGTTCCGATGCCAGAAGTAGGTCGTGGTTGTTATTCCCACTACTTTCTGATTCCAAAAAAGGGCAAGGGCCTGCGTCCTATCTTGGACCTTCGGGACGTCAATCTCTTCCTCCGGAAGGAGAAGTTCAAGATGCTCACACTTACTCAGGTCTTGTCTGCTCTAGACCCACAAGACTGGCTGGTAGCGTTGGACTTGCAGGATGCTTACTTTCATATTCCCATCCTGCCGGCCCACCGGCGTTACCTCCGGTTCACGGTAGGCCACGAGCATTTTCAGTTCACCGTGCTCCCTTTTGGCCTTACCAGCGCCCCTTGGGTGTTCACGAAAGTGATGGCGGTGGTCGCAGCTCATCTGCGCAGATCAGGGGTTTGTCTTCCCCTATCTCGACGACTGGTTGTTGAAGGCGGGCTCGCCCCAGACAGTCGTCTCCCACCTCCAGACTACAGCCGACCTCCTGCATTTGCTGGGGTTCTCCATCAACGTGCCGAAGTCACACCTGATCCCCTCTCAGAAGCTCCTCTTCATCGGAGCGGTTCTGGACACGACGCGGTTTCGGGTTTATCCTCCGGAACAGCGAGTCCAGGATATTCGGGCTATGATTCCCATCTTTCAGCCCTTATCCTGGGTTTCCGTCAGGATCACCCTGAGGCTGCTGGGCCTCATGGCCTCCTGCATCCTGCTGATCAATCATGCCAGGTGGCATATGCGGGCTCTGCAGTGGGACCTGAAGTTCCAGTGGGCGCAGCATCAGGGAAACCTGTCTGACTACGTCCAGATCTCGGAGGGCACTGCACAACTCTTGCAGTGGTGGCTCACGAACCAACATTGGGTCAGCGGCAGATCCCTCTCCCTTCCCCAACCGGAGTACACAGTGGTGACGGACGCGTCCCTCCTGGGATGGGGCGGCCACATGGGAGAGGCGGAGATCAGAGGCCTCTGGTCTCCGGCGGAGTCCATGCCCCATATCAACATTCTGGAGCTCCGGACGATCCTACTTGCACTCAAAGCATTCCTTCCCTCTGTCAAGGGGACAGTAGTGCAGGTGTTCACAGACAACACCACCGCCATGTGGTACTGCAACAAACAGGGCGGGGTGGGGTCGTGGACCCTATGTCAGGAGGCTCTGCGCCTCTGGACATGGCTGGAACATCAGGGCATTTCCCTGGTGGTTCAACACCTGGCAGGTTCACTGAACGCCAGGGCGGACGAACTCAGTCGCAGGTGCATGCTCGATCACGAATGGCGTCTTCACTCGGAGGTGGCGCAAGGTCTCTTTCAACAGTGGGGAGAGCCTTGGTTAGATCTATTCGCCACCGAAGAGAACGCGCAATGTCAGCAGTTCTGCGCGTTGGAATTTCCAAGGCGGCACTCGCTCGGCGACGCTTTTCGCCGCGAGTGGAGCTGCGGTCTATTGTACGCCTTTCCGCCTATACCACTTCTACCCAGAGTGCTGAAGAAGATCAGTCGCGACCGGGCACAAGTCATCCTTGTGGCTCCGGACTGGGCTCGAAGAGTTTGGTATCCCGAGCTACTCAGTATGAGCGTGGATCCCCCGATCCGACTGCCTCTTCGGGAGGATCTTCTGTCGCAGCAGCAGGGGACGGTCCTCCACCCGAACCTGTCCAGCCTCCACCTCCTTGCGTGGAGATTGAGCGGCGGCAGTTGATTCCTTTCGACTTGCCTCCCGAAGTTTGTGATGTGATTCTGGCAGCCAGGCTTCCCTCCACTAAGGTGGTATACGCCTGCAGGTGGAACAAGTTTGTGGCATGGTGCACAGCAAAGGCTGTGAATCCCCTTTCTGCCCCTCTTTCTGACGTTCTTCTGTTCCTTCTTTCTCTGGCCCAACAGGGTTCTGCCCTGGGCACCATCAAGGGCTATCTTTGTGCAATCTCGGCCTTCCTCAGGCTTCCTGATCAGCCCTCCCTTTTCAAGTCCCCTGTTGTTAACAGGCATTACACACCTCTTCCCTCCAGTTCCGTTTGTGATGCCTCAGTGGGACTTGAACTTGGTTCTTACCTTTTTAATGTGCGCTCCCTTTGAGCCTCTCCATAACTGTCCTCTTCGTCTTCTCACTCTGAAGACAGCCTTTCTGGTGGCTATCACCTCCGCTCGGCGGGTGAGTGAGCTCCAGGCTCTTTCTTGCAAGCCCCCCTTTCTGTCTGTCCATCCAGACAAGGTTGTTCTTAGGACGCGTCCGTCCTTCTTGCCAAAGGTGGTTCCACATTGGGCAGACCATCACTTTGCCCACCTTCTTTCCGCCTCCGCATCCTTCCAGAAAGGAAGAGAGGCTCCACCGTCTGGACCCAAAACGTGCGATTTCTTTCTATCTGAACCGCACACAACAGTTCCGGGTGGATGACCAGCTCTTTGTTGGCTACGTGGGCGCCAAAAAAGGTCGGGCGGTACACAAGCGGACCATCTCCCGCTGGGTTGTCTTGTGTATCAAAGCCTGCTATTCTTTGGCTAAGAAGGAGCCCCCTGTTGGGCTACGTGCCCATTCCACCAGGGCGACAGCTGCCACCACGGCTTTGGGACGTGGTGTCCCATTGCAGGACATTTGTCAGGCAGCTACGTGGGCCTCGCTGCACACGTTTACCAAGCATTACTGCCTTGACAGCCAAGTCCGGAGAGACGGCTTCTTTGGCCGTTCTGTTCTCCGAGACTTCCTTGTCTGAATCTGTTCGCAGACCCACCACCGGGGTTGGTATTGCTGGGGTATCTATTCTAAGGTAAGGAATCTGTCACTAACGTGTCTCTTTCAGATGCACAAGTTACTAACTTGTGTAACGATATATCACATTGTCGGCAGAGGATAGACAGGCATTGGAGCAAGACCTCACAGAAGAAGAGATAGTGAACGCTCTTACTGACCTACAATCAGGAAAAGCAGCCGGCCCTGTTGGGCTACCAGTGGAACTGTACAAGAGTGAAGCCAGCACAATTGCCCCCCATTTATTAAATATGTATCAAGAGTCTAGGGAAAGGGGAGAGCTTCCCCTTGACCAGCGCACAGCCACAATAGTGGCGATCCCCAAAAAAAGGTAAATCCCCGTCAAATATGGGTCATATAGGCCGATGTTGTAGAACACAGAAGTAACAGTGCTGGCAAAGGCACTAGCAAACAAACTGCGGACCAGTCGGGGGTTCATGCCCGACAGGGACATGCGGCTTAACCTTCGGAGACTATATGGGGTGCTGGGCTGGACAAGAACGACACACATTGAAGGGGCGGTGCTCCTCTCCCTGGATGTTTAAATGGCATTCAACAGTATTGAATGGCAGTTGATGTTTGCAACTCTGGGTAGACTGGGCTTCAGGCCCAACTTTTGCGCATGGGTAAAGCTTCGGTACCAAGACCCGCAGGCTAGGGTGAGGGTAAACGGAGAAGTATCCCGCTAGTTCCCACTAAGAAGGGGCACGAGGCAGGGTTGCCCGCTCTGGCCAATAATCTTCGCCCTGGCACTAGAGCCCCTGGCAGCCTGGGTCCACAACAATCCAATAATATCGGGCGTGTAGGGAGGAGGCAACTGGGAGAACAGAATATTCCTGTATGCGGACGATATACTCCTATACCTGGTTAAACCGTACAGGTCAGTACACAGGGTACTCCATATATTCCAACTATTTGGTAGTTACTCAGGGTACACAAACTGGGACGAGTCCCTTATCTTCCCCTTGGTAGGAGATATCCGCGGAGACTGACGGACACAACACCATTAATAGGTACGCTGTATTCCCAGAATACGTGAAATGCTAGACACATTTGGGGAGCATGCAGGCGTGTATATTAACTGGCACAAATCTGTGGAGTTCCTGCTCACCTCCTGGCAACCTCTGGCAGAATGGGTGTGTTGGTTGCAATGGGCACAAGAAGGGTTCAGGTACCTGGGGATATACATTACAAAAGACCCCAATGCCTTTATGCGTCACTATCTAAGGAGAATATTATACGATTACAAGGCAGACATCAAATATTGGAGAAAACTTCTGATTGTGTTAATGGGCATGGCTAGCCTGCACTATATAAATCAATTGCATTAATTAAACTTTTATATGTATTGCAGAATGTGTCCTGTGGGGTCCCTGGTAGTGTTTTTCTAAAAGTATAGTGTGATGAGGTCCCTTTTGTGGGATGAAGTGGGGGCCTCTAGGATAGCATTGGCCACGATGATAAGAAGCCCATATTAGGGAGGTATTGCCCTGCCTGATTTGAAACTATGTTACTGGGTGTCTCCCACCTATTGATGGTGAATTACTGGGCTTTTGCCTTGCTACAGAAACCTCTGCAGGCAGATAGATCTATGATTACCTGAAGGAACTATATGGTAGGGCCTCCTTGAGTCCGAAGCCTACTCCTACTTCTACAGTTATCAAGATTTGGAAGAGAGCTACTCAAGGTACGGGATGGCAAGATAGGCTTACTTTAGAGACACCCCTACGAGACTCTGCTTTCCTCTCAGACCTGAACAAGCTAGAAGAGAAAGGTTTCAGAAAAAGTATCTCGAAGGTTGGGGACATATGGTAACCGCAGGGGCTGCTATCATGTGAGGACCTACTACAACAATTTGAGCTGGTAAACACCTAGGACTGTAGATACCTGCAGATCAAACATATATTGCCCAATTACAGTCAACATCTACCCGAGGTTTCAGATCAATCATATTTGGAATATAGAGTACTGGCTGCATTGTTGTAAATGCATGCTCTTTCACCCTGTTATTTAATAGTTGTTGGGACTCGCTGGATGATCTTAAACACAAACATGACTAGGATCTTGGAATCGTACAGGAGGAACACTGGGAAGAAGCATGTAAATATCCGAGAGGTAGCACTCAGAGCCAGTTGACACTTGATAGAGCTCAAGATTTTAGATTGTGCCAGAACCAGACCATACAGTTTAAGATGAGGATGCACCCAGGGCACACTGGGTCAGACACTGTGGTCCAGCCCACAAATACAGCAGTTTTGGACAAACGTGAGTCAGCAGGCCTCAGGGGTTATGGGCAAAATTATGAATCTGACCCATCATGTTGCAATTATCTGAAAGAAACAGTTCTAGATTCCTTACCTTAGAATTACCCCCAGGCGTCAGGCTGGATCCGGAGAATTTTTCATCAGCAGTACCCCTGCGTGTTGAAAGGTGGCGTCGGTTGGCTCCGCGTTCGTCGTTGGCATCGTGGTCGCCGGGATGATGTCGCGGTAGCTACTTAGACACCGCCCTCGCACGCTGACGTCAGTTCTTTCTTTTTCCGCGCCAGCCAGCGCAGATCCGGAGAGAGCGGTACCTCCAGTCACTTTTTTACTGACTTTTTGTCGACTTTTGTCGACACCGTTTTCGAGTCTTCGACTCCTGGTGCATGAGGGATGCCCGGTTTCAAGGCCTGCGGTTCCTGTAGCCGACTGATGTCAGTGACAGATCCGCACCGCATGTGCCTGTTTTGCCTGGAGTGCGACCACGACCCCAGGTCGTGCTCCGAATGCCGGACCATGAATCCGAAGTTTTTGCAGGAACGGTCCCGAAAGCTTCTTGGGGCCCGGCAGTCGGCTCCGCGCCGTTCGAGGTCCCGGTCGCGTGGGAGGTCGAGGGACCGGTTGCGGAGCCATCACCATTCTTCTTCCAAGTCTTCGCACTCGGGGTCAGGTAAGTTGAAGCACAAGAAGAAGTCAAAGAAGCATCGTCGCTCTTTGACTTCTCCCGGTCTCTTTCGCCCGATGTGACGAGGGATGAGGGTGGTGACCTTCCCGCGGCTCCGTGTGCGGAGCCCGAAGGGTCGACTCCGAGTCTCCCCCCCCTTCCCGGGACCCGGAGCGACCCCTGCCCAGCTTCTCCAATTTTACGAAGCGATGCATGCTATCTTTGGGCAGCCCGACTCCGCCGGCGCGCCTTCGGGCCCCGCAGACTCAGCTGGGGGCCCTGGGGTTTCGGCGGCTCCGGCCCCGGCACCGCAGGGTCCCCTTGGATCCAGGCCTGGATCCGGATCAGCGCCGGTCGACCTAACTACACCTCCCCCGGCGCCGAATCCACTGGCAGCACGTCCGCATCCGACGCCGTTTGTGTCCCCAGCCGGCGTCGACCCCGGCCTCCACCTCGATGTAGACACGGAGCTGGACCGGTGCCGACGGGTACTTTTGTGCCCTTGTTCTACCCTGGCTCTTTTAGACCAGATTGGCAGCCAGAGAGGGTGAGGAGGACTGGTGACCCTTTAACTGACCAGTTGGGTTACGAGCCGGACTGGAGAGAGGAACTGTGGGAAGCCAGTGGTCTGGATACCTCACAAGGTCTGGTGGCATGTTGTCTCCTCCTACCGTGGCTACGAAGGAGGGAGCGTCTTTTGCAGTGGTGTTGCATAGGGCGGCCGAGGATCTCAACCTTGAGCTACCAACTTCAACTAGCAGCGAGCTCTTCGGAGCCCCTGCTGCCGTTTAATGAAGCCCTAACCGACATCCTTTTCGGCACCTGGTCCAGGACCAACACAGGGGCTCCTGTGGATAGGATGGATGCCCGGCCCCGGGCGAACACACTTTCCTCTCCCAACACCCCACCCCTGAGAGCTTGGTGGTCCAAGCCTCCACCTCCAAAGGCGCATTCCCTAACGCACCACCTGATAGGGAATCCAAAAAGCTGGACCATCTTGGGAAGATGTTTTCTTCCTCCAGCTTGGGACTGCGGTCGGTCAATACCGCATGTCTGTTGGGCCGTTAGACCCACTCCGTGTGGGATACGGTGGCGCAAGTGCTGCCTCGGTTCCCGGAGGAGGCCCGGGTCGAACTCTCCCGTGCAGTTGCCGAAGGGAGAGACGCAGCAAAGTTTACCATCCGCTGTGGGCTGGATTCCGCCGACTCACTAGGCAGGACGATTTCCACGTTTGTAGCCCTTTGACGCTACGCCTGCTTGAGGTTGACTGGTTTTTCAGGGGATGTCCAATCCACCCTTATGGACATGCCCTTTGATGGCCGTCGCCCTATTCGGTGACAAGGGAGACAACGCGCTGAAGCGCTTTAAGGACTCTAGTGCTACGGCCAAGTCCTTGGGCCTCTCCACCTCCCGCCCTGCACAGTCTGCTTTTCGTCCCTTTCGTGGCTACCGAAGGGGTGCTCCACCACGTCCCGTCCAGAGCCACAGGCCAGCGTGCGCTGTTCAGCCCCTGCGCGGCCGGGGACGCGGGAACCACCGCCGTGGTTCTGGGGGCCAGCGGGCGGGCCAGTCCACCACAGCCCCCCCTGCAGCAGCCTCCAAACCCTCCTAGTCCGACCTTTCAGGGCCACCAAATGCCAGTGGGCGGCAGGGTTCGCCATCACCTCCCCCACTGGCGCACCATCACGTCGGACAGGTGGGTTTTGCAAATAGTCCGAAGGTGTGCTACTCTCTCCCCTTCGAGACTACCCCTCCATCCATGCCACCTCAGTACCATCGCATGTCGGAGGATCATCTGGCCCTTCTCCAACAGGAAATTTCGGCACTCTTGGCCAAGGGAGCCATCGAGCGTGTTCCTGTCCCAGAAGTAGGTCGTGGTTGCTATTCCCACTACTTTCTGGTGGCCAAGAAGGACAAAGGCCTGCGTCCTATCTTGGATCTCAGGAACGTCAACCGCTTCCTCCGGAAGAAGAAGTTCAAAATGTTGACGCTAGCTCAGGTCCTGTCTGCCCTCGATCCTGGAGACTGGATGGTAGCGTTGGATTTGCAGGACACTTATTTTCACATCCCCGTCCTGCCGGCCCACCGGCGTTACCTGCGGTTCGCGGTAGGCCACGAGCCCTTTCAGTTTACCGTGCTCCCCTTTGGCCTTACCAGCGCCCCTCGGGTGTTCTCAAAAGTGATGGCGGTGGTCGCAGCTCATCTGAAAGAGACACGTTAGTGACAGATTCCTTACCTTAGAATATCCCCAGGCGTCAGGCTGGATCCGGAAAGTTTTTTGCGTAGCAGTACCCTTGCGCGTCGGTAGGCGGCGTCGTGCGGCTCCGCGTCCGTCGTCGGCGTCGTGATCGCCGGGATGACGTCGCGGGCAGTACTTAGGCGCCGCCCCTGCGCGCTGACGTCAGTTCTTCTTTTTCCGCGCCAGTAAGCGCAGATCCGGGAAGAGCAGTGCCCTAGTCACTTTTTGACTATCTTTTTGTGAAATTTTTCACTGTTCTCTTCAACGAGTCTTCACGACTCCTAAGGTGTCGTAGGGATGCCCGGCTTTAAGCCCTGCGAGGAATGTGGTCGTATGATGTCCATCACGGACCCCCACCTCGAGTGTCTCTTCTGCCTCGGCCGAGGCCACGACACGAAGTCGTGCCCTGACTGCCGGAAACTTCATCCGAAGGCTTTGCGAGAGCGGTCTCGAAAGCTCCTTGAAGTCCGGCAGTCGGCTCCGCGCCGCAGCAAGCCCCGGTCCCGGGAGAGGTCGAGGGGCCGGACGCGGAGTCCCCGCCGTTCGTCGGAATCCAAGTCTTCGCGCTCCTCCGGTAAGTCGAAGCACAAGAAGTCTAAGCGGCGTCATCGCTCTAAGACTTCGCCTCGCCGGTCGCGCGACTCGGCTGAGGTCCCTGTCGGCACCGTCCCCGCCCCGCGGCCCCGGACGTGCCTGTCGAGTTGCCCCCGCATTACCCGTCCTTCCCGGGTTCGGGGGCGGCTCCGGCCGAAGTACAGAAATTCCTGTCGGCCATGGCCCGCCTCTTCGGGCCTCAAGGTCCCTCCGGTGCGCCTTCGGGCCCCGCGGGCCCAGATGGGGTTGCTCCGGCGTCGCCGTCGACTCCGGTCCCGGCGTCGCCTGTCCCACCAGCCTTCGTCCCGGCCTCGGCTCCGGCCCCGGCCTCGACCCCGGTTCCGGTGGTGCCGCAACCCCCATCGACGCCGGTTGACCTAACCACGCCTCCGCCGACACCGATGTCCCCGGTGCCGTTTCCGACGCCGTCCGGGGCTCCGGGCGGCGTCGTTCCCCGGTTCTCCCCGGGTCCGGACATGGAGCCGGACCGGCGTCGCCCGACGCCGGTTCCGGCGCCGATGAGGCCTTGGGTCCCTTATGTCCCTCCTCCTCCATCTTTTCAACCTGAGGAGGACCAGGAGAGCTGGGAGGGGTCTGACGACCCTCTCACACAACAGTGCGAGTTTGACCCGGACTGGGTTGAGGAACTTGGGGATGCCAGTGGGCTGGATACCTCCCCCGACTCTGGCATGCTGTCTCCTCCCGTGGCAACGGAGGAGGGGGCTAATTTTGCAACGGTGTTGCGTAGAGCTGCTGGAGCCTTAAATCTCCAGTTGCCTACAGTGGCCGTCAGGACTAACCTCCTGACTGAAGTGCTTCAGCCGGCGGCCTCCTCTTCGGAGCCTGTGCTGCCGTTCAACGATGCACTCACTGACGTTCTTTTGGGTGCCTGGTCCAAACCCACCACAGGGGCTCCTGTGGATAGGAACGTGGCCCGACGCCATCGCCCGGCTCCGGGCGACCCCCTGTTTCTCTCCCAACACCCCACCCCTGAGAGCTTGGTTGTCCAAGCCTCTGCCTCCCAAACAGCCTTCCCTACCGCCCCTCCGGATAGGGAATCCAAGCGCCTGGATCACTTTGGGAAGAAGGCTTTCTCTTCCTCCAGTGCTGGCTTGCGGTCTGTTAATACCGCTTGCCTCTTGGGCCGATACACCCACTCCCTGTGGGATTCGGTGGCTGATGTTTTGCCGCAGTGTTCTGAGGAGGTCCAGACACTGCTTACCCGCGCTATTGCGGAAGGGCGTGATGCGGCTAAGTATACCATCCGCTGTGGCCTTGATACCGCCGACTCGCTGGGCAGATCGCTTGCAACGACGGTGGCGCTGCGTCGCCACGCCTGGCTGAGAACCACTGGTTTTTCAGGGGATGTCCAGAATACTCTCATGGACATGCCCTTTGATGGAGTCGGTCTTTTTGGTTCAAAGGCAGACCATGCGCTGGAGCGTTTCAAGGACTCACGGGCTACTGCTAAGTCCCTGGGCCTTGCTGTTGTGCGCCCTCCGCAAATGTCTGCTTTTCGCCCCTTTCGTGGCCACGGAAGGGGCGCCCAGTCACGTCCACAGCCCGGCCAACGGCCCGCGCAGCAAGCGCCTTCGCGTGGCCGAGGACGTGGATACCGCCGTGGCGGTTCGGGCAACCAGCGTGCGGGTCAGGCCACCACCTCCAACCCGTCCGCGGCCTCCAAGCCCTCCTAGTCCCTCCTTTTAGGTGCACAGCACGCCAGTCGAGGGCAGGGTCCGCCATCACCTTCACCACTGGCGTCCCATCACCTCGGACAAGTGGGTCTTGGACATTGTCCGAAGGGGCTACTCCCTCCCCTTCGAGACCACCCCCCAGCCATGCCACCTCAATTCCACCGCATGTCAGGGGATCACTTGGTGCTTCTACAGAAGGAAGTCACGGCCCTCTTGGCCAAGAGGGCCATCGAGCATGTTCCGACCCCAGAAGTAGGACGTGGTTGCTACTCCCACTACTTCCTGGTGCCCAAAAGGACAAGGAGGACATGCGTCCTATCTTGGACCTCCGGAACGTCAATCGCTTCCTCCGGAAGGAGAAGTTCAAGATGCTCACCCTAGCTCAGGTCTTGACTGCCCTCGACCCCGGAGACTGGTTGGTAGCGTTGGACTTGCAGGACGCCTATTTCCACATCCCCGTCCTGCCGGCCCACCGGCGTTACCTTCGGTTCACGGTAGGCCTCGAGCATTTTCAGTTCACCGTGCTCCCCTTTGGCCTTACCAGTGCCCCTCGGGTGTTCACGAAAGTGATGGCGGTGGTCGCAGCTCATCTGCGCCGGGCAGGGGTTTCAGTCTTCCCCTACCTCGACGACTGGCTGCTGAAGGCGGGCTCGTCCCAGGCAGTTGTCTCCCACCTCCAGACTACGGCCGAACTCCTGCACTCGCTGGGGTTCTCCATCAATGTGCCAAAGTCGCATCTGATTCCTTCTCCACAGCTCCTTTTCATCGGAGCAGTTCTGGACACGACGCAGTTTCGGGCCTATCCTCCCGAACGGCGAGTCCGGGATATTCAGGCTATGATTCCGATCTTTCAGCCCTTATCCTGGGTTTCGGTACGGATGACCCTGAGGCTGCTGGGCCTCATGGCCTCCTGCATCCTGCTGGTCACTCATGCCAGATGGCATATGCGGGCTCTGCAGTGGGACCTGAAGTTCCAGTGGGCGCAGCACCAGGGCGACCTGTCCGATCACGTCCAGATCTCGGAGGGGACTGCAAAACAGTTGCAGTGGTGGCTCTCGAACCGGCAATGGGTCATGGGCAGATCCCTCTCCCTTCCCCAGCCAGAGCACACAGTTGTGACGGACGCGTCCCTTCTGGGATGGGGCGGTCACATGGGAGAGGCGGAGATCAGAGGCCTCTGGTCTCCGGCGGAGTCCCGGCTCCATATCAACCTTCTGGAGCTCCGGGCGATCCGACTTGCACTCAAGGCATTCCTTCCCTCTGTCAAAGGGAAGGTAGTGCAGGTGTTCACAGACAACACCACCGCCATGTGGTACTGCAACAAACAAGGCGGGGTGGGGTCGTGGACCCTTTGTCAGGAGGCTCTGCGCCTCTGGACATGGCTGGAACATCAGGGCATGTTCCTGGTGGTTCAACACCTGGCAGGTTCCCTGAACGCCAGGGCGGACGAACTCAGCCGCAGGTGCATGATGGATCACAAATGGCGTCTTCACTCGGAAGTGGCGCAAGGACTCTTTCTACAGTGGGGAGAGCCTTGGTTAGATCTGTTCGCCACCGAAGAGAACGCGCAATGTCATCAGTTCTGCGCGTTGGAATTTCCAAGGCGGCACTCGCTCGGCGACGCTTTTCGTCACGAGTGGAGTTGCGGTCTATTGTACGCCTTTCCGCCTATACCACTTCTACCCAGAGTGTTGAAGAAGATTCGGCACGACCGGGCCCAAGTCATTCTTGTGGCTCCGGACTGGGCTCGAAGAGTTTGGTATCCCGAGCTACTCAATATGAGCGTAGATCCCCCGATCCGTCTGCCTCTTCGGGAGGATCTTCTGTCGCAGCAGCAGGGGACGGTCCTCCACCCGAACCTGTACAGTCTACACCTGCTTGCGTGGAGATTGAGCGGCGGCAGTTGATTCCTTTCGACTTGCCTCCCGAAGTTTGTGATGTGATTCTGGCAGCCAGGCGTCCCTCCACTAAGGTGGTATACGCCTGCAGGTGGAACAAATTTGTGGCATGGTGCACAGCAAAGGCTGTGAATCCCCTTTCTGCCCCTCTTTCTGAGGTCCTTCTGTTCCTTCTCTCTTTGGCCCAACAGGGTTCTGCCCTGGGTACCATCAAGGGTTATCTTTGTGCTATCTCGGCCTTCCTCAGGCTCCCTGATCAGCCCTCCCTTTTCAAGTCCCCTGTTGTTAACAGGTTCTTAAAAGGCATTACTCACCTCTTCCCTCCTGTTCCGTTTGTGATGCCTCAGTGGGACTTGAACTTGGTTCTTACCTTTTTAATGTGCGCTCCCTTTGAGCCTCTACATAACTGTCCTCTTCGTCTTCTGACTCTGAAGACAGCCTTTCTGGTGGCCATCACCTCCGCTCGGCGGGTGAGTGAGCTCCAGGCTCTATCTTGCAAACCTCCCTTTCTGTCTGTTCATCCAGACAAGGTTGTTCTTCGGACGCGTCCGTCCTTCTTGCCAAAGGTGGTTACTGCTTTCCACATTGGGCAGACCATCACTTTGCCCACCTTCTTTCCGCCTCCGCATCCTTCCAGAGAGGAAGAGAGGCTCCACCGTCTGGACCCAAAACGTGCGCTCTCTTTCTATATTGACCGCACAAAACACTTCCGGGTGGATGACCAGCTCTTTGTTGGCTACGTGGGCGCCAAAAAGGTCGGGCGGTGCACAAGAGGACCATCTCCCGCTGGGTTACCTTGTGCATCAAGACCTGCTATTCTTTGGCTAAAAAGGAACCTCCTGTTGGGCTGCGTGCCCATTCCACCAGGGCAACGGCTGCTACCACGGCCTTGGGCCGCGGTGTTCCGCTGCCGGTTATCTGTCAGGCAGCTACGTGGGCCTCGCTGCACACGTTTACAAAGCATTACTGCCTTGACAGTCAGGTCCGGAGGGACGGCTTCTTTGGCCGTTCTGTCCTCCAGGACTTCCTTGTCTGATCTTTGTTCGCAGACCCACCACCGGGGTTGGTATTGCTGGGGTATCTATTCTAAGGTAAGGAATCTGTCACTAACGTGTCTCTTTCAGATGCACAAGTTACTAACTTGTGTAACGATATATCTGTAAGAGACAGTAGTTAGTGACAGATTCCTACCGCCCCACCCATCCTCCCCGTTCTGCGAACTGATTTCTAGGGTTAAGGACATCCCTTTCAGGGCCCTAGTATTTTTCAGACACCTATGTCAGCTTCTTGCATGGCTCTGCGTTCCTGGCGCGGAAAGTCGTGTACAGAACTGACGTCAGCGCGCAGGGGCGGCGCCTAAGTACTGCCCGCGACGTCATCCCGGCGATCACGACGCCGACGACGGACGCGGAGCCGCACGACGCCGCCTACCGACGCGCAAGGGTACTGCTACGCAAAAAACTTTCCGGATCCAGCCTGACGCCTGGGGATATTCTAAGGTAAGGAATCTGTCACTAACTACTGTCTCTTACAGATATATCGTTACACAAGTTAGTAACTTGTGCATCTGCGCAGATCAGGGGTTCCAGTCTTCCCCTATCTCGACGACTGGCTGTTGAAGGTGGGCTCGCCCCAGGCTGTCGTCTCCCACCTCCAGACTACGGCCGACCTCCTGCATTCGCTGGGGTTCTCCATCAACGTGCCGAAGTCACACCTGACTCCCTCTCAGAAGCTCCTTTTCATCGGAGCGGTTCTGGACACGACACAGTTTCGGGTCTATCCTCCCGAACAGCGAGTCCGGGATATTCGGGCTATGGTTCCGATCTTTCAGCCTCTATCCCGGGTTTCGGTCAGGATGACCCTCAGGCTACTGGGACTGATGGCTTCCTGTATCCTGCTGGTGGACCATGCCAGATGGCATATGCGGGCTCTGCAGTGGGACCTGAAGTTCCAGTGGGCACAACATCAGGGGAACCTGTCCGATTGCGTCCAGATCTCGGAGGGCACTGCACACCAATTGCAGTGGTGGCTAACGAACCAGGATTGGGTCGATGGCAGATCACTCTCCCTTCCCCAACCAGAGTTCACAGTGGTGACCGATGCATCACTTCTGGGATGGGGGAGGCGGAGATCAGAGTCCTCTGGTCTCCGGCGGAGTCCGGGCTCCACATCAACCTTCTGGCGCTTCGGGCGATTTGTCTTGCACTCAAAGCATTCCTTCCCTCTGTCCGGGGAAAAGTAGTGCAGGTGTTCACGGACAACACCACCGCCATGTGGTACTGCAACAAACAAGGCGGGGTGGGGCCGTGGACCCTATGTCAAGAGGCCCTCCGCCTCTGGACATGGCTGGAACATCAGGGCATATCCCTGGTGGTTCAACACCTGGCAGGTTCGCCGAACGCCAGGGCGGATGAACTCAGCTGCAGGTGCATGATGGATCACGAATGGCGTCTCCACTCGGAGGTGGTGGAAGGTCTCTTTCGACAGTGGGGCGAGCCTTGGTTAGCCACCGAAGAGAACGCACAATGTCAGCAATTCTGCACGTTGGAATTTCCAAGGCGGCACTCGCTAGGCGACGCTTTTCGTTGCGAGTGGAGTTGCGGTCTTCTATACGCCTTTCCGCCTATACCACTTCTGCCCAGAGTGCTGAAGATCAAGCGCAACCGGGCCCAAGTCATTCTTGTAGCTCCGGATTGGGCACAATGAATCTGGTATCCCGAGCTGCTACACATGGCCATCGATCCTCATATCAGACTGCCTCTTCGGGAGGATCTTCTGTCGCAGCAGCAGGTGATGGTCCTCCACCCGAACCTGTCCAGCCTCCACCTCCTTGCGTGGAGATTGAGCGGCGGCAGTTGACGTTGTATGACCTGCCTCCCGAAGTCTGTGATGTTATCTTGGCAGCCAGGCGTCCCTCCTCCAAGACGGTATACGCCTGTAGATGGAACAAATTTGTGGCATGGTGCGCAGCAAAGGCTGTGGATCCCCTTTCTGCCCCTCTTTCTGAGGTTCTCTTGTTCCTTCTTTCTTTGGCCCAGCAGGGCTCTGCTCTGGGCACTCTCAAGGGCTACCTCTCAGACATTTCAGCCTTTCTTAGGCTTCCTGATCAGCCTTCTCTTTTCAATTCCCCTGTTGTGAATCGCATCCTAAAGGGCATTACTCATCTTTTTCCTCCTATTCCCTTCGTAATGCCTCAGTGGGACTTGAACTTGGTTCTGACTTACCTTATGTGCGCTTCCTTTGAGCCACTTCATAACTGTCCTCTTCGTCTTCTTACCTTAAAGACTGTTTTTCTGGTTGCCATCTCCTCTGCTCGCAGGGTGAGTGAGCTCCAGGCTCTTTCTTCAACACCTCCTTTCCTGGCTGTTCATCCGGACAAGGTCGTCCTTAGAACCAGACCTTCCTTTCTTCCCAAGGTGGTTAATTCTTTCCACATTGGCCAAACCATCACTTTGCCCACCTTCTTTCCACCTCCGCATCCTTCAAAAGAAGAAGAGGGGCTCCACCGTCTGGAGCCAAAACGGGCGCTTTCCTTTTATTTGGATCGCACCAAACAATTCCGGGTGGATGATCAGCTCTTTATGGGCTACGTGGGCGCTAAGAAAGGTCGGGCCATGCACAAACGGACCATCTCTAGGTGGGTCTTTTTGTGCATTAAGGCTTGTTAATCCTTGGCAAAGAAGGAGCCTCCAGTGGGGCTGCATGCCCATTCCAGCAGGGCGACGGCAGCTACTACTGCTTTGGGACGAGGAGTCCCCCTTAATATGACATCTGTCAGGCAGCTACTTGGGCATCTCTGCACACGTTCACTAGACACTACTGCCTGGACAGCCAGTCCGGAGAGACGGTTTCTTTGGCCGTTCTGTTCTCCAGGATTTTCTGGTGTGAACTTGGTTTGCAGACCCACCTCCGGGGTTGGTATTGCTGGGGTATCTATTCTAAGGTAAGGAATCTATACATAACTGTTTCTTTCAGATGAACAAGTTACTTACCTTCAGTAACGATATATCTGTAAGAAACATAGGTTTGTTATAGATTCCTTACCGCCCCACCCATCCTCCCCGTTCTCCAAACTGATTTTTAGGTTCAGGAAATCCCTTTCAGGGCCCTAGTTTTGTGCACCAGTGGTCAGTGTCTTGCATGGGTCTGCGCTTCTGGTGTGGAATGTCGTGTAAAAGAACTGACGTCAGCGCGCGAGGGCGGCGTCGAAGTAGCTACCGCGACGTCATCCCGGCGACCACGACGCCAACGACGAACGCAGAGCCGACCGACGCCACCTTTCGACGCGCAGGGGTACTGCTGACGAAACATTCTCTGGATCCAGCCTGATGCCTGGGGGTAATTCTAAGGTAAGGAAAATATAACTATTTGGGGGAGCCAACATGACCCAGATTCACATTAATGTTGTGTAATATTGCGTTGATGGTTGCAATGAGACATCGTTAAACTATGAGGGAGCGGTACAACTACACTGCTGACACTATGGATGCAGAGCATGAATTGGTGTATTCAAGCAGAAGAATCAATATACCAGGTGTTAGAAATTGGGTTGGTGGTTGACTGGGGTATGAGCCCTAGTCAAGCATCAGCCACAATCCTAGTCGGGGTAATAAGCAGACAAACCCTAAGTTAGCCGGTGCTTACCATCTGGTAGCTTGGAACAGAGCAGTCAGGCTTAACTTAAGAGGCAATGTGTAAAGTATTTGTGCAATACTTCAAACAGTAAAACTGTAAAAACACCACACAAAAATATTCCACACCAGGTTAGAAAAATAGAACTTAATTTAATAAATAAAACAAGACCAAAACAACAAAAATCCAAAAAGTAGAACTTGGGATATTGAATTTCAAATGTTTTAGGTAAAATAGTGCATAGAGGCAAAAAGCACTATTTGGGATATCTGGTCACACTGGGTTGGAACAAAGTCAAACGTTCAGGCCAACTGCGATGGAGTGCGGGCCAGCTACATGGACCCAGTTTGGCTTGCTGAACCAAAGTACCTTAATCCTGGTTGTAGAGCGCTTGCGTGGATCCACGTCAAAAATGTGTTGCGCAGCCAAGGCGACGCATTGGTTCTGAGATGCAACGTGACTGCAGTGCGAGATCCTGATGCATCGATGGTACATCAAGTCACACCTAAGCTCCCATTGTATGCGGATGTCTAAGGGGAATACACAAAACCCAGCTGTCACCCACCCCAGACATGATCAGATACAGGCAGCAGGTACCGAATGGCTAAAGTAAGACAATGTCAACTTTCTAAAAGTGGCATTTTCAGAATTGCAGTTTAAAATCCAACTTTACCATAAGTTTGGATTTTAAACTGTGATTCTAGAGACACCAGACTAGAAGGATTTATCTCTTCCCAATTGAGAATTGTACTTACAAAATGTAATAAGGTAATCTCATTGTTATCCTACGGTAGAAATAGGCCTTGCAGCAGTGAAAAACGAATTTGAGAGTTTTTCACTACCAGGACATGTAAAACTTAAAAACACATGTCCTGCCTTTTACATACATTGTACCCTGCCCTCTGGGTGGCCCAGGGCCTAATTTAGGGGTGACATATGTATTAAAAGGGAAGGGTTGGGCCTGGCAAAAGGTTTGTTTTGCCAGGTCGAAATGGCAGTGTAAACTGCATACATAGGCTCTGCAGTGGCAGGCTTGAAACATGGTTAGAGGGCTACCTCTGTGGGTGGCACAATAAGTGATGCAGGCCCACTAGTAGCATTTAATGTATAGGCCCTGGGCACATGTAGTGCACTTTACTAGGGACTTATTACTAAATTAAATATGCTAATTGGGGATGAGCCAATATTACCATATTTAGGGGAGAAAACACAAGCACTTCAGCCTTGGCTAGCAGTCCTAATGCCAGCAAAACAAGGTCAGAAAATGTGGAGGAGAAAGGCAAAACGTGGGTTGGGGGGCGGGGGGGGGGGAGGAGACCATCCTAAGGCTGTCAGGTCTAACACCAGGCACGAGGGTGCTCTCAGAAAATTCTCCAAATTTGAGCCAAAGGCAGGAGGAGTCTAGTAACATTTTCTGTGAACGTCCTGGAATGATGGGAAGGTGTTTGTGTGCTTGATCTTGTATATGGACAATGATACATAGTTTGACGCAAGGGAGGGAGGTGTGTTGTAATGAAATACTTTAATAGATGTTGATTGTGGTCATTAGTGCCCGCTTCTGTAATTGCCACAACAAGAAACTCCTGATGTACTTAGCACTATGAACCATGTACTCAGAGAATGCCAATGAGTGTTGGTTTGTTCATTACCTGTTCTTTTACTTTTTATCATTGAAAACTCAATAAAAACATGGTTAAAGCTGAGATATGTTGGCCTCCAATGAAGACTGAAGTTCAAAGCACATTCACCTCATTGTCTGAAGTTTGGGTATTTACAATGCAGTTAATATGCTGTTAGGCAGACAGTGCTGCATTGCAATGCTTGATTATCTGAAAGAGACACGTTAGTGACAGATTCCTTACCTTAGAATATCCCCAGGCGTCAGGCTGGATCCGGAAAGTTTTTTGCGTAGCAGTACCCTTGCGCGTCGGTAGGCGGCGTCGTGCGGCTCCGCGTCCGTCGTCGGCGTCGTGATCGCCGGGATGACGTCGCGGGCAGTACTTAGGCGCCGCCCCTGCGCGCTGACGTCAGTTCTTCTTTTTCCGCGCCAGTAAGCGCAGATCCGGGAAGAGCAGTGCCCTAGTCACTTTTTGACTATCTTTTGTGAAATTTTTCACTGTTCTCTTCAACGAGTCTTCACGACTCCTAAGGTGTCGTAGGGATGCCCGGCTTTAAGCCCTGCGAGGAATGTGGTCGTATGATGTCCATCACGGACCCCCACCTCGAGTGTCTCTTCTGCCTCGGCCGAGGCCACGACACGAAGTCGTGCCCTGACTGCCGGAAACTTCATCCGAAGGCTTTGCGAGAGCGGTCTCGAAAGCTCCTTGAAGTCCGGCAGTCGGCTCCGCGCCGCAGCAAGCTCCCGGTCCCGGGAGAGGTCGAGGGGCCGGACGCGGAGTCCCCGCCGTTCGTCGAAATCCAAGTCTTCGCGCTCCTCCGGTAAGTCGAAGCACAAGAAGTCTAAGCGGCGTCATCGCTCTAAGACTTCGCCTCGCCGGTCGCGCGACTCGGCTGAGGTCCCTGTCGGCACCGTCCCCGCCCCCGCGGCCCCGGACGTGCCTGTCGAGTTGCCCCCGCATTACCCGTCCTTCCCGGGTTCGGGGCGGCTCCGGCCGAAGTACAGAAATTCCTGTCGGCCATGGCCCGCCTCTTCGGGCCTCAAGGTCCCTCCGGTGCGCCTTCGGGCCCCGCGGGCCCAGATGGGGTTGCTCCGGCGTCGCCGTCGACTCCGGTCCCGGCGTCGCCTGTCCCACCAGCCTTCGTCCCGGCCTCGGCTCCGGCCCCGGCCTCGACCCCGGTTCCGGTGGTGCCGCAACCCCCATCGACGCCGGTTGACCTAACCACGCCTCCGCCGACGCCGATGTCCCCGGTGCCGTTTCCGACGCCGTCCGGGGCTCCGGGCGGCGTCGTTCCCGGTTCTCCCCGGGTCCGGACATGGAGCCGGACCGGCGTCGCCCGACGCCGGTTCCGGCGCCGATGAGGCCTTGGGTCCCTTATGTCCCTCCTCCTCCATCTTTTCAACCTGAGGAGGACCAGGAGAGCTGGGAGGGGTCTGACGACCCTCTCACACAACAGTGCGAGTTTGACCCGGACTGGGTTGAGGAACTTGGGGATGCCAGTGGGCTGGATACCTCCCCCGACTCTGGCATGCTGTCTCCTCCCGTGGCAACGGAGGAGGGGGCTAATTTTGCAACGGTGTTGCGTAGAGCTGCTGGAGCCTTAAATCTCCAGTTGCCTACAGTGGCCGTCAGGACTAACCTCCTGACTGAAGTGCTTCAGCCGGCGGCCTCCTCTTCGGAGCCTGTGCTGCCGTTCAACGATGCACTCACTGACGTTCTTTTGGGTGCCTGGTCCAAACCCACCACAGGGGCTCCTGTGGATAGGAACGTGGCCCGACGCCATCGCCCGGCTCCGGGCGACCCCCTGTTTCTCTCCCAACACCCCACCCCTGAGAGCTTGGTTGTCCAAGCCTCTGCCTCCCAAACAGCCTTCCCTACCGCCCCTCCGGATAGGGAATCCAAGCGCCTGGATCACTTTGGGAAGAAGGCTTTCTCTTCCTCCAGTGCTGGCTTGCGGTCTGTTAATACCGCTTGCCTCTTGGGCCGATACACCCACTCCCTGTGGGATTCGGTGGCTGATGTTTTGCCGCAGTGTTCTGAGGAGGTCCAGACACTGCTTACCCGCGCTATTGCGGAAGGGCGTGATGCGGCTAAGTATACCATCCGCTGTGGCCTTGATACCGCCGACTCGCTGGGCAGATCGCTTGCAACGACGGTGGCGCTGCGTCGCCACGCCTGGCTGAGAACCACTGGTTTTTCAGGGGATGTCCAGAATACTCTCATGGACATGCCCTTTGATGGAGTCGGTCTTTTTGGTTCAAAGGCAGACCATGCGCTGGAGCGTTTCAAGGACTCACGGGCTACTGCTAAGTCCCTGGGCCTTGCTGTTGTGCGCCCTCCGCAAATGTCTGCTTTTCGCCCCTTTCGTGGCCACGGAAGGGGCGCCCAGTCACGTCCACAGCCCGGCCAACGGCCCGCGCAGCAAGCGCCTTCGCGTGGCCGAGGACGTGGATACCGCCGTGGCGGTTCGGGCAACCAGCGTGCGGGTCAGGCCACCACCTCCAACCCGTCCGCGGCCTCCAAGCCCTCCTAGTCCCTCCTTTCAGGTGCACAGCACGCCAGTCGGGGGCAGGGTCCGCCATCACCTTCACCACTGGCGTCCCATCACCTCGGACAAGTGGGTCTTGGACATTGTCCGAAGGGGCTACTCCCTCCCCTTCGAGACCACCCCCCAGCCATGCCACCTCAATTCCACCGCATGTCAGGGGATCACTTGGTGCTTCTACAGAAGGAAGTCACGGCCCTCTTGGCCAAGAGGGCCATCGAGCATGTTCCGACCCCAGAAGTAGGACGTGGTTGCTACTCCCACTACTTCCTGGTGCCCAAAAAGGACAAGGAGGACATGCGTCCTATCTTGGACCTCCGGAACGTCAATCGCTTCCTCCGGAAGGAGAAGTTCAAGATGCTCACCCTAGCTCAGGTCTTGACTGCCCTCGACCCCGGAGACTGGTTGGTAGCGTTGGACTTGCAGGACGCCTATTTCCACATCCCCGTCCTGCCGGCCCACCGGCGTTACCTTCGGTTCACGGTAGGCCTCGAGCATTTTCAGTTCACCGTGCTCCCCTTTGGCCTTACCAGTGCCCCTCGGGTGTTCACGAAAGTGATGGCGGTGGTCGCAGCTCATCTGCGCCGGGCAGGGGTTTCAGTCTTCCCCTACCTCGACGACTGGCTGCTGAAGGCGGGCTCGTCCCAGGCAGTTGTCTCCCACCTCCAGACTACGGCCGAACTCCTGCACTCGCTGGGGTTCTCCATCAATGTGCCAAAGTCGCATCTGATTCCTTCTCCACAGCTCCTTTTCATCGGAGCAGTTCTGGACACGACGCAGTTTCGGGCCTATCCTCCCGAACGGCGAGTCCGGGATATTCAGGCTATGATTCCGATCTTTCAGCCCTTATCCTGGGTTTCGGTACGGATGACCCTGAGGCTGCTGGGCCTCATGGCCTCCTGCATCCTGCTGGTCACTCATGCCAGATGGCATATGCGGGCTCTGCAGTGGGACCTGAAGTTCCAGTGGGCGCAGCACCAGGGCGACCTGTCCGATCACGTCCAGATCTCGGAGGGGACTGCAAAACAGTTGCAGTGGTGGCTCTCGAACCGGCAATGGGTCATGGGCAGATCCCTCTCCCTTCCCCAGCCAGAGCACACAGTTGTGACGGACGCGTCCCTTCTGGGATGGGGCGGTCACATGGGAGAGGCGGAGATCAGAGGCCTCTGGTCTCCGGCGGAGTCCCGGCTCCATATCAACCTTCTGGAGCTCCGGGCGATCCGACTTGCACTCAAGGCATTCCTTCCCTCTGTCAAAGGGAAGGTAGTGCAGGTGTTCACAGACAACACCACCGCCATGTGGTACTGCAACAAACAAGGCGGGGTGGGGTCGTGGACCCTTTGTCAGGAGGCTCTGCGCCTCTGGACATGGCTGGAACATCAGGGCATGTTCCTGGTGGTTCAACACCTGGCAGGTTCCCTGAACGCCAGGGCGGACGAACTCAGCCGCAGGTGCATGATGGATCACGAATGGCGTCTTCACTCGGAAGTGGCGCAAGGACTCTTTCTACAGTGGGGAGAGCCTTGGTTAGATCTATTCGCCACCGAAGAGAACGCGCAATGTCATCAGTTCTGCGCGTTGGAATTTCCAGGCGGCACTCGCTCGGCGACGCTTTTCGTCACGAGTGGAGTTGCGGTCTATTGTACGCCTTTCCGCCTATACCACTTCTACCCAGAGTGTTGAAGAAGATTCGGCACGACCGGGCCCAAGTCATTCTTGTGGCTCCGGACTGGGCTCGAAGAGTTTGGTATCCCGAGCTACTCAATATGAGCGTAGATCCCCCGATCCGTCTGCCTCTTCGGGAGGATCTTCTGTCGCAGCAGCAGGGGACGGTCCTCCACCCGAACCTGTACAGTCTACACCTGCTTGCGTGGAGATTGAGCGGCGGCAGTTGATTCCTTTCGACTTGCCTCCCGAAGTTTGTGATGTGATTCTGGCAGCCAGGCGTCCCTCCACTAAGGTGGTATACGCCTGCAGGTGGAACAAATTTGTGGCATGGTGCACAGCAAAGGCTGTGAATCCCCTTTCTGCCCCTCTTTCTGAGGTCCTTCTGTTCCTTCTCTCTTTGGCCCAACAGGGTTCTGCCCTGGGTACCATCAAGGGTTATCTTTGTGCTATCTCGGCCTTCCTCAGGCTCCCTGATCAGCCCTCCCTTTTCAAGTCCCCTGTTGTTAACAGGTTCTTAAAAGGCATTACTCACCTCTTCCCTCCTGTTCCGTTTGTGATGCCTCAGTGGGACTTGAACTTGGTTCTTACCTTTTAATGTGCGCTCCCTTTGAGCCTCTACATAACTGTCCTCTTCGTCTTCTGACTCTGAAGACAGCCTTTCTGGTGGCCATCACCTCCGCTCGGCGGGTGAGTGAGCTCCAGGCTCTATCTTGCAAACCTCCCTTTCTGTCTGTTCATCCAGACAAGGTTGTTCTTCGGACGCGTCCGTCCTTCTTGCCAAAGGTGGTTACTGCTTTCCACATTGGGCAGACCATCACTTTGCCCACCTTCTTTCCGCCTCCGCATCCTTCCAGAGAGGAAGAGAGGCTCCACCGTCTGGACCCAAAACGTGCGCTCTCTTTCTATATTGACCGCACAAAACACTTCCGGGTGGATGACCAGCTCTTTGTTGGCTACGTGGGCGCCAAAAAGGTCGGGCGGTGCACAAGAGGACCATCTCCCGCTGGGTTACCTTGTGCATCAAGACCTGCTATTCTTTGGCTAAAAAGGAACCTCCTGTTGGGCTGCGTGCCCATTCCACCAGGGCAACGGCTGCTACCACGGCCTTGGGCCGCGGTGTTCCGCTGCCGGTTATCTGTCAGGCAGCTACGTGGGCCTCGCTGCACACGTTTACAAAGCATTACTGCCTTGACAGTCAGGTCCGGAGGGACGGCTTCTTTGGCCGTTCTGTCCTCCAGGACTTCCTTGTCTGATCTTTGTTCGCAGACCCACCACCGGGGTTGGTATTGCTGGGGTATCTATTCTAAGGTAAGGAATCTGTCACTAACGTGTCTCTTTCAGATGCACAAGTTACTAACTTGTGTAACGATATATCTGTAAGAGACAGTAGTTAGTGACAGATTCCTTACCGCCCACCCATCCTCCCGTTCTGCGAACTGATTTCTAGGGTTAAGGACATCCCTTTCAGGGCCCTAGTATTTTTCAGACACCTATGTCAGCTTCTTGCATGGCTCTGCGTTCCTGGCGCGGAAAGTCGTGTACAGAACTGACGTCAGCGCGCAGGGGCGGCGCCTAAGTACTGCCCGCGACGTCATCCCGGCGATCACGACGCCGACGACGGACGCGGAGCCGCACGACGCCGCCTACCGACGCGCAAGGGTACTGCTACGCAAAAAACTTTCCGGATCCAGCCTGACGCCTGGGGATATTCTAAGGTAAGGAATCTGTCACTAACTACTGTCTCTTACAGATATATCGTTACACAAGTTAGTAACTTGTGCGTTAAAACTGCTCAAGAGAATTAGTAATGTTACCAGGGACTCCCAACCTTATGATGTACACTATTTCATGCATGTGAAGCTATGAAAGCTAACGATGCTACAAGACTTACAGGTTTGTACCATCATCTTCCCTAGCATAAGGTCTTAGAAGGAACCACTGCAGATCTCAAGCATAAGTATCTCTTATAGACTAAGATGCAACCCTCCACCCTCCCCATATTATTAACTACAAAGCGTACACAGTTGTACTTGGAAATCTGATCTATGGTGGCCTGTATTATAATGCTGGCATGTTACTACTCTCTACTGCTATTTGTAAATTTACAAGAATCACTCAGACTAGCTACAGGAAGTGATCCAAGCATGTATGTATATGAAAGATATCCACGGCTCAAGAGTGTAGTTACAGGTTTGTACGTTTTCTTCCCTATGATCAGGTCGCAGAAGCCATCCTACTTAGCACATATGCCCATCCAACTCTTTAATTTCTCTCATCTTTACACATAGGCATACCATATAGAAATCATTCTCTAAATTATATTTAATTTCCCCCAAAATAATGTGGCACTCCACACATTTGCTACTTGTATGCCTCAGCTGAGTTTAAAGTTTTTATTTATTTAGGAAATTTAGTAAGATTTTCTGTATTTGTCGTACACTTATGCTAAAGGAGAAATTGCAGGGCTATTTGCAAAATGTTTCCTAAACATGACTTTGACACTTTGCAGGACGTTGCTCAGTTGTTTCAGATATGAGAAACACTCCGAATTGTAAAGCTTTTGTAATTCTGGCTGGCGGATTTTTTCTTAACTTGTATTGGTCTGTGTTCCACATTAATATAGAAACTGAAATTAAAAACAGAAGTGATAATCTTGGGTGGATGCCGTAATGGTTGTCTTGCTTACATGTTTGCCTTTTTTTCCTGCATTCTGGGAAAGTCTTATCACACTCTAAACGCTGCTTTCTTGTTACGAATTCTAAAACTCTTACCAGTTTGAACATACTGTGTAGCAGCAACTCATTGCTCAATAAATTGTTTGCCTGTGCTGCCTCATCTCCTATTGAGATTTTTGTCCTTCTGTTCCAAAGGTGGGATTCCGTAGTGAGAACCTCTTGGGAAAGGACGAAGAACATGCTACCAGCCTAACAATGTTAGTCTCCATGAATTCAGTTCATGGATGCACACATACATCTCCATTTGCTAGGTTCATGCCTCACATGTCCAGTTGTTCTTCTCATTATAATTTTATGACCTTAAACTGAGGTGTGGCTGATCCTATAGGCATGGCTTAACAGCATGTGCTTGTCAGGCAGAGATCTCTGAATAACATGATGATTCTTCAAATAAGAAATAACATTTTCAAGGTTTGAATCCATGGAGAAGTATAATTGATAGAAAGTACTGATGCTGCTACTTGGACAATGTGCTCAAAAAGAGTGAAGTGTGCTTGCTCAGCATCACCGCATTAAGTGGACTTTGTTTCATCATCTTCAGCTGTAATCTGCATTTCTAAGTTACATCGACATTAATTTTGTTAAATTCATGCTTGATATGTAAACGTTGCAATCTGGTTTTGTCTAAAATTAAATAAATCAATAGATGACATCATACATAACATTGGAAGCTGAGCTGTGTGCGGTGTCACATTTAATTAGAAAAATATATATAACAATTCTGTCTTAGGGTAAATCTAGTTTTCAGCAAACATAAAATAATCATAAACCCCCATATCAGCTTTCTTTTCATGTTTGATTTTGAAAGCTTACTATGATCAGATAGGAGAAATATTTCGAAGTTCTCAAACATCGATATAAGTTCCTTGCAGATGAATGCATGGCAATTGTATCTCTGGAAGCCTTGCTTCCTTACAAGTATTTTGGGAATCTTCAGTTTTAGATTTTGAAATGAGTATTTGGTTTTATTTTCATGATTTATTTTGTTTTTGATTATGACTGGGAAGTAAAAAGTATGGTTTGGTTTTGCTGTTTCAGAGTGTCTTACCTTCTTCCCAAGATGAAAACTCCAGAGAAAAGGCACGTCCTCCGTCTACCAACATCTCAAGGCAGCAGCAGCAGCAACTGCAACAACAGAGAAGTAAAACATACATATCATGGCCTTCCTCAGGTTAGAAAACTGCATCAAAACAGTGTTGAACTTTGGAGATTGTAGTCTGCCATCCTTTTCATTTTTGCTACAGTGAAATATGATCTTCTGCCTTAGGTGGTGACTTGGGAGTAGTTATGCCTTTGCGAAGTATGTCCGATCATGACCAGGAATTTGAGAAAGAGGTAATGTAGGATTTACAGTATCTCTTAAACAACTAGACTAACCTGCAACTTCAAACATTGCTGTAATTTAAGCTAAAATATTAGTGAGCTCTACTCTTTCAAATGTGTCCATCTGATCTAGTTTCTAGATTTGTCACTGTTGCTATGTTGTTGAGTCCTCATCTTTTTTGGTGAGTGTTACAAGTTCACTGTTACCCCACTTTTTTCATTTCTTACAACCATGACTTGTATTTGTTCATAGTTTAGTCCTAAAATACTTAATTTTTTTTACTTTGACTTACTTTTAACTTTTGTACAAAATAGCAATACAGAACCAGCTCTCGAAGTTTTCAAATTGCCTCTACACAGAGCTGAGCCCGATTCCAAAGCCCCTGGTGCGAAAGTTACATATCTGCTCCTGTAGACGACTCTTAGGTCTTAAACAGGTTTCTGGCTTTATAGGGATTTTCAAAAAATTCCACTAGTATTTCAGGAGTCTGACAGTTAAAGGTTTCTTGCAGAACTCAGAGACTTTTTGCATGCAGAGTTTACAACTGGTACTAAATTCTGCACGAGACAATGAGGTGCAAATGCACATTGGCAGATATAATCTTTCTCTCTCTCTAAAGGGGTAAATAGTTTTCCCTATGTAGAAACCTTTTTCCAATACTACCATTAAATATAAATACATGGGTGTGGTTGCTCCGTTTCTCATTCTGGAAAGGCACTTTACTTATGCCTGTCACATGTGGAAGTTTCAGTGCATATCCAGGATGGGAAACTACCTGCAAGATATACGTAAATACCCTAAAATGTACACGTTTGTGGGTGCTCATCTACTTCTTCAGGTTGTTTCACCCAACTACCCCCATCCCTCCCCTCCCCCCACCAACATAATCACACCAATAACCTTATGAATGCAGCAGTTCTGCCACAGTTGGTGATTCTCCATATCTGTAAGCGGAAACAATAAATCAATAAATTCCACCAGTCTATATGAATCAGGATGTGGAATGTAAATTCACTTTGTGCCTTTTTGTGGATACAAGTTTCACATAGATAAGCAAGCACATTGGTTAATTGAGTCTTTTCTGCTTTTTGCTATGGGTAGGCTGGAAACTCTGCCCCCTAAATTGGATTGGTGGTTATTCTATGTGATTACAGACACAACCACTGCCCCTTTGTCAGAAATGTTCTCTCCTTTAGCCTGTCTTCTGATTATCTCTGTATATTCTTACAAAGCAAAGCTATGTGTATATTAAATGCAGAGGTATTTCAGTGTTGCTCTTCCCAGATTTGCACAGCTATGGGAGTGTGTTGAAGAAATAGCAACCTGCTTACAGGGATGAAGGGGGTAAACATCATGATTGCCCACAACTATCAGTACATGGACTGTCCTTCCTTTGCAATTGTCAGATGCCAGCTTGCACTGGGTCTGTTGTCTACCAGAACTGAGGAAAAGGCAGGTATGACTCTTGGAAACAAAATTAAACCAATGAGGGAAGGGTGGGACTTAAAACGAGAACCAGCATTTCCATTGGACTGGATCATCATTTATCCCAAAGGTCTGCTCATGATGAATGCTTCTTAAGAAAATGTTTAAAAAAAATGTAAGAGCTTTGTATAATTTTGTGGGTTAGACGTGATTCTCTGCCAAAGAAAATCTGCCTATTCCAAGATCTTTCCCTTAGTCAGATTTGCAGGATGGTCTTCCGAAAGGCCCTATACTCTAAATAAGATAGCTAATATTTGTCTCAAGATACAAATTCCATTGCTGCTTGTGGAATGGAGCCAAGATTGGGATATACTGGTGCAGCTGATCTTTGGTTCAGCAAGGATAGTAAACATGATAAGGCTGGGAATAATAATCCAAGTGAATTATGTTGGTTCTTGCTATGGCATATTTCACTCAAGCCAGAACTAATTAGAAAGAAGCAAGACAGATTATAGCCTGATAGCCTGCCTTAGTGGGCTATTAAAAAGCCCTATTATGTGCCCAAGCTGAAGGCTGGGGCCAGTAACAATGGATCAGTACTTTGGTGGCCCGAACATTCCCCAATATGAAGGCAGAATTGCCCAATTTAAAGTAGCCTTCATGAAGATACCGTTTTAAAAAATTCCTCCTGCTCTAAGGCATCTTGCCCTTCCTTTCTATCACCTCTGTGCTATGCATGTCACTTGCTGCCGTGGCCACTCAAGGCTCTGGTGGTAACTGACTTTAATGGGTGGGAGGTGTAGAACAAGGAAAGGAAGGCCTCCACAGCCCCGCCTTTCCATTAGCTCTGATTAATGTTTGGTAAGGCAGCAGGAGTGTCGTAGGTGTGGAGGCTTCATGCTCCTCCTTCCTGCAGCTTGGACTGCTACTGCTTGAGGGGTGGAGGGGACCATGGGAGAAGGAGGGGAGAAGACTGCTGTTTCCCCCCTGATCCCTTGAGCTTCACTCTTTCTCAGACCATGCACAATCCTAGACTTCTAGAGGAGAGACAGGAGAGATTGGGGGCTGAGCATGTGGATTAAGCCAGTGCTATGTAGAGGCCAGGGGTCCTGAACTTCTGGTTGTAGCCTACTCCCATTGTTTATCATGGAGTTCTCAATGTTCCAGTAGTCTAAAAAGAAACAAAGATCAGGACTCGCACTAAATTAAAGACCTGAATTGTCTCCCCCAACCCTACATGGAGTCTCCTTGAAATGCTGTGCCTTGAGAAAAAGAGGGGAGAGAGGTACCATAGCTTATTAATCCGTCCTCTCTTATACAATATATAGTATTCATAACAATTAGTGAGCACAAGACAATAACAATAGATGAGGTGTAGTCCTACTTGGACGATGGAGAATCCCCTGGTATGGAAAGACAGCCCTCACCCACAGTTTTTTTCAAGCTTCATCATTGGGCTTTTTCCCGCACCCAAATCACCAAGCAGTGTTTGAGTGGGCTCAAACATTAAGTGGGGGCGCAGGATATTTATACATGTGGATCAGAAAAGTTGATAGATGAATTAGGTAAAACTGCCTAGGGCTCAAGCCCCACCTTCATTTTACACAGTGCCCCCGACAGGGTTAAAAGAAGAAGGAAAGTTGTGATGGTAATGGGACGTTATCACACTACCATCCTCAATATTAAAAATGTCAACATGTTTTGGCCGATCCCTTGTACCCAAACAGATCAGCTGTCCTCATCAGGGCATAGAGAGCCATACATTTCTGTCATATCCTTAAAGGCAAACCGAGAATCAGGAAAGCCAAGATGGGCGGGTGTGCCATTTCTCATCTAGCCCCCGCCCACTGGAACAGTTTGCCAGAGGATCTTCGAGCATGTTCCAATTTGGCACAATTTAAGAAACGTCTTAAAACCTGGCTGTTTTAATGAGCACTCCCTAATTATGTTGTCTGCTACCCAGGCGCCGAGAGATCCCCTTGGGGATGATTCGTCGCGCCGTACAAATAATAATAAATAAATAATAATAAGATATGCGGGCAAACAACAAAACACAATAGTAACGAAAAAAATATTATTAGGTGTTTATTAATTTGCCCCAGGGATTTTCCTGTGCAATACAGGTTCACTCTTATCCCGGGGAGAGGGAGGGAGCAACTCCCTGTAGTCATAAATTTGTCAAGGGAAGAACGTCATCACGAGTGGCAGTGTCTCAGAGCTGTTTGTCTTTACTGGGGATCTCTTTCATCAAAGTAGAACTATGCCACTTTTATTATTTATTTGTGCTCACTAATTGTTGCATATTTTATATGACACTGATGCAACAGCACACATTAGCCATGTTGTGCCATTGACTCTATTTCCATTACCTGTTGTGAAAGGTCAGAAGAAAGGGGAGCAGGGTGACCTGCATACTAAGAATTGCCTTGCAGGTCCATTATGATCAGGTTTATGTGGGCACACAAACTGGTGTGGTTGTACATAATTAGCCTAGAAATGGTGGCATGAATAGAATGTCAAACCAGGCCACCCTATTGTGAAGATCTAGACATGTATATGTTTCTCTGTTGTAAATCTTACATTGTATTTCTTTTGTCAAACAGCCTGATTCCGATTCCACAAAACACTCCACTCCCTCCAACAGCTCAAACCCAAGTGGCCCTCCCAGCCCAAATTCTCCTCATAGGAACCAACTGACACTGGATGGACTGGACCAGTCAACTTGCGATGCGTAGCACTCCACTCGTGTCAAGGATTGGGATGATGGTGGTGTTTTACAAGTGCAAGACAGTTTTATTTTGGACTGTAGTGCCAAGAATTATGCTGATCTCTGGTATTGCACATGGAATATGCTGAATTCTGATTCCACTTACTAAAGATTTAAATGACAAGGTCATGCTCTTCACCCACCCATAAAGCTTTCTTATGCAAAGCTGTTCTTTGTTCCCAGTTGTGATTCTAGGACCAATCTTTAATGCTCCAGAGCGACATGTTTTATGTTTTTCAAATCTACAGACATCAGAAGATACCTTACTCTTTATGGTGCTAATGAAGCTAAAAAAAAAGCTGTTCATTACCTATATTAATGCTACATAGCACCTCGGAAACATTTTTCATAGTGTTACGATGTAATGTCGTTTTACCAAGAAATCCTTTTGGGCTGAATTTGGACCTCTGACTGGGAAATACAAGTTGATCCAAATAGATTTGGAGATAAAACATTGTTTTCCTTTTCCTGTGACTATATCCTACATCTTTAGAAGTGATTGGAAGCTGTGAACTGCCGCCTGCATCTACATCATCGTGAAATGATTTTGAAAGAGTTTCTAGTTGGAGGCCTTTTCTCATTTAGCCGTTAAATATTCAGGACATACTCGTGTCTTATAGCAATGCTTAGTCTTGTGAGTGAGTGTGTATAAATGTTCATGAATCATTCTGCCCTTACGCTGCTAAAGAATATTTTGAAATCCTTAATGATCATGACCATTAGTTTGGGTTGATAGAAGTTCTGTAAATATGCCATTTGAAAGAGATCATCATAGCCTTTTCTCTGTTGCTGCAGAATAGCATCTCTTGTTTGTCAGTGTTAAGACACGCTACATGTTTAGTTAGGAGTTAGACATGTAGAGCCAAGACAAACATTGTAAGTCTGTCTAATTTATGGGTCTTCTACCACACTACAGCATTTGTCTGATTAGTAACCAAAGTGGAACATGAAGAACATACAAACAAGGGTGCTGCTTTTTTCCGTCATTGTATCTACACCTGCATGAAGACACCATGATTAAGTGCGTAGTGATCATGTAGAATAAAAAAATGCACAACATACTTGTATATTTTTCCGTCACGCAGGGACATGCCTCTGTGTATATTTAATCCCATGCTTCCATGTATTATACGTTTAATAATCCACGATCTGTGCCCATATTTCATTAAAGGTTTGTAATTATTTACATGGCTGGCATATCCAGTTTTTCATTGTCACACTAGTGTGCCTTCTGTGCCAATTTTATGACAATTTGGTGTCCTTTATTTAAAATTTGGTTTAATGGGCTATTAATGAGATACCAATAGTTAATGTTCTTTTCTGAAACACTGTATAGGACTTGCACTTATTTTTAATTTTTAAAAGAGTTCTAGTCAGCATTTAATCTGGTTCCATTAAGTGTTTGACAGTATGTGCTCTTTTTTTCTGAGATTATCGTTGAAGGGGCTCACTTGGAGCTGGACACTACTGCATTTGGATTTTTTCTGATTTTTACTTTTTTAATGTAAGTCAGAGTCTTTTTAATTATTGAATTGTGAGAACATGTTGAGCAATTGACCTGTTTAATAAAGCAGAAGAGGGAGGTTTTAAATTCAGTGTCTTTCTTGACATATTAAAACGTTTGAAATTAATGTTTTGCCTCTCGTGGGAAATTGTTCTTATTTTGAAAAAGCTATTCACATGTTCCATCAGTTACAAGACTTTTGTATCCTTTGTACAGAATGATTTTGTTCATTTTTCATTAAATGACACCTCATACTTTTGTATGCCATTGCATTAACTTACCTTATGATTGCTTATCTACACACATTTGTAATGTAGCTTCACTATTTAAATTGCATCTGGGATCGCACTTCATTCTATTCAGTGTTCTGCTACTTGGATCACAATTGATTCTACTCAGTGTGTTCTCTGGTGAACCAGCAGCATCTTTGTTTGGGAAGCCATGGTACAAAATGCAGCCAGTTTACTGTAGTAGTTGAGAATGGCCACCAGGCCCCCGACGGAAGGGCTTCCAGGAAGAAAGGAGGTTTACAACCATATTTCATGAGGATTGTTCAGCTCCGGAATCATTGAGTTAATGGGGAAAAAATGAGCGGTGTGAATAACCTTTAAGTTCTTACAAATTAAATTTGTTAAATCATTTGAAAGAAAAAGTCAAAGAAAATCAGAGAAAATGGAGGTTATAAAAAACTGGTGTGGAAATGGATAACATATGACTGTTTTAATGGAAGAGATTAAGTGTGTATGTGTTTCTGAGAGATACTTCTAACCACAGATTCCTCACCTTATGAATACCACCTACGCACCAGACTGGGTCCAGAGATTTTTATCAGTAATTCCTCGCGAGCCAATAGTTGGCGTTGTGTGGCGGCACATTCGGGGCCCGTCCAAAAATTGATGTTGGGGCTACAACATAACTGCCACCTCTGTGCTTCAAATGCAGTACCTTTCTTTTCGCACCACTGACGCAGATCCGAAATCTCATGCCCTCAATATCTGTCACTTGACAAAACAGATTTCAAGATTTTTCCAGTGTACAAGGGACACGTCTCATCCTAAAAGGTTTCAAACTTTGTAAGGATTGCCGCAAACAGATGTCAGTGATGGACCCAAGCGAGGTCTGTCTCTTGTGTATGGGCTTACCACATGATTTGAAGTAGTGTGACAAATGCATTCGAAAGAATCCGAAGGCCGTCCAGGACTGCAAGGCCAAACTCGGTGAGCACCATTGAAAGGCCCGATCCAGATCGAAGCAGAGGACCTGGACATGCTTCTTGTCTCAACATCATTCCCAAGAGAGATCATCATCCCACTCCAAATCATCATTTACATCCAAGAAGATAAAACACAAAGTCCAAACATAGCTCCCCTTCTTCCCTCCACTCTCATCAGGCGATGTCACTTGGACGTAAGGGTCCCTCCAGATCTTTGTCGCCCACTGCAAAACCAACACCCTCACAAGTCACCAATTCAGCCCGAGTTCCTGTATACATCGATGACACTGCAGCAGATTCAAGCCTTCAAAGAGGCTATATTGCTGATTTTTGTATCTTTCCTGAGCCCTTTGGCACACGTTTGGCACCCATGAATCTGAGGAGCCCTTCATTCAGGTCACTGACGGCTGATTCATCCCAGAACTACTTGCATTTCTTGACCCCTCTCCAGGATCTGCCCTGTCTCCAGGGTCAACACTGGTAGCAACAACGCCAGATAGAAAGCCCATAGTCCTTTCAGACTCTGAATCAAATCTGCTGCGGCCTCAATTGAAGTTGCGCCCACCTCGATCCCTTCCACAACCTCATTCTTACTCTGGCACACTGTTTCTGCCACATAGAGTTTCAGATTCAGAGCCACACGAAGATGGCAGTGACAAAATGTAAGTGTATAATGATGAGATTCCTTTTCTGGACCTCCAGGAGGCCAATGCCCTAGATCCCTCTCATGATACTGGCCTCAGTTCTCCTCGTGGCCCCTCTACGGAGAAATCTGCCCCATTTCTTCTGGTAGCAAAAGACACACAATTGATGGACAGAATGCCGAACAAATCAAAACATTCACCCCCAGCCCAGAGATCTGGGTTAAATCCATCATTCGTTTGCTCACCATGCCACCCCAGTTTAGACCTGGCCATATGCAAATCAGTCTTGACCCTGTGCCTCATGGGAAAAGTCCAGCCCGAACTGTCAAGCCAGGTCCTCCCTAGACCGGAAACAAGCATCCTAGGACCGGTTTCGGGGTTTCACCCCATATTAGCCAGGATAGCTACGAAATTACTAAAACCCAACCGTTTGTCATAAAGCCTGTTTCTGCACCAATGCTTCTATCAAGGCAGTCTTACCAGCAAAGGCTCCATTCTGTTTTTGGCTCAGATTCTGAACACGGTACACCATCAGAGGGAGATGATGATGACATTGAGGATGGTGATCTTCCCCCTCATAATGATGAGTTTCTCTGCAGGGTTACGAGGACAGTTATCTTGATACCTCCCATAATACGGGATTGGATTCAACACTTGGGCCATCTACTGAAGCGAGCGTGTCATTTGCGGTAGTGGTCCAACACGCAGCTAAGTTCCTGGATTTACAGTTACCCTCTGTTAAGCCAAAACTAATGTTCTCACAGAAATTCTATACCCAGGGCCTGCCACGTCTCAGCCCTTTTTTCCCCACATCGAGGCTCTCACAGATACTTTGTGCTCTTGGTCAAAACCATGTTGCTGCCCGCCATGGAAAAGGCAGGGGCCAGACGTCACAGGCAGATACCTTGTGACCCTGGTTTTCTCACTAAGCATCCTACTCCAGAAAGCTTTGTGATGCAGTGATCAACCAATAAGGTTGACCCCAATTCTTTCTGTATGACACCTCCAGATATCGAGTCCCAGAGAATTTAGGCTTTTGGGAAGCAAAAGTTCTCTTCCAGGGGATTCTCATCAATAGCCATAAGCATTGAATTTTCCCGCCTATGGGCAGGGACCCCGGAGTACATATTTAAATATATATCGGAGGCGCTACATAGACAACATCCTCCTCTTTTGGAAAGGAGATAGAAACAGTTGTGAGGCTTTCGCCAACTGGATCAACTCACTCAACCCCTTTTTACACTTCACAAGTTCGATCTCAGACTCTGAGATTGCCATTTTGGTTCTTTTGATCAGCCTCACTCAAGGCCAGTTATACACCAGAAGAATACAGACTGTAATAGCCTGTTATCCTTTGAGAGTTACCACCCGAAAGCGCTCTGAGAACACCTACCATATTGCCAGTACCTACACCTTCAGCGGTATTGCAGCAACCTAGATGACTACGATAATCAAGCAAAAGATCTCAGCTAAAATCTACTTGAGCGAAAATATCCTCCGAGAGGGATCAAACTCGCTGAAAAGAGAGCCCGCAACAACAGGGAGGCTCTATTAGAAAACAATACAAGATCCAAAGAGGATACAATGACATGCGTCACTACCTTCACACCCTTTTCTAACAAAGTGAAGACCATTATATTGAAACATTGGAATATCTTGAGCACAGGTAATTTGAAACTTGAACGCCCACGCTTTGCCTTCAGAAGGACATCGAATTTAAAAGATCAACTGGTGCACACAAGACCTCGAACAAAGGTACCCAGATCACAAACAACACTTTGGAACCTTCCCCCAGTTAGCCGACACTACCCCTGCGCACAAACAACACTTTGGAACCTTCCCCCAGTTAGCCGACACTACCCCTGCTGGAGTTGCACGGCTTGTAATTCTACTGAACCCTCAAAAACACAACAGCTAGGATCTTTCTCCTGGAAACAGAAACAGCACACCAACTGTAACACCCGAAACTGCATTTACCTAATTACATGTCCCTGCCCAATGTATTATATAGGGATGACAACTAGACCTATAAAGATAAGAATAGGGGAACATAAGAGTACCATAAGATGGGGACGCAGTGCCACAAAGATGAGCAACCACTTCAATGATCTGAAACACTCCATTAATGATCTGAAGTGGACAATCCTTGAATCAAACACATCGTGGACCCCAGCCTCACTATTTAGGTGAGAACAGTGCTGAATGTTCCGTCTACATTCCAACTGGGATGGACTGAATGATGACATCCCTTGGATCGAATTGTAGGCCTACACCCCTGAGCAACCAAACATGGAAACCACTCAGGCCATATCTTCAATATAGATGTCGCTACTGACCCCCACCTCATGTACCCTATTGATCGTTCAATTTAAGACAATCTGCGATGATCACAACACCACTTTAAAGAATAGCCATAGTTACAGATACGGGGCAGTTGTCAGGCTTACAAGACTAGCTCATACCTTATTACACAAAGCTAGTTACTTATAAGTATCATTCTGATGGACTAAGTGTCACTTAATGATGGTCCTTAAAAAAAAAAAACTGACATGAGTATTGTGACCGACACCCCGTACACCCATGTGCTGGTAACCGTTACCCCATTTACTGACGAGACACATCTTCTCCTTTGCACTTCTACACTATTTCATGTGGGCCGCCAGACATATGTGAAGAGGGTTCCGATAGATATTCACTATCTTTCCTCTTCAACACTATCTTAAGATGGCTGCCAGAAGTGCGCAATATTTTTTCCGCCACATCCCCACTACTTTTGACCTCAACACCACTTTAAGATGGCTGCCAGACATGCGCGAGAATACTTGAGTCAGATATCAAATGTCTTCACTTTAACACCACTCCAAGATGGCCACCAGACGTGCGATGATGCACTTCCGGGTTCATGTGGATTCCGGTTTAATCCCGCCAGGTGTACTCCTTTAAAGCAGGAACCCCCGGCTCCCGCATCCTCATTCGGGGGAAGCAGAGGACGAGGGTAGGTGCGACGACCAGATCACACTCAGAAACCGTGAATACTAAAATACCGGTCACTGAACCGGCTGGCGCTGTTGCAGCATATGTGATCCTGTGGTTTGGATCCTCCTTGTTTATCTTACCTACTTACTTCCAGTTTAGCACGACTGAGCGCGGCAGCTCTGCCACACCCTAGGGAGTACTTTTCTCTCCAGCTGGAGGTAAGATAATGTACCTCACGATGTATAAGAGAGTAATGGAAACACAACCATGCTCCTGTTTTTAATACTGTGACCATTTTTAACACTGTGACCACTTATGAGATAGCAGCATGCATTTTGGTGATCTCTCATGTGTGTATAAAATAGTTGACTGCTACACTGGCAATCTACACTATTTGCACAGTGGCATCGCATTTATGAAAGCTTGTGCCACTTACACAATGAAATTTCCTTTTCTTATATTGCATGCCATGTATTATTGTGATCTGCGGCAATTTTGTTGTACGGGGGTACCAGCCTCGGATTCTTTAGGCTGGGAACTTCGCTGAAAGAAATTCTAAATGCAAGCTATTCTCATAGATTTGCTCTTCATCTTTCCTTTTTAGGTCTCGCGCCTAGCGTTGCACTGCGAAGCAGTGCTCGCGCAGCGCGAGACATTTCGGGCCATATGTATCAAAGTTTGTGTTTGCGATTCTCAAATAGCGAATTTTTAAGAATCGCTATTTGAGAATCGCAAACGAGATGTATGAAGGATTCACAAGAAAAATTACGAATCCTACATATTTCTTAATTGCGATTCGCAAATTGCGAATCGCAGTTAAGAAACCCTCCCCATTCATTCCTATGGGCCTAGAGGCCCATAGGAATGAATGGGAGGACATTCTCAATTTGCGATTAGCAATTAGAGAATCGCAAATTGAGAATGCAATTTCAAGGTTGCAAGGGTGTCCAAAGGACACCCTGTTGCACCCCTGAAATGAGCATGGGTGCACATGTAACGCACATACATGCCCTAAGGGCATGTATGTGCGCCACATGCCACTTTGAAAAATGCAAAAAAATGCATTTCTCAAAGAAATCGCAAGTTACCACCAGCCTGTAGTTGGTGGTAATTTGCGATTCCTTAAGCCATAATCGCACAACTTAGGTGCTTCATACATTTCATTTAAGGAATCGCAATTTGCAATTCCTTAAATGCATTCGCAAAATAGAGAATTGCAATTTTTGCGATTCTCTATTTTGCGAATGCCTTTTGGGATGATACATACCAAAAGGCTTGTTCCCGTTCACAAACGGGCCGATTCTGAGAATCGGCCCGTTTGCGAACGGGAAATGGGCTTGATACATATGGCCCTTAGTAGGTGAAAAACGGGGATTCAGCACTGACCTAGGAATCACACACGCTCGTGCGTGTGCGATTCCTTTTGTGCTACCCCATTGGCCTTTTCGTGCGTCTTTTTATAAAAGACTGCACGCAATTAGCCAAAGGCGAGCGCATTGCTCCGCCCATGGCCTATTGGTGTCTATTACGCGCTGGTGCGCGTAATAGACACCAATAGGCCATGGAGGAGCAATGCTCCTCCCATGGCCTTTTGGTGTCTATTACGCGCTTGTCCAAAGCTGAGGCCGTTGAACCCGCCCTCCTCAGGAAGGGCAGCTTGGAGACAATCTGTTCAGAGCTTAAGAAACTCGCCTGCTCCCTGAACCAGCCATTCAGAAGACATCTCCCAGCTGTGGTGCTGGGGTCTCCCTGGGGCCTGCAGTCGAGGAAGATCCTTCAAAGCGCGAGCGAGGCGACTGGAATTATGTGACAATGGAGAACCGAATTACGCTGCCGAGATGAATGAATTATGTGGCAAGAAAAAGCAAATTGTGCGGCATAATTTTTATGTTGCTGTTTTGTTATTAAAAATACACATTAACACTTTCTGGGCAAAAATATCACGTCACTATGGCAGATTACAATCAACTAGACAAATCAGAAACTGAAAGGTGGCCCGTTAACCTCAAAGGTTCTGCCCTTAAGAAGTGCCTCAAAATGAGGTGTTTTGAAATGTTACATGCTTCGATTAATTGTTGCTTTATCCAATGGTTTGCTCCTATGAGAGCAACATTAACTCTCATTTTAGTGTTTTCAGAGCTGCGGAAACTGAATTCAGTTTTATTTCAGGAATTCATTCATCAGATCATAAGCGCCAGGATACCGGCCTCACCCGTGATTAGTGCACCACACAAATAGACAGGACATAACATGACATGTGAGGCATTTTTTTTAAAGTAACATTTAATTCGTTCGAGCTAAAAAAGGCTTTTCTTTGTTTCAAACTAAGTATGCAGCAGGTGGCTGATTAGGCGGCAAATGCATGAATTCATAATTATGCAGAAAATGTGGTGGGTCCCAGTATCGCATAATTGCAGAGACCGAAGCCCTGTATATAGGATGCAAAATTGCCTTCATGGCCCAATCCCTCTAGAATTCCTATAGGACTTGAACAGTGACAATTACGTCGGAGAAACCGGACACACAAATGTCCGTAAATTTCCCAAAACGTGACTGTCTCGACCCCAGCCTTGGTGTACTTTCCGAGGCAGTAGTCTGTCACACAATATCCACGTTTCCCAACAGGCTAGTGGGTTACTGGCCTTTCCTAAGTCAGTGTCTTAGACGAAAGCGTCCTATAAGGCGACAGATGCTGTGAGGTCCCTAAGCGAGAAAGGGCCTTGCCTCGGCCTCCATGGCCTACGGAGAGCAGGGGCCAGGGACGGTAATGACCCACTATGTACACAGTCCCTTGTGAGAAGGAAATCATTAACAAGCTGAAGCCTTACAGGTTTTATTTGGAAGAATCTGCGTTCAAACATGACTGCGCTAAACCGTGTTGACAATGCTTGGATAAGATTCAATGCAAGGATGGTCACCGGGCGCGCGCAGCCCTCCTAGACATGTGACGTCTCGCCTTCATCTCGAGACGCGTAGCGCTCACATTCTATCTTGCTTCCTCTGCTGGTCGTGAGCGGTGCATAAAAATATGGGTTACAGGGAACTTATAACGGGAGGGTGCACGGAGATGCTTTCTATAGGGCACCGGGAGCTTTATGTTCAAAGGTATAACGTTGTCTAACACATCAGTGTTTGAGACTGCAAAGGATCTTTGTGCAATGTTCAAAAGCCTTTTTGGGAGTCCGATACGGTTTTACAACTCACAAAATGGCATTTGCGACATAAAAAACTTAAAAATAAAAAAAAATTAAAAACTTTACAATAAAGTGATGCGACTGTAGCATGGAGGTCTGCTGCCCCTAACGGTACTTCTTTTCTGCATTTACTGGAAATCACAGGATGCTGCAAATTTCCTCCTGCTCATTAATATTCATGAGGCAGGACATTTTGTGACCTACTGCAAATATCCATGTATCCATTTTTCCATGCTACGATTTAATGCATCGGATGCATCGCAAAATGCCGGTCAGGTTGCAATTCATCAGTGTGCAATTCGCTCATGCTAGTTCGCGACTTGCCCAATAATAGATTAAGCTCTCTAAGCGGAGAAACAGAATAAAGAAGGGTCTTCAAGGAGATAGAAGGAAAACAGAACAAACTGGTGCATGGATATGCAAGCTACAGGGAACTGACAGCGGGACCACAGAAGAGCGCATGGAGATGCCTGCTTATGGGGAAACCATCAAATGTTAGTCCATTAGAAGTCCAATGGCAGCTTCCTCACCACCGTGGACCATATTATGTAAAAGGGGCCGTAACTTCCACTTATCCCACCATTCAGGAACTACTGCCCAATTACGAAACAATGTTACAGCAAAGGTCAGTAACTTTCCCACCAGCAGTAGACCTGGACCAGCTTTGTTAGCAGACAGGCACGGTCTTACTAGGATGGGAGCATCACTGTACAAATAAGTCAACACCCAAGGCCAGCAACAAGCCTCTTTCCATCCCGCAGCCTCCCATGACTCAGACATTCCCCTCGTGTGGCCCTATGTTCTCCTGGATGGAAAAAAACAGGATGGCAGGAAAGAGTCCACCTGCATGGATAGAGTGAGAAGTACAGGTCATCTCTCTCAACCATGGCTTCACCACTGGGTTGGGAATCCACTGCCCACCCAAGGGAGCATTGAATGTTAGGAAATATTAGACACTCAATCCCAATAAATTGCATTATCTTCCTGCACCTCAGATGCCTACAAAATTAAGAATGCTAAGAGACAGGTTAACAGAAAGTTAAGTGCTATACAGAACAAGCATTTGCAATGCAATAGGTCTCGCATTATTAAAGTTTGAGCTATTGGCATTGCTAAATAATGCAACACCAATAGCTCAAACTTTAATAATGCGAGACCTATTGCATTGCAAATGCTTGTTTATGTTGTGTGTGTCTTGTATATGTCTTTGTGTCTGGACGCCACACCAGCACCAGACGAACATTTTGGTCCACAATAATGGACATCCTGGTCAATAAGACACCTGAATGCCCCAGATGCAACGAAGGAGAGGCGGACTTTCTGCATGTGGTGTGGCACTGTCCGGTTATAGCCTCCTATTGGACTGAAGTCATGACGGTAATGCTGGCAGACATTAAGAGTATGCAAGCAATAATATCAACACCTACCGAGAATTCCTCATAACAATAATAATAAATAGAGCTGGGAGGAAACTAGTCAACAAAATAAGATAGGAAAACTGGTGACACTATGGAGATTTAAACAAGACAAGAGCAATATTGGGACGAGAGGTCTACGGAGCTGAGCTGGGTGGGTGGGCGGGGGAAAGGGAAAATATTAAGTTAAAGAATTGGGAAAGTTTGATATGAGTAATTATTGTTGTATAAGCTAATCCCCGACATGAGGGGCAGAATGTTGTACTGTGAGTTACTCTGGTACATAAATATGTATAGAACGATAATGGGATCAGAGAATTTGATTAGAACTAAATAATGAACCTATTACTTGTGCAAAAACCCAATAAAAAATATTTTTTTTTAAAAGAAATCCTGGTCAATAAGACGCTTTATGCCAGGAACATGATAATTTTGTCTCTTTTTTCTCTCCTGTTTGGTTGGAAAGCCAACATCAGAAAGTAGGTACCACTCAAAGGGCACCACTTTTGATACATTTGTGGGGTAGGAAGATTCACTCACTATTCCTGACGAAGCGCCACAGATCCTTCTGACCACTAGGGGCGTGAAACATGTTGATTGACTAGAGTTGGACCCTGAAGAGGGAACTCACATCAGATTACCAGTGTACTTTATGACCCCATTGGTAGCATTTACCTATAAAGGTAGTTGGTGGCCTCCCTGACCAGTTTTAACCCACATCATCACACATGACATACCACTCCACCTAGACTCTACCTTGCATTCATCATACTGCATTAAAAGCCTGGGAGGAGTTAACCTCGTTTCTATCTGGTAGAGAACAGACTGTTGCGCTGGGTGGATACCAGTCTAAACCTTTTTCATTACCCTGTGGGGTTCCACAAGGATCCTCCTTGAGCCCTACCCTTTTTAATGTTTGTTTCATCTTTGGCCCCCATTATTAGATCATTTGGGTTTGGTCTCACTTCCTATGCGGATGATACCCAAATTGTGGTTTCTCTGCGACCGGGCCAGGAAACCGGTATAAATAAACGTTTCCAAGCCTGTATGCAATCAGTTGCGAGGTGGGTGGCAGAGAATTGTCTGAAGCTTAATTCAGGAAAAACTGAAGTTTTATTGTTTGGAAAGGATACCAACTTTTGGACACCTAATTGGTGGCCTGACTCTATGGGCTCTCTCCCATTGCCTTCAAAAATGGTAAAGAATTTAGGTGTAGTTGTGGATGAGAGACTTACCTTTGGGGATCAGGTTAATGCAGTAACTTCAACAACTGCTTATGTGCTACGAACGGTCAGGAAAGTACTGCCATTCCTACCTCGGGGTAGTCGCCAAACAGTATTCACAGCCTTGATATTGTCGAGGCTGGACTACTGCAACAGCTTGTATCTCAACATTCAACAAAAAAGCATGAACAAACTCGAGCTGCTGCAAAATGCAGCGGCTAGACTCCTGACTCGTACTTCTAAATTCTCCCCCATTTCTAAGGAAATAAAGAAACTGCATTGGCTCCCGTTAAGGAGTCGAGTGCGTTTCAAATCACTTTGTATGGTTTTCAAAGCTCTTCATGGTACAGGCCCAGACTTCCTAAATCGGTTGTTCCAGTGGTACATTCCGAAAAGAACACTTCGTTCGCTGGGGGCCAAGCTGGTCTCCGTACCGCAGACGAAAAAAGCTTTGTGGGGGGGCAGAAGCTTTGCGGTCTGTGCGGCGAAAGCCTGGAATGATCTTCCGTTTCACTTAAGAAATGCCACTGATCTCTTAGACTTCAGGAAGGGTCTAAAGACCTGGCTTTTTACTGAATAATTCCTGTCCTCCTTGCTCATTGTCTTCAGGATAAATAATATAGCGCCAGGACACCCCTGGGTAATCGCTGCGCTTTATAAAAGTTACTAACATAACATAAATGATCTCTGCCAAAGTGACCCTTCGGAGGACCGGTTGGGCATTGCAGCGCCGGCCCAACAATGACCAATAGCCCTATGATGAAGCATGGCATCCCTTTGGGATGTGTGAGGCAACATGAAACAGTCCTGTTGACTGCCACTGTGCATATGCCCGAGTCCTGCACAACCTGTCGTTATCTCGTCTTTCTCTTTAGGAACAGAAGCCCTAACTTTTGTTTGTGATCCTCATCAATAGTCATAAGCATTGAATTTTCCCACCTACGTGCAGGGACGCCAGAGTACATATTTAAATATATATATATAGCCTATACTAAGGACTAAAAATGCTCAATTTACATTGAGTTTTTGTTTAATAAACCTCTTTGCAGACTCCGGCATTTCTGAAAACAGAAAAAGAGAGCAGAAAATGCCACATACAGCCTTTATTAGAGAGAAAACTGCAAGAGAATACAAAGGCATTGTTAGCCAATAGGCTGCATTAAAAGCATAGCAAGTGAAAATTGGCACCGTGCCTTTAAGACTTGCAGGACCTCCTGTATCCCATCATGCCTCAAGGATGACAGTTAAGTCAGTTCTTTTTTATGGCTCCTTCAGCAAGGACCCTGAAGTACAGAGCTCCCTCAGTTTTTGACTTTTGTCAAAACTCTCTTCACAAACTACTTTATCAGCAATTCACTCGATGTTTTTCTTCATCTTGATTGAGGAATACCCTTTTCCTGCTAGACATTTCTTTCTGTCAAAAATGCCTTCTCTATTTCTCAAGTGCCCTGCCTGTGGCAAAAAGAAGGCGAAGACAGACCCTCATTCAGTCTGCATATTATGTCTGCCTTCTACCCATCTACCCGAGTCTTGCCTCCATATCCAGAAGCTTTCTAGGCAAACTCTAAAAGACAGAAAAAAAATCCGCCTTCATGGGCATCAAGAAAGAGAGAAAACTTCAACAGAAGGATATCCTTCAGCCTCTCTTCATAAGGCTCCCAGATGCAGAACCCCTACCAGATGTGAGAAAAAGGACATGATCCACTTCCAGAGGTGGTAAAGTACCTATTTGTTCTCCATCTGCTTCGGGCTCAACGTTGAAGATGCCCATGAGGCACTGACGTAGAGACTCACCTAAAAGATTGCCATACACTGCAACACATACGTCGAAGTCCACGCTGTCGAGAGGACAACGCAGGTCTTCGTCGCCGCTCCACCGGTGGCAACCAGGCACCTTTCAACATTGAGCCAACCGTCTGCGTCAACCAGGCGACGTTCGATGTCGAGACACACCACAGCTCCTTCGACATCAACCAGGCGGCATTCGACATCGAGACATACACCACCAACGTTACCCGGGCGGCGCTCAATGTCGAGACATACACCTCCGTCGACTTCAACTAGGCGACGTTTGACGTCAAGACCTACATCTCCACCGTCGATGTCAAGTTATACACTTCCACCGTCGGCGTCATTCGACGTCCAGGCATACACCCACATCGTCGATGTCAACCTGTTGACGTTGGGACATACGCCTCCTCCATTGACGTCAACTGGGCGACGTACGACATCGAGACATACACCATCTCCATCAACGTTAGCCAGGCAACATTTGACGTCGAGGCACACTTCTATATTGGCAATAACCAGGTGCCGTCCGACGTCGAGGTGCACATCTTCCAGACAGTCTTCATCACCAGTGGTGGGCCGGTCAACGTCGTTCCTCACCTGCAAATTCGCCCACCAAACGGTCTAAGGGAAGGACTCTGACAACCTCCTCAAGAGCCTCTGTGCACTCTTCTAGGCAACGACAAACAGCCAGCCATCCATCAGAGACATCAGACGCTTCGATTCACCTCTCCCAAAGGTGGCTAGAAAGTGTTCGCAAATGGCCCGTTCCACAGAGCCCAGATTCGCAGTATTCGCGAACATACTCACCATCTCGGTCTCCTCCACGGACACCACGTTTTCGAGCCAAGACTTCTCTAGCTTGTTTGGCAGACGCCACCGCTCTTCCCCATCACGATCCAGGTTACCTAGAGATGCAACTCCTAGGGACAGAACCAGGTCACGGAGTAGGTCTCACCGCAGGGACAGACCAAGAGCTACTACACCTGCCTGAACACCTCAAAGGCCTAGATCACGCCACCACGAACACAGATCTCCTACATGGTCCACGTCTACACATTCATCAAAGAGGGATTATTCACCAACACTTAGGGCTGCTCCACCAGTGAGAATATCCCCAGTAGACGATCTTAATACCTTCAATGAGGTATTAGTGAGAGAAGCTGCCAAGCTTAACATTGACATTCCTGCACCACCTACAACCTCTTCGGTCATTTTCGAGACTTTACATCATAGGTCATCGTCAAGACCCTTGCTGCCTTTGATCCCAGGTCTTATCCAGCCAGTGATGGACATTTTCTCGCTCCAGCCTCCCTTTGAGCGGCCCCAGCGAGAATTTTGAAGAAATGTAAGGCATCTGATCAAGACCCTTTATTTCTATGAACCGACTCTCCAACAGATCGCTGTGGCCAAGAAAACACACTACGTGGCTGCTTCATTGACCGTACCTCGGGACAAGGATAGTAAGCATTTGGATTCCTTGGGCAGGAAGATGTGTGGCACATCGGCCTAGTTCATAAAGATGTCTAGTGCTGCTGCTTTGCTGGGATGCTACAGCAGGCCTTCAGGGACTCACTTTCCATATTTACAGAAAAGCTTCCCAGAGAAGACAGGCAGGACTGCGAGGAGATCTTGCAAGAAGGTGGTTTGGCTGATAACCAGTTCATCACCATCGCAACAGATGGCACTGACCTTGCGGCTCATGGATATTCCCATGGTCAATCAATCAATCAATCAATCACGGCATTTATAGAGCGCGCTACTCACCCGGGAGGGTCTCAAGGCGCTGGGGGAGGGGGTAAGTTACTGCTCGAACAGCCAGGTCTTGAGCTGTTTCCTGAAGGAGAGATGGTCCTGGGTTCGCCGAAGGTGAGTGGGGAGGAGTTCCAGGTCTTGGCTGCCAGGTAGGAGAAGGATCTTCCTCCGGCGGTGGCTCTGCGGATGCGTGGTACGGTGGCGAGGGCGTGGCTGGTTGATCGTAGCTGGCGGGTGGGCGTGTAGAAGGTCATGCGGTCGTTGAGGTACTTTGGGCCCAGGTCGTGGAGGGCCTTGTGTGCGTGGGTGAGGAGTCTGAACGTGATTCTCTTGCTGACGGGGAGCCAGTGCAGGTCTTTCAGGTGTCCGGTGATGTGGCTGTGTCGGGGGATGTCCAGGATGAGTCGTGCGGAGGCGTTCTGGATGCGCTGGAGTCTTTTTGAAGTTTGGCTGTGGTTCCGGCGTAGAGGGTGTTCCCATAGTCCAGTCGGCTGGTGACGAGTGCCTGGGTGACGGTTTTCCTGGTTTCAGTGGGGATCCATCTGAAGATCTTGCGGAGCATGCGCAGGAGTGTTGAAGCACGAAGATGAGACGGCGTTGACTTGTCTGGTCATCGACAGGGAGGAGTCCAGGATGAAGCCCAGGTTGCGTGCGTGGTCCGTTGGCTTGGGCGCGGTGCCCAGGGCCGGGGGCCACCAAGAGTCGTCCCAGGCGGAGGGTGATGAGCCCAGGATGAGGACTTCCGTCTTGTCTGAGTTCAGTTTAAGGCGGCTGTTCCTCATCCAGTCGGCGACGTCTCTCATCCCGTCGTGTAGGTTGGCTCTGGCGGTGGTGGGGTCGTTGGTGAGGGAGAGGATCAGCTGGGTGTCGTCGGCGTAGGAGATGATGTTGAGGTTGTGTTGGCGTGCGATGGCTGCGAGGGGGCTCATGTAGACGTTGAAGAGGGTTGGACTGAGTGAAGATCCTTGTGGAACGCCGCAGATGACTTCGGTGGCCTTGGATCTGAACGGGGGAGGCGGACTCTCTGGGTTCTTCCGGCGAGGAACGAGATGATCCATTCCAGTGCTTTCTCTCGGATTCCGATGTTGCTGAGGCGCTTCACTAGGGTGCGGTGGCAGACGGTGTCGAACGCCGCGGAGAGGTCCAAGAGGATGAGGGCTGCTGTTTCCCGTTGTCGGTTAGGGTTCTGATGTCGTCGGTGGCTGCGATAAGGGCGGTCTCGGTGCTGTGGTTGGCCCGAAACCCGGACTGCGAGGGGTCGAGGGATCCATTCGTCTCGAGGAAGGCGGCAAGCTGTCTGTTGACGGTCTTCTCGATGACTTTGGCCGGAAACGGAAGGAGCGAGATGGGACGGTAGTTCTTGAGGTCGGTGGGGTCCGCCGTTGGTTTCTTCAGGAGGGCGGTAAGCTCGGCGTGCTTCCAGCTCTCCGGGAAGGTGGCGGTGTGGAAGGAGGAGTTGATGATGTCCCGGAGATGGGGTGCGATGGTGGCGTCGGCTTTGTTGAAGACGTGGTGTGGGCAGGGGTCGGTAGGTGATCCGGAGTGGATGGAGTTCATCGTGCGGGTGGTGTCTTCGGTGCTGATCGGGGTCCAGTTGCAGAGGGTGGTGGTGGCGGGCGTTGGTTCGGCGGTAGGGTGCGTGGTTTGTGCGTCGAAGCTGTTATGTATGTCGGTGATCTTGCGGTGGAAGGACGCGGCGAGTGAGTTGCAGAGGTCTTGCGAGGGGTGATGTCGTTGTTTCCGGCGCTGGGGTTGGAGAACTCTTTGACGATGCTGAAAAGTTCCTTGCTGTCGTGGGCGTTGTTGTCCAGTCGTTCTTTGAGTGCCGACTTCTTGGTGGCACGGATCAGCTGGTGGTGTTTGCGGGTGGCGTGCTTGAGGGCGGTCCTGTTGTCTGTGGTCTGGTCGAGTCGCCAGGTTTTCTCGAGAGTGCGGCAGTTCTTCTTGGATTCCTTGAGTTCGTTGGTGAACCAAGGGGTTTTCTTGCTTCCGGGTCTGCTGGGAGGGTTTTTTAGTGGTGCGAGGTCGTCGGCGCAGGCGGTCAGCCACTTGGCTTCGTTTGGGTCCGTTGTGTTGGTGGGTGTGTTCTGGCTGAGGGAGGCGGTGAGCTGCTCGGCGGTGATCTTGCTCCAGCTCCGGCGGGGAGCCTGTTGCGGGTGGTGGTGGGTCGCAGTCTTTCTGAAGCTGAAGTGGACGCAGCTGTGGTCGATCCAGTGGAGTCCGGTGGCGTGGCTGAAGGAGATGTGCTTGCTGGAAGAGAAGACGGGGTCAAGCGTGTGGCCGGCGTAGTGGGTGGGCGTGTTCACCAGTTGCTTGAGTCCGAGGTTGGCGAGGTTGTCCAGCAGGGCGGTGGTGTTTCTGTCGTTGTTGTTCTCCAGGTGGAAGTTGAGGTCCCCTAGGAGGATGTAGTCGGCGGAGGGCATGGCGTGCGGGCTGATGAAGTCTGCGATGTCTTCGCTGAATAGTGTGCGTGGTCCCGGGGTCTGTAGATGAGGGTGCCTCGGAGGGTGGTCTTGGGGTCAGTGTGTATCTGGAAGTGTAGGTGTTCGGCGGCGCTGAAGGTCTCGTCGGAGTTAGTCGAGATGCGGATGGTGTTCTTGTGTACGATGGCGATGCCTCCTCCCGTCTGGTTGACGCGGTCCCTCCGGGTGATCTTGTATCCGTCCGGGATGGCTATGGCGATGTCGGGCGCTGAGGAGGCGTTCATCCAGGTTTCGGTGAGGAAGGCGGCGTCCGGTGCTGTTGCGTCGAGCAGGTCCCAGAGTTCCACGGCGTGCCTGTGGACGGAGCGGGTGTTCAACAGGATGCATTTCAGGTGGTTGCTGCTGGTGCACGTCTTGGCGGAGGTGGTGCACGTCCGGGGGCAGGTGAATCGGCAGGTTTGGCAGGTGAAGGGTCCGTGGGTGCGTCTCGGTGAGGCTCGGTAGCAGGCAGGGTTCCGGCCGGCATTGAGTGCGGTGAGGGTGGCGGCGTCGTAGGTCCGTCGAGTAGTGTTGCATCGGTGGGATCCAGGGGTTCTGGCGCTGGGCGCGGTCCAGTCGCGGACGGGCGCAGACGGGCTTGCCTTAGGCGCGCCTTTGGCGCGCCAGCGGCCGCCATTTATGGGGAGGTGGGAGGGAGGAGCAGCTGGGAGGCGGGAGGCAGGGGCAGCGAATGGGCAGTCAGGGGGGCGGGGACGCAGCGGCGGGACTGGCTAGAGGCAGCGGGGGCACAAAAGTAAAGGGGAGAGAAAACAGACAGAAATACGGGCACAACGCAAATGGGGCAGCGAGGGGCACAGAAAGGAAAATGGGGAGAAAACAGACAGAAATACGGGCACAACGCAAATGGGGCAGCGAGGGGTACAGAAAGGAAAATGGGGGAGAAAACAGACAGAAATACGGGCACAACGCAAATGGGGCAGCGAGGGGCACAGAAAGGAAAATGGGGGAGAAAACAGACAGAAATACGGGCACAACGCAAATGGGGCAGCGAGGGGTACAGAAAGGAAAATGGGGGAGAAAACAGACAGAAATACGGGCACAACGCAAATGGGGCAGCGAGGGGCACAGAAAGGAAAATGGGGGAGAAAACAGACAGAAATACGGGCACAACGCAAATGGGGCAGCGAGGGGTACAGAAAGGAAAATGGGGGAGAAAACAGACAGAAATACGGGCACAACGCAAATGGGGCAGCGAGGGGCACAGAAAGGAAAATGGGGGAGAAAACAGACAGAAATACGGGCACAACGCAAATGGGGCAGCGAGGGGTACAGAAAGGAGAATGGGGGAGAAAACAGACAGAAATACGGGCACAACGCAAATGGGGCAGCGAGGGGCACAGAAAGGAAAGTGGGGGAGAAAACAGACAGAAATACGGGCACAACGCAGATGGGGCAGCGAGGGGTACAGAAAGGAAAATGGGGGAGAAAACAGACAGAAATACAGGCACAACGCAAATGGGGCAGCGAGGGGCACAGAAAGGAAAATGGGGGAGAAAACAGACAGAAATACAGGCACAACGCAAATGGGGCAGCGAGGGGCACAGAAAGGAAAATGGGGGAGAAAACAGACAGAAATACAGGCACAGCGCAAATGGGGCAGCGAGGGGCACAGAAAGGAAAATGGGGGAGAAAACAGACAGAAATACAGGCACAGCGCAAATGGGGCAGCGAGGGGCACAGAAAGGAAAAAACAGACAGAGATACAGGCACCGGGGCCACAAGCGGAAGGGCGATCTCACCTGCAGAAGCAGCGGGCGGCCAACACAGGCGGAGCTGTGTGGTGGGGAGCGACCTACCTGGCAAGGTCAAGGGTCGCTCTCCTCACCGCGCAGCGGCCGCCATTTATGGGGAGGTGGGAGGGAGGAGCAGCTGGGAGGCGGGAGGCAGGGGCAGCGAATGGGCAGTCAGGGTGGCGGGGCCGCAGGGACGCAGCGGCGGGACTGGCTAGAGGCAGCGGGGGCACAAAAGTAAAGGGGAGAGAAAACAGACAGAAATACGGGCACAACGCAAATGGGGCAGCGAGGGGCACAGAAAGGAAAATGGGGAGAAAACAGACAGAAATACGGGCACAACGCAAATGGGGCAGCGAGGGGTACAGAAAGGAAAATGGGGGAGAAAACAGACAGAAATACGGGCACAACGCAAATGGGGCAGCGAGGGGCACAGAAAGGAAAATGGGAGAAAACAGACAGAAATACGGGCACAACGCAAATGGGGCAGCGAGGGGTACAGAAAGGAAAATGGGGGAGAAAACAGACAGAAATACGGGCACAACGCAAATGGGGCAGCGAGGGGCACAGAAAGGAAAATGGGGGAGAAAACAGACAGAAATACGGGCACAACGCAAATGGGGCAGCGAGGGGTACAGAAAGGAAAATGGGGGAGAAAACAGACAGAAATACGGGCACAACGCAAATGGGGCAGCGAGGGGCACAGAAAGGAAAATGGGGGAGAAAACAGACAGAAATACGGGCACAACGCAAATGGGGCAGCGAGGGGTACAGAAAGGAAAATGGGGGAGAAAACAGACAGAAATACGGGCACAACGCAAATGGGGCAGCGAGGGGCACAGAAAGGAAAATGGGGGAGAAAACAGACAGAAATACGGGCACAACGCAAATGGGGCAGCGAGGGGTACAGAAAGGAGAATGGGGGAGAAAACAGACAGAAATACGGGCACAACGCAAATGGGGCAGCGAGGGGCACAGAAAGGAAAGTGGGGGGAGAAAACAGACAGAAATACGGGCACAACGCAAATGGGGCAGCGAGGGGCACAGAAAGGAAAATGGGGGGAGAAAACAGACAGAAATACAGGCACAGCCTGACAGGTCTAAAACCAGAGGCACAGCAGCACATCTTGAACCTTCCCTTCACTGGCAACTCGTTGTTTGGGTCACACGCTGATGATATGGCAAAAATGAAAGCAGAGTTAGACACTCTCAAAGCCGTGTGCTGAGAAAAACGAAAGGAATTTCGCTGAAGGTTCCGACCTTACTTTACAAAAATGGAACCCAGCTAAGTCCAGAAGATCGACCCTCCACTGGAGAAAACAAAAGTTTTCTTGTGAAAGCCTCACCCACCAGGGTTAACCCTTGGTGGCATGCTTCATCATCGGATCCATCCCGTTCCGCTACGGAATGAGGCGTTCTGCGACCTATGAACTACGTGGGAGCACTCTTTTTGACTGTACAATGATAAAAAGATGTTGTAAAATAGGAGTGGGGGTGGGGGTGGGGGTGAGTGTTGGGTGAAGTCTAAAAATACCTGGCTAGTGGATATGACCTATTTATTCTGACCCCTAGTCGGTATGTTTAAAATGGGGAAGGTAGGAGAGGGTAAATTATGAGTCTGCTTTCCGACAAGGTCAACATGTTTCAAGCAGTGCCCCTATCGGCTTTTCATCAGGACCTAGGGGAACTCCCTGGGCCCACTCCTGCTGTTTTTACTATGTGCACACAACTTGCATGCTTAATAAAATATATACAATTACCTCCTAATCGGTGATTCACCTGATCAGCAATTATTCAGTAATTATATAAGACGTGATGCGGTCCCTGGCGGTGCACCTAAATAGGTTGGCATGCAGAGGTAGAACTTTGGAGTGAGTGTGACTACAAGTTCCTCTCTCCCCCGGAGAAACCACGAGCATTGTCCTGGCGTATTATACATTTACTGAATAATTGCCAATCGGGTGAATCACCGATTAGGTGGTAATTGTATAAATTTCATTCTCCTATTTTACAACATCTTCTTTAGCATTATACAGTCAAGGAAAGTGCTCCCACGTAGTTCTTAGGTCGCAGCACGCCTTGTTCCGCAGTAGAACAGGATGGACCTGATGATGAAGCATGCCACTAAGGGGACCCTGGCGGGTGAGCATTTCATAAGAAAACATTTGCTTTCTCCAGTGGAGGGTCAACTTTCTGGACCTAGCTGGGTTCCATTTTTGTAAAGTAAAGCTTAATGTGGAAAATGAACCTAGCGTTTGCTCTCACTCCCTCTTGTTTTTGGTACAGGTTCCAACCTTACTACAGGCGTCCCTACCATCAGAGGGTTCAAACCCCTTACTGGGTTCCACAACAGCAATAACAACAAGCCAAACCTCCTTATCAATCCTTCCGTCCAACACGTGGCCGAGGAGCTACACGACAACCAACTGCTTCTTCCAAAACACCAGGCAAACAATGTGTTGTTGCTTCCCCATCACTGTCTCCCGCTCTAGTGGGGGGAGGGGGGGGGTGTGTATGTCGTCCGAATATCTCAATGAGTTGCGCAACATCACCAACGACAAATGGGTCTTAAATACTTTAGAGAGTGGATACTCATTTCGTTTTCAGGGTCCTCCTCCAGCTGTTCCACCTTCAAAAGCCCCTTGCCACCAGCTAAAACTACTGCAGAGCGAAGTCTCCATCCTGCTTCGCAAATGCGTAATACAGGAGGTTCCATTGTCCCAACGGACAGTAGGAGTATACTCTTGGTATTGCATTGTAAAGAAAAAAGGCCCAACTGAAGCATTCAGACCCATTCTGGACTTACGTCTGCTAAACAAATACATCCACAGAGACAAATTCAGAATGTTGGCTCTCCACCAGATATACCATCAACTCCATCAAGGTGATTTGATGTGTTCCATCGATCTACGGGATGCCTACTTCCACATACCAATAGTCAGGAAACATCGAAAGTTCCTGCGTTTCAAAGTGGCATCCAAACATTACCAGTACAAGGTTTTACCCTTTGGCCTGAAATCGGCCCCCTCGAACATTCACAAAGTACGTGGCCATTGTAGCAGCAGCCTTAAGAAAGAAGAGAATATTCATATACAAAATACTTAGACGACTGGCTGGTAAAAAGCTCCTCTCCAGAGCAAGCAAAGGAACACTACCACATCTGCATTGAGACACTTCAATCACTGGGTCTTCACATCAACATCGAGAAGTCAATACAAATTCCAACTCAAAGGCTACGCTATCTAGCTGCGACCCCAGACACAAAAGTCGCAAAAGTGCATCCTTTGGATGAGAGAATGTCATCAGTCGGTCAGAAGTGTGCCAAATGTATGCAATAACCATCAGCCAGACAGATGGCGTCGCTTCTAGGGTCAATGGCCTCATGCATTTTTCTTGTTCCCAATGCCAGACTGCACATGAGACCATTACAGACTCTCTGGATGGGCTGCTCATTTGGGTACCCTACAGGCGCAAGGCCTGTGGTAGACCAAGGAGCAAAAATACCATATCAGCATGCTGGAGCTGCGGGCAGTCCATCTAGGCCTCAAGTCTTTTTACCCATCCATTCAAACCAGCTCGCTCCTAGTACAAATAGACAACACAACCACAATGCACTATTTGAACAAACAAAGGGGAATTCGCTCCCGCCCTCTATCCCTGGAAGCGCAAGCAATATGCCACTGGCTCCTAGCGAGGGGCTTAACAATCTCAGCGATACACTTGCCAGGAGTCCAGAACATGCAAGCGACTCTCTAAGCCGCCACTTCACAGAACCACACGACTGGATTCTGCACAACAACATCGTAAGACAATTTCTGACAATGGAGGCATCCGCAGATAGACCTGTTTGCAGACGAAAACAACAGAAAAATGCCCAGACTTCGCATCCAGGTTCTACTGACCAGGAACAAAGGGGAATGCCCTTTTGATAAACTGGTCCAGGATATTTCTATACGCGTTTCCTCCCATTCCCCTGATTCCAGCAGTCATCAACAAACTGCACCGAGCCAGGACCAGGATGCTCCTAATAGGATGCCCTTTGATGGTTCATGCCTTTTTGCCAAAAAAGCTGATTCTGCCGTTGAGCGTTTTAAGTACAGTAGCTCTACAGCACACTTTCTGGGACTGTTGACACCTGCCAAGCAGTTCCCGCATCAGTTTTGAAAATGTAGTAGCTACTCCATATGATTGACTTGCAGATAGCACCAATGGCCCCAACTACTACAGCAGTCACCTGATTCCTTTCAAAGCTGAGGACTGGGATCTGGCAAACATCACACAGGCAAGCAGGGGCACCAATCCTCTCAGTCCCCCTCACCTGCAGCCACTGCCTCTAAGCTGTTTTAGTTTGCCCTTAGCAGTGCACACCTATCCTGTGTGGGGGAGGGGGGGTTAGTATTTAATTTTTCCTCCCATGATGGTGATTCATCACATCCGACCTATGGGTCATACAGATTGTTTAGCATGGTTACGCTCTACCTTTTCTCTCTACTCAGTCATCTCTTCCCCCACAAACGATCAACTTTCGGGGGAGCACTTCTCTATTCTGATGCAGAAGGTGCAAGTATTGCTATCCAGGATTGCTGTAGAAACGGTTGTTACTCTTGTTATTTCCTTGTGCCAAATCGGGACAGAGGACTCCGGCCTGTGCTGGACCTGCAAGCTCTCAAACTTTTCTTACAGAAGAAGACATTCAGAATGCTCACATTGGCCCAGATCTGGGCCACACTGGACCCAAGAAACCGGTCCTAGGATGCTTGATTCCGGTCCAGGGAAGACACAGCTTGGCAGTTCGGTCTGGACTGTTCCCATGAAGCACAGGGTCAAGGCTGATTTGCATATGGCTATGTCTGAACTGGGGTGGCGTGGTGAAGCAAAATAACAATGGATTAAACCCAGATCTGTGACTGGGGGTGAATGTTTGCCAATGTGCAACATTCCGTCCATCATCTTGTGTGTTTTGGATAGTGTCCTTGGCCATGCAGTATGAGTATTTTTATTTACACCTGTCCTGTAGTCACAGGGGTGTTACCTGTTGTTCAATTTCAGCCAGGAGCATTTTCAATTTGCTGTGCTCGCCTATCGTCTCCCCAATGGAATGCTGGATTCCTGCATGCACCGGACTCCTCACAGGCTTCATTTCATTGGAGCTGTCTTGGATATGGTACAATTCATGGCCTTCCCTCCATTGCGAGTCAAGGACATTTGGGATATGATCCCAATGTTACGGCGTCAGTCCTGGATCTTGGTGAGAACAGCTGTAAGGCGTCTTGCCCCTTTAGCATAATGCATCACCCTTGCCAATTACACTAGTTGGCATATACGAAGTCTGCAATGAAAGCTCAAGTTCCTATTGGGTCAGCACAAAGGCAGTCTGTCAGATGCCTTTCAGATTTCAGAGGAGACTGCACACAATGTGCACTGGTGGCTGAACAACCACAGTTGCACCAGCAGCATACCCCTCTCGCTTCATCACCCATAGCGGACGATGGTGAGGGATGCATCACTGCTGGGGTTGGGTTGGCCTCCTGGGACAGGTAGAAATCAGAGGATTCTGGTCTCTAGGAGAAACCCAGCTCCATACCTCTTGGAGTTGCGGTTCATTAATTTGTAGTTGAAGGCCTTTCTGCCATCCATCAAAGGAAGGCTGGGACACCACCACAGGCCATGTGGTACTGCAAAAAGCTAGGCAGAGCATGGTCCTGCAGCCTGTGCCACAAGGCCCTGTAGTTCTGAAGTTGGCTGGAGCATTGAATGCCAGGGCGGATGAGCCCAGTGGACTCCTGTATATCTTCATGCTCTTATCTCTCCTGCATAGTTATGATAAAGATCAGGACTGACTGGGTCCAAGTCATCCTAGTGGTTCCGGATTGGGCCAGGAGAGCCTGGTGCCCAAAGCCAATGGGCATTTGCATCTGCCCTCTGATCAGGCTGCCTCTTCGGGAGGTTCTTCTGTCACAGCAGCAGGGCAGGGTCATTCACCCTAACCTATGCAATCTACACCTCCATGAGTGGAGATAAAACGAAGCCCATTTATGCTAGGTGCTGTTACAGATTTGTGGCCTGGTGTGGAGTCCTCAGTACAGACCAATCTGAAAGAGACACGTTAGTGATAGATTCCTTACCTTAGAATATCCCCAGGCGTCAGGCTGGATCCGGAAAGTTTTGCGTAGCAGTACCCTTGCGCGTCGGTAGGCGGCGTCGTGCGGCTCCGCGTCCGTCGTCGGCGTCGTGATCGCCGGGATGACGTCGCGGGCAGTACTTAGGCGCCGCCCCTGCGCGCTGACGTCAGTTCTTCTTTTTCCGCGCCAGCAAGCGCAGATCCGGGAAGAGCAGTGCCCTGGTCAATTTTTGACCATACTTTTTGGTGATTTTTTCACTGGTTTTTCCAACTTTAAGGTGTCGTAGGGATGCCCGGCTTCAAGCGATGCGGCGCCTGTGCGCGGATGATGTCCGTCACCGACCCGCATTGGGAGTGTCTCTTCTGCCTCGGCCGAGGCCACGACACCGAGTCTTGTCCCGAATGCCAGGCCCTCAACCCGAAAGCTTTGCGAGAGCGGTCTCGAAAGCTCCTCGAGGCCCGGCATTCGGCTCCGCGGAAGCCCCGGTCGCGTGAGAGGTCCAGGGGTCGCTCGCGGAGTGCACACCGGTCGTCGACTTCTTCGTCCGGTAAGTCTAAGCACAAGAAGTCCAAGAAGCATCGTCGCTCTCGGACTTCGCCTCGCCCGGTCTCGCGACTCGGCTGAGGCCCCTCCCGGCACCGTCCCCGCCCCCGCGGCCCCGGACTTGCCTGTGGAGTCGCCCCGTCATACCCGCCCTTCCCGGGTTCGGGGGCGGATCCGGCCAAGGTACAGGAGTTCCTGTCGGCCATGGCCCGCCTCTTCGGGCCTTCAGGCCCCTCCGGTGCGCCTTCGGGCCCCGCGGGCCCTGATGGGGTTGCTCCGGCGTCGCCGGCGGCTCCGGCCCCGGCGTCGCCCGAGCCTCCAGCCTCGATCCCGGCTCCGGCTTCGGCCCCGGCCTCGATCCCGGCTCCACAACCCCCATCGACGCCGGTCGACCTCACGACACCTCCGCCGGCGCCGATGTCTCCGGTGCCGTTCTCGACGCCGCCCTGGGCTCCGGGCGGCGTCGTCCCCCAGTTCCTTCCGGCTCCGGACATGGACCCGGAGCGGCGTCGCTCGACGCCGGCTCCGGCGCCGATGGGACCTTGGGTCCCAAATGTCCCTCCTCCTCCTTATTTTGAACCAGAGGAGGACCAGGAGGACTGGGAGGGGTCTGATGACCCTCTGACGCGCAACTGTCAGTATGATGAGGACTGGACAGAGAGTCTAGGGGAGGCCAGTGGTCTGGATACTTCTCCTGACACTGGCATGCTGTCTCCTCCCGTGGCTACGGAGGAGGGGGCCAATTTCGGTACGGTGTTGCGTAGGGCTGCTGGGGCCTTACGTCTCCAGCTCCCTACTTTGACGGTCAAGACTAACATCTTGACAGAGGTGCTTCAGCCGGCAGCCTCCTCTGCGGAGACTGTGCTGCCGTTTAACGACGCCCTCACTGACGTTCTTTTGGGCGCCTGGTCCAAGCCCAACACAGGGGCTCCTGTGGATCGGAACGTGTCACGACGCCATCGCCCCGCTCCGGGCGACCCCCTGTTTCTTTCTGTCCACCCCACTCCTGAGAGCTTGGTTGTCCAAGCCTCCGCTTCCCAAACCGCCTTCCCTACCGCTCCTCCGGATAGGGAATCCAAACGCCTGGATCAGTTTGGGAAGAAAGGTTTTTCTTCCTCCAGTGCTGGCTTGCGGTCCGTTAACACCGCTTGTCTTTTGGGCCGATATACCCACTCCCTGTGGGATTCGGTGGCGGATGTTTTGCCCCAGTGCCCTGAGGAGGTCCAGGCACTGCTTTCCCGCGCCATTGCGGAAGGAAGGGATGCGGCCAAATACACTATCCGTTGTGGCCTTGACACCGCCGACTCGCTGGGCAGGTCGATTGCAACGACGGTGGCGCTCCGACGCCACGCCTGGCTGAGAACCACTGGTTTTTCAGGGGATGTCCAGAATACTCTCATGGACATGCCCTTTGATGGAGTCGGTCTTTTTGGGTCCAAAGCAGACCATGCGTTAGAGCGCTTTAAGGACTCACGGGCTACTGCCAAGTCCCTGGGCCTTTCTGCTACACGCCCTCCGCTGCCTTCTGCTTTTCGCCCCTATCGTGGCCACGGTAGGGGCGCCCCTTCACGTCAGCAGCCCAGCCACCGGCCCGCGCAGCAGGCGTCTTCGCGTGGCCGAGGACGTGGATTCCGCCGTGGCGGATCGGGCAACCAGCGTGCGGGTCAGGCCACCACCTCCAACCCGTCCGCGGCCTCCAAGCCCTCCTAGTCCCTCCTTTCAGGTGCACGGCACGCCCAGTAGGGGCAGGGTCCGCCATCACCTTCCCCACTGGCGCACCATCACCTCGGACAGGTGGGTCTTGGACATTGTCCGAAGGGGCTACTCCCTCCCCTTCGAGACCACCCCCAGCCATGCCACCTCAATTCCACCGCATGTCAGGGGATCACTTGGTGCTTCTACAGAAGGAAGTCACGGCCCTCTTGACCAAGAGGGCCATCGAGCATGTTCCGACCCCAGAAGTAGGGCGTGGTTGCTACTCCCACTACTTTCTGGTGCCCAAAAAGGACAAGGAGGACATGCGTCCTATCTTGGACCTCCGGAACGTCAATCGCTTCCTCCGGAAGGAGAAGTTCAAGATGCTCACCCTAGCTCAGGTCTTGACTGCCCTCGACCCTGGAGACTGGTTGGTAGCGTTGGACTTGCAGGACGCGTATTTCCACATCCCCGTCCTGCCGGCCCACCGGCGTTACCTTCGGTTCACGGTAGGCCCCGAGCATTTTCAGTTCACCGTGCTCCCCTTTGGCCTTACCAGTGCCCCTCGGGTGTTCACGAAAGTGATGGCGGTGGTCGCAGCTCATCTGCGCCGGGCAGGGGTTTCAGTCTTCCCCTACCTCGACGACTGGCTGCTGAAGGCGGGCTCGTCCCAGGCAGTCGTCTCCCACCTCCAGACTACGGCCGAACTCCTGCACTCGCTGGGGTTCTCCATCAATGTGCCGAAGTCGCATCTAATTCCTTCTCCACAGCTCCTTTTCATCGGAGCAGTTCTGGACACGACGCAGTTTCGGGCCTATCCTCCCGAACGGCGAGTCCGGGATATTCAGGCTATGATTCCGATCTTTCGGCCTTTATCCTGGGTTTCGGTACGGATGACCCTGAGGCTGCTGGGCCTCATGGCCTCCTGCATCCTGCTGGTCAATCATGCCAGATGGCATATGCGGGCTCTGCAGTGGGACCTGAAGTTCCAGTGGGCGCAGCACCAGGGCAACCTGTCCGATCACGTCCAGATCTCGGAGGGGACTGCAAAACAGTTGCAGTGGTGGCTCTCGAACCGGCAATGGGTCATGGGCAGATCCCTCTCCCTTCCCCAGCCAGAGCATACTGTTGTGACGGACGCGTCCCTTCTGGGATGGGGCGGTCACATGGGAGAGGCGGAGATCAGAGGCCTCTGGTCTCCGGCGGAGTCCCGGCTCCATATCAACCTTCTGGAGCTCCGGGCGATCCGGCTTGCACTCAAGGCATTCCTTCCCTCTGTCAAAGGGAAGGTAGTGCAGGTGTTCACAGACAACTCCACCGCCATGTGGTACTGCAACAAACAGGGCGGGGTGGGGTCTTGGACCCTTTGTCAGGAGGCTCTGCGCCTCTGGACATGGCTGGAACATCAGGGCATGTTCCTGATGGTTCAACACCTGGCAGGTTCTCTGAACGCCAGGGCGGACGAACTCAGCCGCAGGTGCATGATGGATCACGAATGGCGTCTTCACTCGGAAGTGGCGCAAGGACTCTTTCTACAGTGGGGAGAGCCTTGGTTAGATCTATTCGCCACCGAAGAGAACGCGCAATGTCATCAGTTCTGCGCGTTGGAATTTCCAAGGCGGCACTCGCTCGGCGACGCTTTTCGTCGCGAGTGGAGTTGCGGTCTGTTGTACGCCTTTCCGCCTATACCACTTCTACCCAGAGTGTTGAAGAAGATTCGGCACGACCGGGCCCAAGTCATTCTTGTGGCTCCGGACTGGGCTCGAAGAGTTTGGTATCCCGAGCTACTCAATATGAGCATAGATCCCCCGATCCGTCTGCCTCTTCGGGAGGATCTTCTGTCGCAGCAGCAGGGGACGGTCCTCCACCCGAACCTGTCCAGTCTACACCTGCTTGCGTGGAGATTGAGCGGCGGCAGTTGATTCCTTTCGACTTGCCTCCCGAAGTTTGTGATGTGATTCTGGCAGCCAGGCGTCCCTCCACTAAGGTGGTATACGCCTGCAGGTGGAACAAATTTGTGGCATGGTGCACAGCAAAGGCTGTGGATCCCCTTTCTGCCCCTCTTTCTGAGGTCCTTCTGTTCCTTCTCTCTCTGGCCCAACAGGGTTCTGCCCTGGGTACCATCAAGGGTTATCTTTGTGCTATCTCGGCCTTCCTCAGGCTCCCTGATCAGCCCTCCCTTTTCAAGTCCCCTGTTGCTAACAGGTTCTTAAAAGGCATTACTCACCTCTTCCCTCCTGTTCCGTTTGTAATGCCTCAGTGGGACTTGAACTTGGTTCTTACCTTTTTAATGTGCGCTCCCTTTGAGCCTCTGCATAACTGTCCTCTTCGTCTTCTGACTCTAAAGGCAGCCTTTCTGGTGGCCATCACCTCCGCTCGGCGGGTGAGTGAGCTCCAGGCTCTTTCTTGCAAACCTCCCTTTCTGTCTGTTCATCCAGACAAGGTTGTTCTTCGGACGCGTCCGTCCTTCTTGCCAAAGGTGGTTACTGCTTTCCACATTGGGCAGACCATCACTTTGCCCACCTTCTTTCCGCCTCCGCATCCTTCCAGAGAGGAAGAGAGGCTCCACCGTCTGGACCCAAAACGTGCGCTCTCCTTCTATATCGACCGCACGAAACACTTCCGGGTGGATGACCAGCTCTTTGTTGGCTACGTGGGCGCCAAAAAGGTCGGGCGGTGCACAAGAGGACCATCTCCCGCTGGGTTACCTTGTGCATCAAGACCTGCTATTCTTTGGCTAAGAAGGAGCCTCCTGTTGGGCTGCGTGCCCATTCCACCAGGGCAACGGCTGCTACCACGGCCTTGGGCCGCGGTGTTCCGCTGCCGGTTATCTGTCAGGCAGCTACGTGGGCCTCGCTGCACACGTTTACTAAGCATTACTGCCTTGACAGTCAGGTCCGGAGGGACGCTTTCTTTGGCCGTTCTGTCCTCCGGGACTTCCTTGTCTGATCTTTGTTCGCAGACCCACCACCGGGGTTGGTATTGCTGGGGTATCTATTCTAAGGTAAGGAATCTATCACTAACGTGTCTCTTTCAGATGCACAAGTTACTAACTTGTGTAACGATATATCTGTAAGAGACAGTAGTTAGTGATAGATTCCTTACCGCCCCACCCATCCTCCCCGTTCTGCGAACTGATTTCTAGGGTTAAGGACATCCCTTTCAGGGCCCTAGTATTTTTCAGACACCTGTGTCAGCTTCTTGCATGGCTCTGCGTTCCTGGCGCGGAAAGTCGTGTACAGAACTGACGTCAGCGCGCAGGGGCGGCGCCTAAGTACTGCCCGCGACGTCATCCCGGCGATCACGACGCCGACGACGGACGCGGAGCCGCACGACGCCGCCTACCGACGCGCAAGGGTACTGCTACGCAAAACTTTCCGGATCCAGCCTGACGCCTGGGGATATTCTAAGGTAAGGAATCTATCACTAACTACTGTCTCTTACAGATATATCGTTACACAAGTTAGTAACTTGTGCTTTACAAGGCAGACTGTTGTATGTTTTACTTTTTGTTTGGTCTTTGGCCTAGCAAGGCCTAGCAGTGGATACTGTAAAGGATTATTTGTCAGCCCTTTCGGCTTTTTGCATTTACCATATCAAATGTCCTTGTTAAATCTTCTGTTTTTGCTGTTTATTAAAGGTTTGACAGGTTCCCTCCCAAACAGTTTGTGATGTCACAGCAGGACCTGAACTTGGCCTTGATGTTTCTCAAGTGTGCGCCCTTCAAGCCGAGGCACAGCTGCTCACTGCATCTTCTGACTCTCTTGACTCTCTTCCTCATTAGTGAACTCCAGTCACTATCACAAAAGCCACCCTACCCCGCCTTTTTTTCTGACAAACTAGTGCTTAGGACTTAGGCCGCCTTCATGCTGAAAGACTTGATTCCTTTCCAAATTGGGCAATCCATCATTCGCTCAGTGTTCCTTGCCCCACCTCAACCCTCAAAAGAGGAGGAGGGGAGACTCAATTGGTTGAACCTTAAAAGAGCTTTGAGCTTTTGCATCAGACATTTTTGATAGAGACTTCTACTGTCAGATTCCTCACCTTTTCAATATTCCCCCAGACGTCACACTGGATTCAGAAAATCCTAAGCAGTACCCCTGTGCATCGGCAGATTGCACCGACAGCTCAGCATCAATGTCATTCCACGCTGGAAGTGACGTGCACCGGCTTATATAGGTGTCAACCTGGTGCTCTGACAGCAGTTCCTTTCTTTCCCCTCCAACAGACTCGAACTATCCCTAGTCTCTTTTAGGCTGTCTTTTCAAAGTTTTTTTTCAAGGATTTCTTCCAAATTGACTCCAGTGTGTTAGGGCTATGTCCCCTCCAAAGTGTACAGGGTTTAAGTCTTGTGAGGAATGTTGTAAACAAACATATGTTTGTGACTGATCCCTACTTGGTTGGCCTGTGGTGTCTGGGGTTGGAGTACAACCCCAAGACCTGCAGCGAGTGCAGCTCCATGCACAAAAGGCTGTCCTGGAGAGCGAGGCAAAACTATTTGTCAAAAGACCCAGCGTCAGTCGAAGTCACTGGGATGATCCCAGTCCCGCACCTGAAACTGTTCCTGCAACAGGTCATCATCGAGGTCCAAATGTTTTGGTAAGTTGAAGAAGAAGCAAAAGAAGTCCAAGCAGTGTTGAATCCTACATAAATAAAGTACAACATCTGTCATCTCATGACATGAAGAGAAATGTATTACAAGCCAGTGATACGTACAGCACGGAGACAGACAGCTGTCAGCCGAATGTCCAACAAGGGGAAGTCTCACACGGTCTTTTATTCTTCCTAACCACAAAGGAAAGGCGTTATGATTTATGCAATACTTGTCCAGTGAAATCACAAGAACAAAGGTTTCTCAGAAATTATGGACAGGGGCCTCTCCTGCCCGTCACGAGACTTGGCAGGTTACACAATTCTAGAACACCAATCAGAAGAGGCCAACACTGCGTGATACCTGCATGGTGTAAGGTGGTGGGGCTGTTGCTACCCACGTGTCCTTTGATTGTGACAGTTGGGACTTCCCAAGCTAATGCAATGTACTGGAAACGGTTTCTGCTGTTGTAATACCTTTCCCATCAGAAACACGCAAGCTTTGCTACTTCAATAAAAGGTGTGTGTCAATGCGTGTTGCGAAGCTAGCCTCATGTGCCATATTGATGGTGTCTTTGAGCAAACCTTGCTTTTCAATATCAGCTGCTTACAGTAAATAATGATTATCCCATCCAGGATCACGTCTCCTCTGCACACGTGCCACAGGCCTCTGGTAGTTATTTAGTATTTTAAGGCTGGGCAGCTCATCCATGTTAAAGAATAATTATAAAATGGCTTCCACATTTCTGCCCTCTGATACTAAATCTCTACACTCTACTCACTCTTAGTCTTCATCATCATTTCTGTTCCTTCACTCTCCTTGTCAGTCGGAAGGATGTGTTGGGTAGGTAATTTTTTTCTGGGTAATGCAGTGCATACATCTGAAAGAAACAAGTTAGTGATAGATTCCTTACCTTAGAATATCCCCAGGCGTCAGACTGGATCCGGAAAGTTTTTTCGTCAGCAATACCCCTGCGCGTCGGTAGGTGGCGTCCTGCGGCTCCGCTTTCGTCGCTGGCGTCGTAAGCGCCGAGATGACGTCACGGAGACTACTTAGGCGCCATCCATGCGCGCTGACGTCCGTTCTTTCTTTTTCTGAGCCAGTAAGCGCAGATCCGGTTAGAGCACGTACCTTAGTCACTTTTTGACTCTCTTTTTGAGACTTTTTGTCTCCTGTGGGGCCTGCCGTCGCAATACGTCGGTGGCGGACCCCCACGGCGTCTGTCTCTACTGCCTGTAGAGCGACCACGACTCCCGGTCCTGCAGGGTCTGTCTGGCCATGGCTCCGAAGGCCTTGAGGGAGCGTCGCCGGAAGCTGCTTGATGTTCGGCACTCGTCCCAGCGCCGTTCTCGGTCTAGGGGCCGCTCCAGAGAACGCTCGCGGGGCCACCATCATCACTCCTCGGGCTCCAAGTCTTCACCCTCGGATTCGGGGAAGAGACGCCACAAAAAGAAGTCGAAGAAGCGTTGTCGCTCTCCGACGTCCCCCCGTCGGTCCCCGGATGCGGACGAGGGGGACAGGGGTTCTGCCCCTGAGGCTCCTTTGGAGCCCGGGAGTCCCGCGGTTTACCAGGGTCCGTCGGCGACTCCCGCACAGGTGCAAGAATTTCTTGCTACCATGGACCGCCTGTTTAGGCCTCTGGCTCCCGCCGGCGCGCCCTTGGGCCCCGCGGTCCCGTGTCTGGATCCTTTTGGGCCATTGGCTCCGGCCACCGCGCCAAAAGGTCCCACGCTGCCGGCTCCGGCCCCAGCGCCACCCTCGGCTCCGCCTCCGGCGCCGCTGTGGATGCCATTTGTCCCACCCCTGCCCAGGTTCCAGGACAATTTTGTCCCTACCTGGGACCCGCATTGGGACACGGCGCCGGTTCGGCCCCGTCCGTTCCTTCACCGGTCCCTGCCCTGCCGCCGCAGTCTGTTCCGCATGCGGCGGGGGTGGAGGACGACTGGGAGGGGTCCGAGGACACTCTTGCTCGTCAGTGTGACTCCGAGCACGACTGGGCGGACGAGTTAGAGGAGGCTGGCGGCCTTGATGTCTCCTCTGACCCGGGGTTTTCCTCTCCTCCGCCTACCATGGAGGAGGGCGCTTCTTACACGATGGTGCTCCGTCGAGCTGCTGAGGTCCTCAACCTGGATCTCCCTACGGTGGCCCTGAAGACTAATATCCTCACTGAGGTGCTCCAGACTGCGTCCACTTCGTCGGAGCCCCTGCTGCCGTTTAATGACGCCCTCACTGACGTCTTACTGGGCACTTGGTCGCGACCAGCCACAGGGGCCCCTGTGGATAAGAACGTCGCCAGGCGTCATCGCCCGGCGCCGGGTGACCCTGCCTTTCTGACCCCTCATCCTACGCCCTAGAGCCTGGTCATCCAAGCTTCGACGTCCCAGAGTGCCTTTCCCACGGCTCCGCCGGAGAAGGACTCTAAGAAGCTGGAGCAGTTCGGCAAGCGGTTGTTCTCTTCGGCCAGCTTGGGGCTGCGGTCGGTGAACACCGCATACCTATTGGCCCGCTATTCCCACGCGGTGTGGGATACAGTTGCACAGGTGTTGCCTCAGTGTCCTGAGGAGACCCAAGCTGTGCTGTGCCAAGCTGTTGCCGAGGGTAAAGATGCGGCTAAGTTCGCCATTCGGTGTGGTTTGGACACCGCGGACTCACTAGGTAGAGCAATTTCTACGACTGTGGCGCTTCGTCGCCACGCCTGGTTGAGGTCTACCGGGTTCTCGCCAGATGTCCAGAGCTCACTCATGGACATGCCCTTTGATGGCACTCGCCTGTTTGGCGACAAAGCCGACAGTGCGCTGGAGCGCTTTAAGGACTCGCGGGCCACGGCCAAGTCCTTAGGTCTTTCCACGAAAAGCCCAACCACTCCTGGTTTTCGTTCCTTTCGTGGCCACGGAAGGGGCGCTCAGGCACGTTCCTTCAACAAGCCTGTGCAGAACCAGCCTCAGCGCGGACGCGGTTTCCGCAGGGGCGGGTCTGAGAATCAGCGTGGGGGTCAGTCTACCTCTGCCCCCGCTGCTTCCACCTCCAAACCTTCCTAATCCGAGCTTTGTGGGGCACCCCACGCCAGTGGGTGGCAGGGTCCGCCATCATCTCCCCCGCTGGCACGCTATCACATCGGACGAGTGGGTGTTGCAGATCATCCGCAAGGGTTACTCCCTTTCCTTTCAGTCTGCCCCTCCCGCCATGCCACCTCGGTACCACCGCATGTCGGGGGACCACTTGGCGCTTCTCCAGCAGGAAGTCACTGCCCTCTTGGCCAAGGGGGCCATCGAGTGTGTTCCTGGGCCAGACGTAGGGAGTGGTTGTTATTCCCACTACTTTGTGGTCCCCAACAAGGACAAGGGGGGCTTGCGCCCCATCTTGGACCTCCGGAACGTCAATCGCTTCCTCCGGAAGGAGAAGTTCAAGATGTTGACTCTGGCTCAGGTCGTGGCTGCCCTCGACCCCGGAGACTGGATGGTATCGCTGGACTTGCAAGACGCATATTTTCACATCCCCGTCCTGCCGGCCCACCGGCGTTACCTGCGGTTCACGGTAGGCCAGGAGCATTTTCAGTTTGCGGTGCTCCCCTTCGGCCTTACAGGTGCCCCTCGGGTGTTCACAAAAGTGATGGCGGTGGTCGCAGCTCATCTGCGCAGGTCAGGGGTGTCAGTCTTCCCCTACCTCGACGACTGGTTGTTGAAGGCGGGCTCGCCCCAGGCAGTCGTCACCCACCTTCAGACTACGGCCGACCTCCTGCAGTTGCTGGGGTTCTCCATCAACGTGCCGAAGTCGCACCTGAGTCCTTCTCAGAAGCTCCCCTTCATCGGAGCGGTTCTGGATTCGACGCAGTTTCGGGTTTATCCTCCCGAGCAGCGAGTCCGGGATATTCAGGCTATGATTCCCATCTTTCAGCCTCTATCCCGGGTTTCAGTCAGGATGACCCTCCGGCTCCTGGGCCTGATGTCCTCCTGCATTCTGCTAGTGCAACATGCCAGGTGGCATATGCGGGCTCTACAGTGGGACCTGAAGTTCCAGTGGGCACAGCATCAGGGCAACCTGTCCGATCTTGTCCAGATCTCGGTGGGCACTGCACGACAATTGCAGTGGTGGCTCACGAATCGCGATTGGGTCAATGGCAGATCCCTCTCCCTTCCCCAACCGGAGCACACAGTGGTGACGGATGCGTCCCTCCTGGGATGGGGCGGCCATTTGGGAGAGGCGGAGATCAGATGCCTCTGGTCTCCGGCGGAGTCCCGGCTCCATATCAATCTTTTGGAGCTTCGGGCGATCCGACTTGCACTGAAGGCATTCCTTCCCTCTGTCCTGGGAAGTGTAGTGCAGGTGTTCACTGACAACACCACCGCCATGTGGTACTGCAACAAACAAGGCGGGGTGGGGTCGTGGACCCTATGTCAGGAGGCTCTGCGCCTCTGGACATGGCTGGAACATCAAGGCATTACCTTGGTGGTTCAATACCTGTCAGGTTCTCTGAACGCCAGGGCGGACGAACTCAGCCGCCGGTGCTTGATGGATCACGAATGGCGTCTGAACTCGGACGTGGCGCAAGGTCTTTCTGCAGTGGGGAGAGCCTTGGTTAGATCTATTTGCCACCGAAGAGAACGCGCAATGTCATCAGTTCTGCGCGTTGGAATTTCCAAGGCGGCACTCGCTCGGCGACGCTTTCGTCGCGAGTGGAGCTGCGGTCTGTTGTACGCCTTTCCGCCTATACCACTTCTGCCCAGAGTGCTGAAGAAGATTCAGCGCGACCGGGCCCAAGTCATTCTTGTGGCTCCGGATTGGGCACGAAGATACTGGTATCCCGAGCTACTCAACATGGCGATCGATCCCCGATCAGACTGCCTCTTCGGGGGATCTTCTGTCGCAGCAACAGGGGACGGTCCTCCACCCGAACCTGTCCAGCCTCCACCTCCATGCGTGGAGATTGAGCGGCGACAGCTGATTCCATTTGACTTGCCTCCTGAAGTCTGTGATGTCATTCTGGCCGCCAGGCGTCCCTCCACTAAATCGGTATACGCCTGCCGGTGGAACAGATTTGTGGCATGGTGCACAGCTAAGTCTGTGGATCCCCTTTCTGCCCCTCTTTCTGAGGTCCTTCTGTTCCTACTATCCTTGGCCCAGCAGGGCTCTGCTCTGGGCACTGTCAAAGGTTATCTTTCGGCCATCTCCGCCTTTCTCAGGCTTCCAGATCAGCCTTCTCTCTTTAAGTCCCCAGTTGTTAATCGTTTCCTGAATGGCATTACACACACGTTTCCTCCCGTGCCTTTCATAATGCCTCAATGGGACTTAAATCTTGTCTTGACCTATCTGATGTGCGCTCCCTTCGAGCCCCTTCATAGCTGTCCTTTACGTCTTCTTACTCTAAAGACGGCTTTCCTGGTGGCTATCACCTCTGCCAGGAGAGTGAGTGAGCTCCAGGCTCTTTCTTCTAAACCTCCTTTCCTTTCTGTTCATCCGGACAAGGTGGTTTTAAGGACCCGTCCTTCTTTCTTGCCAAAGGTTGTCACGCCCTTCCACATCGGGCAGACCATCACTTTGCCCACTTTCTTTCCGCCTCCGCATCCTTCAAAAGAGGAAGAGAGGCTCCATCGTCTGGACCCAAAACGTGCGCTCTCGTTCTATCTCAAGCGTGCACAACAGTTCCGGGTGGATGACCAGCTCTTTGTTGGCTACGTGGGCGCCAAAAAAGGTCGGGCCGTGCACAAACGCACCATCTCTCGGTGGGTCGTTTTGTGCATCAAAGCATGTTACTCCTTGGCTAAGAAGGAGCCTCCTGTGGGGCTGCGTGCCCATTCTACCAGGGCGACAGCAGCCACTACTGCCTTGGGACGCGGCGTCCCCTTGCAGGATATTTGTCAGTCAGCCACGTGGGCCTCGCTGCACACATGTACCAAGCATTACTGCCTTGACAGTCAAGTCCGGAGAGCTGGCTTCTTTGGCCGTTCTGTTCTCCGTGACTTTCTGGTGTAATCTATTCGCAGACCCACCACCGGGGTTGGTATTGCTGGAGTATCTATTCTAAGGTAAGGAATCTATCACTAACGTGTCTCTTTCAGATGCACAAGTTACTACTTGTGTAACGATATATCTGTAAGAGACATTAGTTAGTGATAGATTCCTTACCGCCCCACCCATCCTCCCCGTTCTGCGATCTGATTCTAGGGTTAAGGTCATCCCTTTCAGGGCCCTAGTTTCATGGCACCAGTGGTCAGATTCTTGCATGGCTCTGCGTTCCTGGCACGGAAAGTCGTGTACAGAACTGACGTCAGCGCGCATGGGTGGCGCCTAAGTAGTCTCCGTGACGTCATCTCGGCGCTTACGACGCCAGCGACGAACGCGGAGCCGCAGGACACCACCTACCGACGCGCAGGGGTACTGCTGACGAAAAAACTTTCCGGATCCAGTCTGACGCCTGGGGATATTCTAAGGTAAGGAATCTATCACTAACTAATGTCTCTTACAGATATATCGTTACACAAGTAGTGACTTGTGCAACTAGACATTACTGCTGACTGGCATGCAGGGCAAATATGGATCATTACGCATAGCGTGTCCATGACCCCCCCAGCCCTTGAACCATGTCAGTGCTCGTTCCCACATTCTTCCTGACCTTGCTCCCCCCTGACTTAGTTCCTGAAGTGTGCAGGGTAATGGGGCTCCTCGGCAATTAGGGTGTTGTATCTAGTTACGGTCTCCTTATGCACCAAGGTGCGGTCACAGTGCCCTCTACTCTCAGACTCTGTACCCTTAGGTCCTCCACCCCCTTGAACCTTGGGAAGTGCCAAGCTGCTTAGTCTGTTCCCCAGCCATTCCTTGCCTTTGGATTCTTTAAAAACCCACTAACTGCAACTCATCCCCCTTAGTGAGTTGTAAGTGCATGCATGTAGTGGCTATAGTGCAGCGTGCCCAGGTCCATTATAGTTCTATTGTGCTTGGTGAGGGGTATTGTCCTGACCATAGAGCAACCCACATTGTTCAGATTTGGTAACGTGTGTGTGTGTGTGTGTGTGTGTGTGTGTGTGTGTGTGTGTGTGTGTGTGAGAGTCAGTCAGTCAGTCATTCATTCATTCATTAGCTACCTGTTTGGTGTGAACTTCTCCTAATGCTATTCCTAAAGTAGAAGTCTGTAACACTCTCTTCTTGACGTCCATGCTTATCAGACAGGTAATGGAACTTTCATGTAGGTGTATTTACTCTATAGTTGTAGGTGGTAAAATGTGATGCACCCTGTTACTCCGCAAGTCATTATCTACTAGGTACTGTTGGTGCAGGTGTGCACAAATACTGGATGACATAATACATGTTTTTCTTCTCATTCAAATTAGTATTTTTCCCTCAAAGCACGTTGTACTTTTTATTCTTTGTTGTATTCCCAAATCAGTGGTAAAAGTTCAAGCTCTTTAGATGAAATCCGCAGGCACCATGAGCGTTACGGTAGCAAAAATAACTGTTGGTACTCAAAGCCATTTCTTGGGCAGCCTTGCAGAGTTGTCAGTAATAGGTTCCTTGAAGAACTGCAAAAGAAACCTTTAAAATTATCAATCCCCCTGTACCTTTTTAAATTGCATCAGAGGTCACCAGTGCTTGAGCAATAGGTACTCCAAAATGAAGGTGAGGTGCTCTAGAAAGGACACTTCAGCGGAATCTTTCAGCCAGAACCGGAGACGATGAAGGCGATGGATACTTGTAATTACCTAGCAGGTCCCACGCTCCTACTGAGGCGGGCACCAGCAACTTTGGTGCCAAATGCGATGAAAATGTAATCTTCTTTGTTGGTGGTACCTGATCCTATGTAGCCCTCTTTGTGCTGCTTGGGTGGAGCGGAGGTTGTACCTCCAGGGACCCGCTGGAGCTGCTGTTGGTGCGTGGTGTTCTTGTTCAGGTCCTGATTCTGTCTTGGTGTGAGGACCGTGGGTCTAGGAGATCAGCCCCTCACACTTGACAGCTGGACAGGCAGTGGCATTTGATGTGGGCCTTGTCAGGAGTCCATTCTCCTTGTTGGAGGTTGTATCCAGTTGGCGTCGTTCAGCCAGGAAGAGCCTGCTGTGCCTGATGATGAGGTATCAGCTACTGAAAGCAGAGCAATGGACATGTGGCCTGAGCTGTGCCCAGGCCAGCCTGAACAACACTGTTGGACTCAGTTTGGTCACTCTTTACATTATTTTAAATAAATGGTAGCGCATCAATGCAGAACAGCTCAGTGGATGCACAAATCTTTTTATGTTCTTTCTTTTCTCTATACACAGGCACATTGCAGCTAAAGACCTTTTATCACTTCATTGTAATAAGGAGGAAACAAATACTTGTATAAATAGAGAATACATAGCCGGCGGTCTCAATATGTATGGTAGTCTCTTAGCTCTTGAGGGTAAATGTCATAAGTGGATGGAAACAACTTATTAGCATATGCGAGAAATTAGTCACATAACTCCAGAAATTAGTCCAATAACTCCTCCCCTTTGTGCACATTTTATCCCACAGCCCAAAGATAACGCTTGTACTACGTGTGCGGTATAAATAAGGGTAGTCATTAATGCATTCAACATGGAGTATCAGTCCTCATTGAACACCTTCTGTCTATTATTTGTGGGCACGACAAGTCCAGTAGTTGTACATCAATGTATCATACATTAAGGACACAAATGTGAGCAGTGTGCATCATATCTGTATCATATCCAGAATTTTCAAGGGCATATACTTTTAAATCCCTTCTAAATTAACAGAATAGGGAATGGAACAGCACCACTTCCATTAATGCAGTTCACCTAACAGGAATTTTTAAATCTGTAACACATTCACTCCTGTAAATATCACAATACAAAGCCTAGTTATTCAATGCATACTGTCCTTTTGCATTTGAATACATTTTTTTTTTTAACTAAAACATCAACTAAACAGATATATAAACATAACATTACCACACATCCATTCTTTGTAATCCCTAGCAAATGCACTGCATCAAAATGCATTTTAGGGCACCCTGCTTACAATCTAAGCCTTTAGAAGAATATTGTCCGTAAGCAATATTAATATGCACACGCATGTAAATACATGTATACAAATTGTTCTTTCTCCGTTTGGCACTAATTAGTTAAAATCTTTAAATGTTAATATCCCTAGTGCTACGTGTTGAATATGTGCTTGTTTTTGTATGTGCAATTCTGGAATAATTTTATTCATTGAAAAATACTCTATTTTTGGTAAATTATCTAGTATTTACTCTTGTGTTGCATTTTCATTGTATTACTTGTTCTGTGCTGCATAAATACAGTACAAGGTACCAAGGATGAACCCCAAGTAAATTTCTGTGGCTTTTTGTTGTTCACCCTGCAAGTATTGCCGTCACTGCCTTAGTCTGTCTGAGAGAGGCGAGCACACAAGCATCTTTATGCAAAAGGCAGACACTGCTTTTCACCATTTGATGGCACTGTGTGGTGCCAGCAAATTCAGCATCCCCAGTTAGGAACCCCCTCTTCCGTTGTAGAGCAGCAGGCAGAAATCCCTTGTGCCGTATCCCAGTTGCGTAAAATACTATGTCAGAATTGCCAAACACAGCGTTGTGTCTGTAAGGTATATGTGAGAGAAAGCCTGCAATAATTTGCCACCCTTCGTGGTCATTGTAGGAAGCTGGCTCTGTATATACTATACCAAAGTAAGGTATAGTGTGCACCGAGTCCAGTAGATCCCCAAAGGCTTACAGTGGTAAAAGTAGATAATACCTTACTCTCTATTTGTGGTAGTGTGGTCGAGCAGTAAGGCTTTATCAGAAGGTAGTGTTAAGCATTTATTGTATACACTCGGGCAAGAAATTGTCACACACTCAAAGACTGAACGAAGACCAATTGTTTGTATAAAAATATTTCTTTTGTTGTATTTTAATTTTAGAACTAAGCAGGACTTGGTACAGGTAAGTAGAATTGCACTTTTCAAAACAGGTTGTTCAAAATAAGCAAGCTGGATGAAATCGACTTTGTTACAGGTTTGTAAAATATTTAAAGACAATAGGTATTTGTAATTACTTTGTGATTACTTTTCAGATTACTCTTGAGAGTACTTTTTGGATTACTTTTTCTACTCAGCGTGGTATGCCTAGATATCACACTGGGACATTTCCTAGACAAAGGTAAGTAAGGCACTTTTGCATTAAAACACAGTTGCTTAGGTTTCCATACAAACACAACTCAACACACAACTTTTTCTGAGGAAAAACAGTCAATGCAATCCTATGGAGTAAAATGTGGTTATCGGTTTGCAGGTAAGCAATCGGTCTTTGGGGTGGAGTTTCTGGCGTTGGAACAAGGGTTCCCCCAGGGGCAAGGATGCACTCAAAAGAGCACCCTCAGCGGCACTAGGGCGGCCGGTTGCTGAGCGCTGAGGCCAAATGTTAGGCTAGGGTGCTGTTGGTTGGTAGCTGCTCTCTGGCAGCAAAGCTCCTAGGGTTAAGCTCAGGGCAAAGGGGGATCTGAGTTAGCACACATGGTGCACCCACAGGGACGGCCGGGTGCTGATTTGGTGTTGGGTGCCCTGTTGGTTTCAATGGGAGATCGCCGGTCGGAACAAACACTGCAGGTTCGGACAGGGAGGCTTCCTGGAGGTGACCACCGGTTGGAGAGGTAAGTTGGGTGCTGGCTGCAGGACACACTGGGATTCCGCTGGAGCAGGTAGAGGTCGGGACAGGCTGGTAGGGCTGGGGCCAAGGCAGTTCTGCCCCCTAAATACTGTATTTAGGGGGCGTTTTAGGGGTCTCGATGTAGTAGCCAATGGGCTACTGACCTTAGGGTGACAACGCCCTTGGTGTGCTCACCCCATGTGGGGAAGTGGGCACAATCCTTTATCCTGATTGGAGAGTGCCTGCCATCTGCAAGATGGCGGGCACTGAAGAGTGAGCTTCACCTTGCCTCCCCCACCTGAGGGGTGGGGTTCTCAGAGGTGGGCACACCTTCTGGGCTGCTCTATTTTTTTCCCGCCTGTCTCCCCGCAGAAAAGGGGGTGAGACAGGAAGGGGGCCTGCTTCTGATAGCAGGAGAGGCTGGGGGTCGTGTTACAAAGGCAGCAAGGCCTTTGAAGCTCCCCTGCCACAGAGGGCTCTTCCTGGCCTGGGGTAGGTGTGAACAGCTCCGCCCAGGAAAGGCTTTATTTCTGGGCCTAGGGAGCGAAGGCTCCCACCCCAGGGGTCCAGAAACATGTCTCGTGGTGACAGGCTGGTGTTTATCATTTGGGGAACCCACCAGAGGCTGGTCGTTTTTCAGGGAACTCTCTAAGATGCCCTCTAAGTGCATTGTATAATACATCCCACACTGGCATCAGTGTGGGTTTATTATGCAGAGACGTTTGCTACCAAACTTCCCAGAATTCAGTAAAGCGATTATGGTGCAGTGGAGTTCGTGATGACAAACTCCCAGACCATATACTTTTTATGGCTTTACTGCACTTACAATGCCTAAGAATGGATTTAGACACTGTAGGGGTACAGTGCTCATGCTACTGTGCCCTCACCAGTGGCATAGTGCACCCAGCTAGAGGGGTGACTTACCTATACCATGGGCAGTGGGTTGCAGGCATGGCACACAGGTATGTGTGCCATGTCGAATCTTTTCTCTGCACCAAAACGCGCAGCCTGCAATGGCAGTTGTGTGTGTTAAGGTACAGGGCCTCTAAGGGTGGCACATTAGCCGCTGCAGCCATTAGAGGCCTTCCCTGGTCTCAGTGCCCTTGGTACCCATGCTACCTTTTACAAGGGACTTACATGTGGCCAGAGAGGTGCCAATTGTGAGTAGAAATGTACAGTTTTGGGAAAGTACACAGGCCATGGGAACCTGATTGGTAGGGACCCAGGGCACATCAAATCAAAGTGCATCAGCAATCTGGCAAAAAGTGTGGGCGGGTTACTGCAACAGAAACCCACTTTCCTGCAGTCATGGTTGGGGGGGGAAAAATGTGTGATGGTGGGACGTGTATGTATATAGGCCTAACTGGTTATTCTTCAAGGCAGCGGTGATGCCGATGGTATTTCACATAGTGACATACTCCCTTATATAACTTCTTTTTTATTTTCCCACCCTGATCGCTGTCACAAAACCCACAAGTTCCTCCATCATCTCGTGTCTTACATACTGTAGTGTGTCAGTTATTCTGGCACTCATCAAAGATCGTAAAATGGACCCTGGAAGCAAATTTTAGAGAGATCTAATTCGCACACCTGGAGCAAGGGAGGTCCGTGAGAAAAGTCTGACTTGCTGTGTATATGGGCCACATACACTACCCATGAAACTAGCCCACACCAGACCCAGCACAGTGCCTCGGTGTGGCCTATCATGCATTCCTGCAGGTTGACTTGCTAAATACTTGCCCCTACTATGTAATTAAGTAGCTATTAGAGCAGTGCAATGAGATCTGTGACTCTTCAAAACAATAAATGTCTTCTCTGTGTTGTAAGGGACTCTGGGAGGTAGTTTGCAGGGGTGCGGGACCTTGAAGTGCCATCCCTCGAGCCCCCGGTCTTCACTTGTTGTGTTACCCCCTGCACTGAAAGGGTTATCAGCTGACAACAAGCACACCATGAAAGAAAACATAAATACTCGTACGAAAAACAAACCTCTCCTATTTGACATTCTGGTACCTGAAAAATAAAATTGTGAGGGAAAAAAATACTTTTGCACCAAAGTTATTATTAAGGTACAAATATATATATTTACACTTCCTTCGTCCATAGTTTGTGAACTTTACACAAACTATAAATTGCAAGAGGATCCAAACCTATTTTATTCATATATATTATGGTTTGTTCATCCCTTTCCATTCTCTACTACGAAGAATACATGCTTAAACCGACAACAGTATCCTGCATGTTTCTGTTCTCTTCATAATCACAGGAAACTATTGCATTATGCGGTTTTGTTCTTGGCTCAATGCCCAGAGTCTGTAGCCAGCTAGGAGGGTAAATACAAAGGCTCCCCAAAAGAGGAATTCTGAATTCCCCAACATATCTTAATATGAAAACCCTTGCTTGACAGAATTAATTCCGGAAACAGGCTCAGCAACCGTTGTCAAGTCAATTCCTGACTCTTCCAGTTTAAAAAAGTATCAGGAGTTGTAGGTGTTTCCGGAGATGTTAATTCTTGTATTTGTAACCGAAATATGTTACCATTAAGTTCTTGAGTTTATTTCCTAAATGTCTGTATTTGGGCTATGACCTGGTAAGGGTATGTTGTAATTTGGCTGAACCCCAAGTGTACATTTTGCTAGTATTAAAATAGAGCCTATCAGGGGATGCATTATATGTATCATGCATATTGTGGTCTCCCTGGCTAACCCCAAACAATACGCCTGATGATCTAGTGTATTGTTCATAGAGGCCATAGAAAAGACATGAGTCCTCTGCCACGCAATCACATGCAATGCAACTGATGTTATGAACCTATGCATGGGGCCCCATTGGGTGTCTCAACTTGTGGGGCTGTTAGCTTGTCTAACAACATTGTAGATGCAATTGCATCTGTGCTTGTGAGCAAATGTATTGGACCTGTATTTCGGAGTTCATTCTGGGCCCGTTTATTGTCCCTATCCTCTTCCAGAGTTTTCAATTAACCATACTTGTATGTACGCCGTTGTCGCCCTTTAGCAACCATTTCCAAGATGAGCATATTAAGTGAAGAGGCCGTCATTGCAGATAGGGGATGTGTGTCATCTAATCTTTGAGGCCAGGAAATGCTAACTGTCACTCAAGAAGGAACCTCTACCCCTTCCTGTAAACACTGGTGAATAACATTGTGTAGAGCTTGATATGCGTTTGTCAAGTCCCCTCTAGTAGCCTGAAACACGTTGTCCAGTGTATCCTTATGCATTAAAAACTGGAAATCAGATGCTGACATCTCTTTATGCATTAATTGAGAAGCTACTGTTCATATATTCAAATCAGGAGCCCTTGTACAAAATGGGTGTAGTGTGTGAATATTCCACTCCACCAATTTGTCTCCCTTCTTGTCTCCCGAGTTCTGTACACTTAAAATCGGGAGAGAAGAACAGATCAGTATCACTAATTCCTCCCCTCTGCCTATGTTCACCATTTGGTCCGATATTTCAGTTGCTTTCAGTGCAGGGTGACTTACTTCCTCATTTGCCAGCCAAAGTGTCAAAATCTGTCCTGCAGCAGTTAGCTGTGTGGGTTCAGGGACTGAGGCAGAGCATCGAAGATCTCTACCTGCGGAGGTAGCAATCTATATATTTTTTACCTTCCATAATAATCCCTAGCACTAGCACCTGTCCTTCGTCCCGCGACTGTGCACTTTCCACAGGAATAATTCCTCTCTTCAACAGCTGTTTGAGTACCAGGATCCTACCAAGTCGGGTCTCGCGCCCAGACCGGCTCTCATTACCCCAACCAAATGTTCTTCCCTCCTAGAACCAATACCTGTCACAAATATGACAACTGCACCATATCATATCGGTCAGTCGATGGGCACTATAAGTCCAGTCTTTTGGCTGTCAAAGCATGATATTTCAAACTATGGCCATAAAGAAAATAGCAACCTAGTAGGCTATGGAATTTCATGTTGGGCCGGGTGACTACTGTTCAAGTCACTTTTGTCCCAGTGGCCTTCCCATGACGTGGTGTGTCAGCAGCTGACCCTATAGCAGCTACAAACGTTCACACATACTTCAGTACAGTGACACAAAAGGGGATATGGGGAAGGAGAACAAACATCACATTCAGTGTCACAACCTATACTCCATCAACCAGCTGCGTCTGTTAATTAAAGCAGAGAGCGATGCACCAGGCAAAATGACTGTTCAGTTGCTACAAGTTCACCATAAAACATTCACAAGTGAGAATGGTATAGAAAAGAGGCTAAATGTGCTGGTAACTGGTGTCCTTTTACAGCCAGAAAGGAGGAGACAGAGTAGCAGTGAGGATGGTGATTGCACCCCTTTCTTTCCTCCCCAAAGGGCCGGGCGTAGCCCGCTAAATCCACTGTGGGGTATCATCCAGAGTTTTAGTGCAATAGTGGTGAACTCTGCATACAATTCACTCATTCACATTGAATACACCAATGGGGGATACTTTCCCTGCGCAGCTGCGCTTTGTCCTACCTTATACCATACCCAAGGCTCCTAGTCCCAGAAGAGCAATAGCGAGTACAGTAGGAGAATAATGGAGATATCAAGTATAATAAGGGGTGCCACACAGGCGAAGGGTAAATGTACAATATATCTGATAGAGACTTCGAGCTGCAGATTCCTTACCTTTGAATTTCCCAAGCGTCAGGCTGGATCCGGAAATTTTTGCTGCGCAATACCCTTGTGCGCGCCGTCGGGTGGCTACATTCGGCGTCATTAGCGTGTGGTTATGGCGTCGCAGTACCTATATATGCGCCACTCAGGCGCGTGGATGTCAGTTCCTTTCGCGCCAGTTAAGCGCCGATCCGGGAAGAGCTAACCCTCTGTCACTTTTTGACAGGCTTTTTCTCCGCTTTTTTCCGACTTCCAGATTTTTTTCCATCGTGTGCGGAGGATGTAATTGAGGAAGACAGGATTTAAGCCGTGTGGGGCCTGTCCCCGCACAATGTCGGTCACCAATCCTCACCTAGTCTGCCTCTGGTGTCTCGAGCGTGACCACAATCCGAAGTCGTGCTCGGACTGTCAGGCCATAGCTCCTAAGACTTTATGGGAGCGGGCTTTGAAGCTCCTTGCGGCCCAACTGCTGACACCGTCAAGCAAGACTCCACGGAGGTCCTGGTCCCGATTGAGAAAGAGGCGGTCGCGGTACCGCTCTCGGATCCCAAAGTCCTCTTTGTCCCACTCAAGGTCGTCGGGACACTCGGGGAAGAGGCACAAGAAGAAGAAGTCCAAGCGGACTTCACCTTCACCTCGACGGTCGTCCATCGATAAAGCAGGTAAGGAGCACCAACGCTCTAGGCATGGAGCCGGAGCCAGGCTCGACTTCGCGCCTCCCTCCTTTTCCAGGAGCTGAAGCGACCCTCGCTCAGTTCAAAGAGTTCTACGAGGCCATGCGCCTTGTATTTGAGCGGGCCGACTCTGGTAAGCCTTTGGGCCTGCAGGGTTGGAAGGGGCCCCATCGGATTCGACGCCGTTGGCTCCGGCGCCGGTGGGGCCTCAGAGAACCGATAACAGACCTGGGTCGGTGCCGGTCATGCCACTGCAACCTCCCCCGGACCCGAAGTCAGTGCCAGCCCCCATCCTTATCCCCGATGACACGGAGTCGGAAAGACGTCGCTTGACGCCAGTTCCGATATCGATTAAACCCAGGGGTTCTATGTTGTCGCCTGAACACTTTGTAGATGTGTTAGGCTCGGGAGAGGAATGGGAGGGGTCTATGGAACCTCTGGAACACCAGGATGACTCTGCAGAGCAGTTGGACTGGTATAGGGAACTTGGGGAAGCCAGTAGACTGGATACTTCTTCAGATACTGGCATGCTCTCTCCGCCAACTGTGGCTACGTAGGAGGGGGTATCTTATGCCATGGTGGTTAAGAAAGCAGCCGAGGTCCTTGACTGGAGCTGTCCTCGGTGGAGGTCAGGATTAATCTCCTGACTGAAGAGCTTCAGCCTGGGGCTTCCACCTCAGAACCCCTTTTGCCCTTTAATGTAGCGCTTACTGATGTCCTTCTAGGTACGTGGTCCAAGCCTAGCACAGGGGCTGCTGTGAACAGGACAATCGCCCGCTCTCATAGCCCAGCTCTGGGCGACGCAAAGTTCCTCAGCCAACACCTCACCCCAGAAAGTTTGGTGGTGCAAGCCTCTATATCACAGGGTGCGTTCCCTTCCGCTCCTCCAGATAGGGAGCCTAGAGGCTGGATTCATTTGGGAAGAACATTTTCTTCCTCCAGCCTGGCATTGCAGTCGGTCAATACCGCGTGCTTATTGGGCCATTTCTCCCACTTCCTTCGGGAGACGGTTGCGCAAGTGCTGCCACAAGTCCCGGAGGAGGCCTGGCCTGTGCTGTGCTCTCTCATGCAGTTAAGGATGGGAGAGATGCAGCAAAATTCACCATAAGGTGTAGCCTTGATACGACGGCTTCACTGGACAGATCGATTTCCACAACAGTGGCCTTGAGGCGCCATGCCTGGCTTAGGACAACTGGCTTCTCGGGTGATGACCAGGCAAGTCTGATGGATATGCCCTTTGATTGAACCCGCCTTTTTGGAGAAAAGGCAGATTCGGCCCTAGTGAGGTTCAAGGACTCAAGCTACAGCCAGATCCTTGGGCCTCTCTTCTACTCCTCATGGCCAGTCTACCTTTCGCCCTTTTCGTGGCAACGGAAGGGGTTTCTAGCTGCATCAGCCCTATCCCAGCCTCCGTCTTGCGCAGGCTTCCCAAGCCCGGTGGGGACGTGGATGTGGGTTATTCCAGTCTAGTAATGGAAACCAGAAGTCGTCGGCCTCCTTGCCTTCGGCAGCCGCAGCCTCCAAGCACTCCTAGTCTGACTCTGCAAGACCACACCACTCCAGTTGGTGGGAGAATCCATCATCTCCCCCACTGGAGGTCCATGACATCGGACAAGTGGGTCTTGCAGATCATTCAGGAGGGCTATTCTCTGCCTTTCCTTTCTTTTCCCCTCTCATTCTGCCAAATCAGGAACGGCTGATGGAGGATCATTTAAAATTGCTTCAGGAGGAAGTTACAGCTCTCTTGGCCTTGGCAGCTATAGAAAAGGTCCCGGTTTCAGAAGTAGGCAGTGGCTGTTATTCCCGCTACTTTCTGATTCCGAAGAAGAACAAAGGGTTGCGGCCCATTTTAGATCTTCGGACCGTCAATCTCTTCCTCAAGAAGTAGAAATTCAAGAAGCTCTCTCTAGCTCAGGTCTTGTCTGCCCTAGACCTAGAAGACTGGATGGTAGCGTTGGACATGCAGAATGTGTATTTTCACATCCCCATCCTGCCGGGCCACAGGCGTTACCTGCGGTTCAAAGTAGGCCGTGAGCACTTTCAGTTTACTGTGCTCCCCTTCGGCCTTACCAGTGCCCCTCAGGTGTTCACCAAGGTGATGGCGGTGGTCGCAGCTCATCTGCGCTGGTTAGGTGTGTCAGTCTTCCCCTACCTCGACGACTGGCTGTTAAAGGCGTCCTCGCCCAAGGCTGTCATCTTCCACCTTCAGACTACGGCGAACCTCCTGCATTCGCTGGGGTTCTCTATAAAGGTGCCGAAGTCACACCTGACTCCTTCTCAGACGCTCCCTTTCATCTGAGCTATTCTGGACTCAGTGCAGTTTCGGGTCTATCCTCACGAGCAGCGAGTCCAGGATATTCAGGTTATGATTCCGATGTTTTGGCCTCTATCCTGGATTTCGGTGAGACTGACTCTGAGGCTGTTGGGCCTCATGGCCTCCTGCATTCTGTTGGGAAAGCATTCCACGTGGCGTATGCGAGCTCTGCAGTGGGACTTGAAGTTCCAGTGGGCACAGCATCAGGGAAATCTCTCTGATGTGGCTCAGATCTCAGAAGGAACTGCGAAAGATCTGCATTGGTGGTTGACGAACCGCGAATGAGTCAACGGCAGACCCCTTTCCCTTCCCCAACCAGATCTCACAGTCGTGAGAGATGTCACTTCTGGGATGGGGCGGCCATCTGGGAGCGGTGGAGATTAGGGGACACTGGTCTCTGGCGGAGTCGGGCTCCACATAAATTTGTTGGAGCTCTGAGCGATTCGATTGGCATTGAAAGAATTTCTTCCCTCTGTCAAGGGGAAGTTAGTGCAGATGTTCACGGACGACACCACTGACGTGGTACTGCAACAAGCAGGACGGGGTGGGGTGGTGGACCCTTTGTCGGGAGGCCCTGCGTCTCTGGACATGGCTGGAACAGCAGGGCATACCCTGGTGGTTCAACACCTGGCAGGTTCTCTGAACGCCAGGGCGGACAAACTCAGCCTTTTAATGCCTAGCGGATCACAAATGGTGTCTCCAGTCGAAGGTGGCGCAAGGTCTCTTTCAGCAGTTGGGAGAACCTTGATTAGATTTGTTCGCCTCCGAAGAGAATGTGCAGTGTCAGCAGTACTGCGCGCTGGAGTTTCCACAGTAGCTATCGCTCGGCAACACTTTTCGTCACAAGTGGAGCTCAAGCCTGCTGTACGCCTTTCCGCCCATACCACTCCTGCCCAGGGTTCTGAAGAAGATCAGCAGCGAACGGGCCCAGGTCATTCTTATGGCTCCGGACTGGGTGAGGAGAGTCTCTTATCCAGAGCTTTTGAAGATGAGCATCGATCCTCCGATCAGGCTGCCCCTTCGGGAGGATCTTCTGTCGCAGCAGCAGGGGAGGGTTCTGCACCCGAACCTGTCAACTCTGCGCCTCCATGTGTGGAGATTGAGCAGCGGCAGTGGATGGCTTTTGACCTTCCTTCCGAAGTATGCAACATTATTTTGGTGGCCAGGCGGCCCTCCACTAAGAGGGTATACGCCTGCCGTTGGCAGAAATTTGTATTATACTGTACAGAACGGTCTATTTACCCTCTTTCTGCTTCTCTTTCCACTGTTCTTTTATTCATTCTGACCCTTGCCCGGCAGGGCTGTGCTTTGGGAACTCTCGAGGGTTACCTTTCTGCTCTGTCTGCATTTTTGCGGCTGCCAGACCAGCCCTCTCTCTTTAAGTCTCCGATTGTACACAGGTTGTTAAAAGGGCTGGCTCACTTGCTTCCACCCACGCCCTTTGTTATGCCACAGTGGGACCTTAATTTAATCCTCACCTACCTAATTTGCGCTGCCTTCGAGCCTATACATAACTGTCTCCTCCGGCTGTTGACCATTAAATCAGCCTTTTTAGGGTGAGTGAGTTGCAGGCGTTATCTTGCACGCCTCCCTATCTGATGTCTTTTTCGCACCAGGGCTTCTTTTTATTACCGAAGGTTGTGACCCCATTCCATCTGGGTCAATCCATCACGTTGCCCACCTTCTTTGCTCCCCCTCTAAAGATGAGGAGCGTCTCCACCGACGGACCGAAAAAGAGCGTTGCCGTTCTACCTTGACCGTACAAAAGAGTTCTGGGTGTACGACCAACTCTTTGTGGAGTATGTGGGGGCTAAAAAGGGTTGGGCAGTGCAGAAAAGGACCATCTCTCGCTTGGTCGTTCTCTGCATCAAGATCTGCTATGCCCTGGCATAGAAGCAGCCCCCTGAGGGATTAAGGGCCCATTCTACCAGGTGAAAGGTTGCGACTACGGCCTTGGCTCGGGTTGTCCCAGTCCTGGACATCTATCGGGCAACAACTTGGGGATCTTTGCACACGTTTGCCAAACACTACTGCCTGGACAGTCTGGTCCGCAGGGACAGGCATTTTGCCCGTTTCGTCCTGCAGGACTTCCTATTTTGAGGTATTAGTCCACAACCCACCGCCTGGATGGTATGGCTCGGGTATCTAATTCAAAGGTAAGGAATCTACAGCTAGAAGTCTCTATCAGATGAACAAGTTCTCCAGTATTGTATCTTTTATAGATTCACATGCTTGAATCTTCCCCGTTGTCATGGTGGGAGTCCCACGGTAACAGTAGAAATAGTAGTACTGAATACATTACATGGACCTCCATAGAGAGAAAATTCAATTGAGCACTCTATCAACCTCATTTTATAACATCCAAAGTTCAGCCAATCACAGCAGAGACCCCAGAGTAACCCTCTCCATAGAGCCACCACACCTTAGATTTCTTACCGCACGTCGTGTGATTGGGAGTCTCTCTGAGCTCTGCTCAGTGACAGTTGGATTTTTCAACTTTTGACCTCCAGCTTCCAGCTCAAGGTATTCCTTTCTGTGACTTTCACAATGCCAGATAAAAAAGGGTTGTTTAGGCCCCGTAAAACTTTGGGAAATCTAGACTTTTCTCAGAAGATCCCCACAAGCAATGTCTCTATTGCCTCTACCCTGACCATAAACCCAGGGAAAGCAAATACTGCCGAATCTTCTTAGCCAAGACCCTCAAGGATAGGGAAGGAAGACTGCTCCTCTGGCTCCAGAAGAAAAAAGCTGTTTCTGAATCTGGCTCTGACACTGAGGAAAAGCCCCATTCTTCCTCCAGGAAAAAAAAGAAGGCAGCTCCTCTTCTCACCAAGGGGACTCCAAGAGATCTAAATCACAGGAGCAGGAAAAATCTGAGGAAAAACGCCACAGAAAACAGGTAGAAGGAACTCTAAAATCATCTTCTGCTCCAGTCTCTGCTTCTCTGACTCCTGTGAGAGATCTTCCTTCTCGTCCGTCGACGGCGTCATCGACGAGGGCTATGACTGTCGGTAGACCTGAGGTGATTTCTTCGCCGTCGACGGCTTCTACAGCGACGGCGACAACGTCGACTTTCACAACATTCTCCGTCTACGCCACTCCGTCGACAACGCTGTCCTCCTTTCCGCCGATGGTGGTGGTATCAGCGTCGACACCGTCGATGGCACCGTCGATGGGAGAAAAAATCCATTTGGGACCTTCAAAAATACAGGATTTTTCAAAAATATCCCCATTGCCTCTAGCACATTTGCTTGACTTTCAGGAGTCTGAGGATGATAGGATGTTTGGCCCTGCGTATAGTCCTTCTCAACTAAGTGTTAAGTGTCAAGACTGTGATGACAATGAGGACTTAGAGGACATTAATCCTTCCTCTTACCTTGCAGGAGAGTATTCATTCACTGATACGGCTACTGTACAACAGCCAGAATCTTTTCAAGACCGTTATCCCTATGATGAAGAGGATCCTCGCCATTTTAGGGAACCATCTATTAACGCTCCAGTATTGTTGGTAACAGACTTGCGTCACATGCTAAGTGATTACTACAGACGCTTTCCCGAGGCGAATGCTCTGCAACATCCTCCGCCTCCTCAACATGCTCCTGTAGAACACGCAGGACAAGTAACACCTAGGCCCATAAGGGAAAAGGTTTTGCCTTCTCCTATTGTTATTCCTGACGATTCCCAAAATGTGGACCAACAACAGGTAGAGGAAGGAGAGATACACACTGGTGTTGACACCCAGGACGAATGGGATGATTACATAGTTCCCACGCCATCATCTCCTATCCCTCCTCCTGCAGATTCTCCCCCTGCTGACATCGGGAGCTTTCATGACCTACTAGAACGTGCCTCGAAGCGCTTTGATCTACCTATGCCGTTAAACCACATGAGTGTTTCTTGTGTGACTTTAAGCCAGGCACTCAACGATCCATTAGGGCAATCCCCATAGTGGATTACTTATGGCAATAAGGTCTAAAACTGATGCGGACACCAGCTTCTATCCCAGTGGTAATTCCGAAACTGGACAAGAAGTACAAAGCCCCTGATAATTCACCCACATGCCTCATCGGTCATCCTAGACCGGATTCTGTAATCATGCAGGCCGCACAAAAAAGAGCTAAAAACCCAGCATCTCAGTGTTCTGCGCCTCTGGATAAAGGAGGACGCCGGCTGGATAACATCGGGAAGAGGTTTTCCTCTCTGGCGGCTACTTCTATAAGAGCCTCCAACGCTATGGCTATTCTGGGAAGATACGACCGACAGATGTGGTCGGACATCTCTTTGCTTTTAGAACATCTTCCTGAAGATAAGAAAAAGGAAGCAAAGGATATCTCATCAGAAGGAGAAAGGGCCTCCACTGAAATTATAGAGATTGCTACGGATATCTCTTCTACTTCATTTCGTCAAATGGCAGGAGCAGCGGTGCTGAGGCTTCAGGGGTGGCTGAAGGCGACTAGCTTCCATCCTGAGGTTCAGGCGAAGGTGCTAGATATGCCTTTTGATGGCGAATGTTTATTTGGCAGTCATATAGATGAAACCCTTCAGTCTATAAAGAAGGACACAGACACTGCTAAATCCTTAGCAACGTTACAACAACGTCGTTTCCAGTCCTTTCGGGCCAGAGTTTGAGTGCATTATGCACCCAGACCACAGTTTCTACAGCGGTTTCAACATTACCCTCAAAGCACCTATCTGAAAGAAACACGTTAGTTATAGATTCCTTACTTTAGAATTACCCCCAGGCGTCAGACTGGATCCGGAAAGTTTTCGTTACCAGTACCTCTGCGCGTCGGAAGGTGGCGTCGGTCGGCTCCGTGTCCGTCGTCTGCGTCGTGTTCGCCGGGATGATGTTGCGGCAGCTACTTAGACGCCGCCCTCGCGCTGACGTCAGTTCTTTCTTTTTCCGCGCCAGCCAGCGTAGATCCGGGAAGAGCGGTACCTCAGTCATTTTTTGACTAACTTTTTATCGACTTTTGTCAACGTCTTTTTTGAGTCTCTGATTCCGAAAGGTGCACGAGGGATGCCAGGATTCAAGGCCTGCGGTTCCTGTAGCCGACTGATGTCGGTGAAGGATCCGCACCGCATGTGTCTTTTCTGCCTGGAGCACGACCACGACCCAAAGTCGTGCTCCGACTGTCGGTTGTTGACGCCGAAGGCTTGGCGGGAGCGGTCCCGAAAGCTTCTTGAACGCCGACAGTCGGCTCCGCACCATTCGAGGTCCCGGTCGAGAGGGAGGTTGAGGGACCGGTCGCGGAGCCACCACCATTCAGGATCGAAGTCTTCGCACTCGGGGTCGGGTAAGTCGAAGCACAAAAAGAAGTCGAAGAAGCATCGTCGCTCTTCGACTTCTCCTCGTCGGTTGGCTGACCCGACGAGGCCCGCGGGTGGTGCCCCTCCCGCGGCTCCGCGTGCGGAGCCCGCAGAGTCGACTCCGGGTTTCCCTCCCTTCCCGGGACCCGGGGCGACTCCCGCCCAGCTTCGTACGTTCTACGAGGCGATGCATGCCATCTTAGGGCGGCCCGAACCCGCCGGCGCGCCTTCGGGCCCCGCGGACTCGGCTGGGGGGCCGGGACCTTCATTGCCGGTGGCCCCGGCGTCGCAGGCCCCCCTTGGATCCAGATCTGGATCGGCGCCGGTTGACCTTATTACACCTCTGCTGGCACCGCTTCCGACGGCACCACTACCGCGCACGGCGCCGGTCGGCCCCCCGGCCGGCATCGACCCCGACCTCCTTCCAGATGAAGACACGGAGCCGGACCGGCGTCAACCAACGCCGGGCGGGATTTTTGTGCCCCTGTTCACTCCTGGAGTCCCTTTTAGGGCAGATTGGCACCCAGGGGACGAGGAGGAGGAGGAGGATTGGGAGGGGTCAGGTGACCCTTTAACAGAACAGCTGGAACAGGACTGGAGAGAGGACCTGGGGGATGCCAGTGGTTTGGACACCTCGCCAGACCTTGGCATGCTGTCTCCTCCTACCGTGGCTACGGAGGAGGGAGCGTCTTACGCAGTGGTGTTGCGTAGGGCGGCCGAGGCTTTCAACCTCGAGCTTCCTACGGTGGCAGTCAGGACTAACCTCCTGAAAGAGGTACTTCAGCCGGCAGCGAACTCTTCGGAGCCCCTGCTGCCTTTTAATGAAGCTCTCTCGGACATCCTTTTGGGCACTTGGTCCAAGCTCACCACAGGGGCTCCTGTGGATAGGATGATTTCCCGACGCCACCGCCCGGCTCCGGGCGACCCCTTGTTCCTTTCCCAACACTCTTCCCCTGAGAGCTTGGTGGTCCAAGCCTCAATGTCCCAGAGCGCCTTCCCTACCGCAACCCCGGATAGGGAATCCAAGAAGCTGGATCACCTTGGGAAGAAGTTGTTTTCTTCCTCCAGCTTAGGGCTGCGGTCGGTGAACACTGCATGTCTCTTGCGCCGTCATTCCCACTTTGTGTGTGGGACACGGTGGCGCAAGTGCTGCCTCAGTGTCCGGAGGAGGCCCGGACCGTGCTCTCCCGTGCTGTTGCTGAAGGGAGAGATGCAGCTAAGTTCACCATTCGGTGTGGGCTGGATACCGCCGACTCACTGGGCAGAACGATTGCCACATCGGTGGCGATCAGACGCCACGCCTGGTTGAGGACGATTGGCTTTTCGGGGGATGTCCAGAACACTCTAATGGACATGCCTTTTGATGGCCGTCGTCTGTTCGGCGACAAGGCGGACAGTGCATTGACGCGTTTCAAGGACTCGCGGGTTACGGCCAAGTCCTTGGTTCTTTCCACCCTGCGTCCTGCACAATCGGCCTTTCGCCCCTTTCGTGGCCACGGAAGGGGTGCCCCACCACGTTCCCTTCAGAGCCACAGGCCTGCGCAGACCTTCTCATCCCAGCGCAGCCGGGGACGTGGGAACCAACGCCGTGGTTCTGGGGGCCAGTGGGCGGGCCAGTCCACCTCAGCCCCCTCCGCCGCAGCCTCCAAGCCCTCCTAGTCCGACATTTTAGGGCCATCAAACACCCGTGGGCGGCAGGATTTGCCATCACCTCCCCCACTGGTGTACCATCACGTCGGACAGTTGGGTTTTGCAAATAGTCCGAAGGGGCTACTCCCTCCATGCCACCCAAGTACCATCGCATATCGGAGGATCACATGTCCCTTCTCCAACAGGAAGTTGCGGCTCTCTTGGCCAAGGGAGCCATCGAGCGCGTTCCTGTCCCAGAAGTAGTTCGTGGTTGCTATTCCCACTACTTTCTGGTACCCAAGAAGGACAAAGGCCTGCGTCCTATCTTGGATCTCCGGAACGTCAACCGCTTCCTCCGGAAGGAGAAGTTCAAGATGTTGACCCTGGCTCAGGTCTTGTCTGCCCTCGACCCTGGAGACTGGATGGTAGCGTTGGACCTGCAGGACGCTTATTTTCACATCGCCGTCCTGCCGGCCCACCGCTGTTACCTGCGGTTCACGGTAGGCCACGAGCATTTTCAGTTCACCGTGCTCCCCTTTGGCCTTACCAGCGCCCCTTGGGTGTTCACGAAAGTGATGGCGGTGGTTGCAGCTCATCTGCGCAGATCAGGGGTTCCAGTCTTCCCCTATCTCGACGACTGGCTGTTGAAGGCGGGCTCGCCCCAGGCTGTCGTCTCCCATCTCCAGACTACGGCCGACCTCCTCCATTCGTTGGGTTCTCCATCAATGTGCCAAAGTCGCACCTGATTCCCTCCCAGAAGCTCCGCTTCATCGGAGCGGTTCTGGACACGACGCAGTTTCGGGTTTATCCTCCTGAACAGCGAGTCCGGGATATTCGGGCTATGATTCCGATCTTTCAGCCTCTATCCCGGGTTTCGGTCAGGAAGACCTTGAGACTGTTGGGACTCATGGCCTCCTGCATCCTGCTGGTCGATCATGCCAGGTGGCATATGCGGGCTCTGCAGTGGGCCCTGAAGTTCCAGTGGGCGCAGCATCAGGGGAACCTGTCCGATTGCATCCAGATCTCGGAGGGCACTGCACGATAATTGCAGTGGTGGCTCACGAACCAGGATTGGGGCAATGGCAGATCCCTCTCCCTTCCCCAACCAGAACACACTGTGGTGACAGATGCATCCCTTCTGGGATGGGGTGGCCACATGGGAGAGGCGGAGATCAGAGGCCGCTGGTCTCCGGCGGAGTCCGGGCTCCACATCAACCTTCTGGAGCTTCGGGCGATCCGTCTTGCACTTAAGGCATTCCTTCCCTCTGTCCGGGGAAGAGTGGTGCAGGTGTTCACGGACAAAACCACCGCCATGTGGTACTGCAACAAACAGGGCGGGGTGGGGTCGTGGACCCTATGTCAAGAGGCTCTGCGTCTCTGGACATGGCTGGAACATCAGGGCACATCTCTGGTGGTTCAACACCTGGCAGGTTCTCTGAACGCCAGGGCGGACGAGCTCAGCCGCAGGTGCATGCTCGATCACGAATAGCGTCTTCACTCGGAGGTGGTGCAAGGTCTCTTTCAGCAGTGGGGAGAGCCTTGGTTAGATCTATTCGCCACCGAAGAGAACGCGCAATGTCAGCAATTCTGCGCGTTGGAATTTCCAAGGCGGCACTCGCTAGGCGACACTTTTCGTCGCGAGTGGAGTTGCGGTCTTCTTTACGCCTTTCCGCCTATACCACTTCTGCCCAGAGTGCTGAAGAAGATCAGGCGCAACCGGGCCCAAGTCATTCTTGTGGCTCCGGATTGGGCACGAAGTGTATGGTATCCCGAGCAACTCAGTATGGCCATCGATCCTCCGATCCGTCTGCCTCTTCGGGAGGATCTTCTGCCGCAGCAGCAGGGGACGGTCCTCCACCCGAACCTGTCCAGCCTCCACCTCCTTGCGTGGAGATTGAACGGCCTGCCTCCCGAAGTCTGAGATGTCATCTTGGCCGCCAGGCGTCCCTCCACTAAGACGGTATACGCCTGCCGATGGAACAAATTTGTGGCATGGTGCACAGCAAAGGCTGTGGATCCCCTTTCTGCCCCTCTTTCTGAGGTTCTCTTGTTCCTCCTTTCTTTGGCCCAGCAGGGCTCTGCTCTGGGCACTCTCAAGGGCTATCTTTCGGCCATTTCTGCCTTTCTCCGGCTTCCTGATCAGCCTTCACTTTTCAAGTCCCCTGTTGTTAATCGTTTCCTGAAAGGCATAACTCATCTCTTTCCTCCTATTCCTTTCGTTATGCCTCATTGGGACTTGAACCTGGTCTTAACCTTTTTAATGTGTGCTCCCTTTGAGCCACTTCATAACTGTCCTCTTCGTCTCTTGACGCTTAAGACTGCTTTCCTGGTGGCCATCACTTCTGCTAGAAGGGTGAGTGAGCTCCAGGCTCTCTTCTAAGCCTCCATTTCTAGCTATGCATCCGGACAAAGTTGTCCTACGCACTCGCCCATCCTTTCTTCCAAAGGTGGTTACATCTTTTCATATTGGCCAAACCATCACTTTGCCCACCTTCTTTCCGCCTCCGCACCCTTCGAGAGAAGAAGAGAGGCTCCACCGTCTGGACCCAAAACGTGCGCTCTCTTTTTACCTAGACCGCACGAAACAGTTCCTGGTGGATGACCAACTCTTTGTTGGCTATGTGGGCGCCAAGAAAGGTCGATCTGTACACAAGCGGACCATCTCCAGGTGGGTCGTCTGGTGTATCAAGGCCTGTTACTCTTTGGCTAAAAAGGAGCCTCCAGTGGGGTTGCGTACCCATTCCACCAGGGCGATGGCAGCCACCACTGCTTTGGGACGGGGAGTTCCTCTAAGCGACATCTGTCAGGCAGCTACGTGGGCATGGCTGCACACGTTCACTAAGCACTACTGCCTGGACAGCCAAGTCCGGAGAGATGGCTTCTTTGGCCGTTCTGTTCTCCAGGACTTTCTGGTGTGATCTTGGTTCGCAGACCCACCACCGGGGTTGTTATTGCTGGGGTATCTATTCTAAGGTAAGGAATCTATAACTAACGTGTTTCTTTCAGATGAACAAGTTACTTACCTTCGGTAACGATATATCTGTAAGAAACATTAGTTAGTTATAGATTCCTTACCGCCCCACCCATCCTCCCCGTTCTGCGAACTGATTTCTAGGGTTAAGGACATCCTTTCAGGGCCCTAGTTTTGTGCACCAGTGGTCAGTGTCTTGCATGGCTCTGCGTTTCTGGCGCGGAAAGTCGTGTACAGAACTGACGTCAGCGCGCGAGGGCGGCGTCTAAGTAGCTGCCGCGACGTCATCCCGGCGAACACGACGCCGATGACGGACTCTGAGCCGACCGACGCCACCTTCCGACGCGCAGGGTTACTGCTAACGAAAACTTTCCGGATCCAGTCTGACGCCTGGTGGTAATTCTAAGGTAAGGAATCTATAACTAACTAATGTTTCTTACAGATATATCGTTACCGAAGGTAAGTAACTTGTTCATCAGGCGAACAATCAACCTTTCAGGTCCAGCACTGCATCATCCTATTCACGACCCACTGGTCGGAAAAGGCAGCAATCTGCCGGAAGATCGCAGGATTCAAACAAGCGGCAATGAGTTTCACCAGGCCCCTGCCACTAAAGTCCCACAACAATTCGAACCAACCTGCTCAAACTTCTTACAAAATTGGATGTCCATCTCGCCGGACAAATGGGTTTTGGATGTCTTCCGTCACGGTCACACCCTAGAGTTTGTACAGTATCCTCCAACTACTCCTCTTCTTAAGGTACCACATCGTCATCTACCAGATCTCAAGAGGGAAATAAAAACTCTTCTTTCCAAATGCGCCATGGAAAAGGTATCCTTACATCAGAGCAATCAGGGGTTTTATTCCCACTTCTTCTTAATCAAAAAGAAGACAGGAAAATGGAGGCAGGTCTTGGACCTCTGGTTACTGAACAAATTCATCAAAAACCAATCTTTCAAGATGTTGTCTCTGCAGGAAATCCTTCTTCTTATGGAAAAAGGGGATTATCTGTCATCTCTCCATCTTCTCGATGCGTATTTTCACATCCCCATTCATCCCAAGCATCGAAGATATCTCAGGTTCGAAGTGGCAGGGTGCCATTATCAGTTCAGAGTGCTTCCCTTCGGTTTGAAGTCAGCCCCCAGGGTCTTCACCAAATGCATGGCTCCGATAGCTGCCTTTCTGAGACGTTCAGGTCACCAGGTATTCCCTTACCTGAACGATTGGTTAATAAAAGCTCCTTCGTTTCAGGCAGCCAGGAACTCTACTCAAACTTGCCGGAATCTTTTCCAGTCTCTGGGTCTTCACCTTCCAACTCTCTGACTTTCCTAGGAGCTCGCATCAATACAAATCTCGGCAAAGCCTTTCCGACTCCCGAAAGGGTCTTGCGTCTCCAGGAGATGACATGCCTCCTATCATCAAAAAGGTTCGTTTCTGTCAGAAAGTAGAAATCTATGCTGGGGATGATGTCCTCATGCATTCAACTAATTCCCAATTGCTGTCTTCGTATGCGCCCACTGCAGGAGCAACTGGACACTCAATGGGTTCAATCCAAGGGGTCATTCAACGACATGATCCAAATCTCGACGACTATGAAAGCTGCAATGTCTTGGTGAAGGACCAAGGAAAACCTTACTCAGAGTATGTCTTAAATTCACGCAACTCCTCAGTTTGTGATGACGTCGGATGTGTCCATGGAGGGCTGGGGAGCTCACCTTCAGGAGCTACAGGTGCACGGGAAATGGTCCAAACAGGAATCGAAATGTCACATAAACCTTCTAGAGTTAAGAGCGGTGTTCTTGGGCCTGAAAGCGTTCTTGCCTCGGATTCGGGGATCTTGAGTTCTAGTCCGGACGGACAACACCACCACCATGTTCTATATCCAGAAACTGGGTGGCACGAGATCTCAGGCTGTCTCTCTTCAAGCGCAAAAGATTTGGGAATGGCTTCTCCTCAATCAAATTTCACTTCGGGTGGAGCATGTGCCTGGGTCCACAATCAGTGGGCCGACTCTCTCAGCAGGGTGTCAAAACAGTGCCACGAATGGGAGCTCAACGACCAGATGTTGCAGATAGTCTTTCGGTCTTGGCGCTCCCCAACATTAGATCTGTTCGCTACTTACCTCAACAAAAAGTGCACCTTTTACGCAAGCAGGACTCCTCAGCCGGGATCGTGGGGAGACGCGTTTCTGCTCTCCTGGACAGGAAAATTTGCCTACACCTTCCCCCCCGTTTCCTCTCATTCCTCGAGTTCTCCAAAAAATGAAATGGGAGCCGTGCTGCATCATTCTCATCGCTCCCGGGTAGGCAAGCCAATTTTGGTTCACAGAGCTACTTCGCCTATCAGAGTGCACTCTGATTCTCTTTCCTCCAAGGGAGGATCTTCTTTACATGGACAAGGGGCAAGTGATTCATCCTCAAATTCCCTCTCTTCACTTATCGGCTTGGCTCCTCACTTCATTGAACTTGGGAATTTGAACATACCCAATGTTTGCAAAGCAATTTTACAAAATTCTCGTGCTCCTTCCACGCTCAAATGTTACTCTGCAAAATGGAAAAGGTTCTGCATGTGGTGCAGCACTCATTCTTTACATCCACTTTCATCCACACCGGAACAAGTATTACCCTATCTCTTGCACATAGCCAAGGTGGGACTCTCACATTCTTCCATTAAGATCCACCTTGCTGCGATTTCTAGATACAGACGACATCTGGATCAATCTTCGTTGTGGTCTCATAGACTTATTAAGGAATTTCTGAAAGGCCTTGCCAGGACCTACCCTCCGGTGAAATCCCCTCCAGTGCTGTGGCAATTAAATATGGTCCTGTCACAACTAATGCGTTCCCCATTTGAACCTATACACAAATGTAACTTAAAATTTCTCTCTTGGAAGGTGGCCTTTCTCTTGGCCATTACGTCAGCCAGACTTATCAGCGAAATTCAGGCATTCACTATAAAGGAACCATTTCTTCAATTTCTAGCAGACAGGGTTATTCTATGTACGAATCCTTCTTTCATACCAAAAGTACCATTGTCTTATCACCTCAACAAGCCTATAATTCTGCCTAAATTTTTTCCAAATCTGTCCTCGGTGACGGAAAAATCTCTCCATTCTCTGGACATCAAACGCTGTTTAAAATTTTATCTACAAAGGACAAAATCCTTTCGTAGGTCTTCTTAACTGCTGGATTCTTACTCTGTTCCGTTTCGTATAGAGGCTCTAATATAGACGCGTTCATATATGCCGTATATGGTCATATTCGCATATGCCCTATTATGGTTATACTCGTAGATGCCCTATTATGGTCATGATCGTCTATGCCCTATTATAGTCATGATCTTCTATGCCCTAATATAGGCATGATCTTTCACCTACATTAGTTCCCTACAGTACACAACGAACTCTGAGGGATGGACGTTATCTAGTCTGTGGTTAGAACACTGCAAGGTCTTTCCTGAACACAGGCCTACAATGTACTCATAAATTATGCATGAGCATTCACCAGCTACATCTCCCGCATAATATGTATGTACAAAGTTCACCCCTGACGTCTTCCTCATGTCTAACAAAGACCAATACAAACCATACTGAGGGACGAGACACTTTAGGGTATAAATACACCACATCTTGCCATGGTAAGATCGAGGGAACCAAGACTTCCATGCTGACACACTGACCAGAGATGCTGAGGATCCTGCATGCAGTCGCTCCAGCTGACAGCGGTCTAACACAGCCCTTGCGGGGTGTCCAACTCGAGACCAGGACGGGGTCCCACACTCTCTCTATTCAGGTATGGGGGTTTGACTAAATCCTAGAGGGATTCTTGGCTATTAGGCTTTTAGACCTACACATATGCTAGGTACACTCAGGTACATCTAGTTAGGCATCGTAGGAGTACGAGCACTTTCATAATGCTTTTTATATTCATGCATGTATTCATGATTATTGCAATATGGTAGAACTGTTCTATCCCTTCACTTTTATCGTACTGCTGATAATATATCTCTGCTATTGTCTGCTGATTGCTGCAGCACATATATTTTACACTAGAATAACAACTGTTCAATAAATACTTATTGAAATGCCCAGACTGTTTATTCTGTGTAACTCTCTGAGACAAACCGAATAAGTAAGCACGAGTGACTGAGCGAAAAGTAGTACATTGTTTCCACGATTCTGGGGAATCAGGGTTGTCATGGTCTAAGGTTGCCAGGAACTAATCTCTCCCCGATAAGAGGAGATTCTAGTGGCACTGTGAGCTAGCTAATGCAAATCCGGCTAACATAGACGGTGGGGGTGCACAGAGTCAGTCTAACACCAAGCCCACGGTTTATGTTATCCAAACGCGCAGGTCCTGCAGGCGTACTATAGGAACTACACGACATGGCGCCTCCAACGTTGGTTGGGTACTTATTTAACAGTAGAATCTGAGTAGTTCAGTCGTGCTATTCTCAGAGAACCTACTCACAAAACGCCAGAGACGTGTGGAGTGGGTGGGCACAAACTTCGCCACAGCTGAGTAGGCGAGATATCCTATTTATCGGCTGTTGGTTAATCAAGCTTGAAGGACATTTAGTTCCTAAATTGTGCATAAACCTTTAACTAAGTTCTCTTGGAAAGCTTTTCTTTTCAAAATGACTGAGAGCGATGAAGAAAGAGTAAATCTGCAGTTCTCAGCCGGAGAACCACCCGAAAATGCAATTGAAATTGCACCTAAATTCAGACATACGCTCACCATGAAACTATTAAAAAATGGTTTACCACCAAGGGGTGGCGTAGTAGCTCTCGTGATTAAGGCACACAAATCAAATAAAACAGAGGTATTCTATTCATGGGTTACATTCCCAGCAGCAGATGCTGTAACAAAGACATTTCACTACTACATAGAAGGAGATGCACCAGAGGAATACTGTCCATTTGACGACATAGAGATTCCACTCACGTACCAGGAACACTTATACTGGTTTAAAGGCGCCCTACCCCATTTAAGAGCAAGAGTAAGACTAGGCCCGCTCGGAGGAGACGGGGCCACATGGCCAATACTAGAGGCTTACACACCGCATCCTGACATTGGCACAATGACACAGCCAGAATTACTCATACAACACAGAGATTTATTTAAAATCTACAGGAACTTGACACAATTCGTCATGAGGACTCTCACAGTTCAACCAACAGTTGCAACAAACGGGACCCAATTCCAGGGTACAGCAACTAAAATTACTCCTCAAACATTACACGTGGTAATGGGCAAAATGCCCGCAAAACGCAAACAAATACCATTCTGGATAGCTCAGAAAATAACTCAGCTTGAGGCAGTATTCCCGAATACTACCACCTATGATAAACACAGAATTCTAACAATCTGCTTGCCCATGGGGATCACACCACAAGTAGAGGACTGCACCTCTTGGGGTTCAGTCTTTGCTGTCATATATACCAGCACACATGGTATCCCGTCATTAGCAGTAGTACCTGACGTATTAAGACAGATACAAAATGAGTATGGAGCAGAACCTGCCCTAAACTTAGGGATGAAGTTACTAAACAACTTTGATCAGGTATCAGCCATAATACTAGCTAACATTAAGGGGGAAGCAGCTTCAGTGGCGATCCGCCAACGCCTAAGGGAGTTCAGTCCAATAGATCAACAACACGAACTACCCAAAATAATTGAAACTGCATATGCAGAACTAGGCAGAGACAGTCTAGGTGGGAAAGCACTAAAACCACAACTGGTGGGCAGTCCTGAAAAGGACACTACAAAGCAGACACCTACTTCTTCTAAAAAGAAGTGGGAAAATAAAAAACAACAAAAGTCTAAAGACAACAGATCTCAATCACGAGGCAGGTCTCCTCAACAGGAGCCCTGTGAAAGGAGGTATAACCTCAGGAATAGGGATAATATTAAAAAACCTGACGGGTATCAGGATACTGATGCACGTTCCTCTCGTTCCTTTCAGGGTTCGTCAAGAAACTCCGAGAGGGAAGGACGGTCAGAACACAGACAAGAGGAACGTACAACGTCCAGAGATACGCAACACGCTGCGGACTACGCACCTAAAAAAGAAGAAAAACAAAAACCTCAGTTCAAAAAGAAGAAGGTAGCAGGTCTCAAGATCAGACATGCCCAGAATTCTGAGGACACAGCTTCTGAACGGGGAATGGGCTCTGACGATGCTAGATAGCGCGGCAGAAGTAACGATAGCTCGCCAGAACCTGAAGGAATTTCTGGTGACAGCGGAGTTGAGTGAGTATATCACGGTGGAAACACCTGATACTCGGGTTAGTGTCCCACATAAGTTACATGAGATAACACTCCGGATGGAGGGGGACAAGCCCAGGAATATTAAAGGTCTATTTTGGGAAAAGTTGTCATCTGGATATGACATCCTATTAGCAGAGCAAGACTGGCCTCCAGCATTCGTCATGGAGTGCCCTAAGGGAGAAAAGGTAATTTTTCCAGCATTTTCCGACCTCGTTCCCATACATTTAAAACATGCATATGCGCAGGAGTGGGCGGTTGCCCTAGCTCCAGCATTGTACAAAAATCATGCTGGTTGGGATGAGGATTTAACCCACCACGTGATCCTGTTAAAAGTTTCCCCTAATGCTCAACGGCAATACTCTATAAAGCAGGAAGCTAAAAAACAAGTCGGGGAGATCCTAGATCAACTAGAATACCAGGGTGTGATAGAAAATTGCACCTCACCAATGAACAATCCTTTGTTTCCCGTATCAAAACCCGACAACACATATCGTCTAGTTTTAGATTACAGACATTTAAACACCTGCACAAAGACATTTGCAGTACAAAATGCACACAGTGCCACATTAATGAATAACATTGTGCGACAAAAATACAAAACAACACTTGATATCTCAAACGGATTTTTCTGCCAAAATATAGCGCCTGAAAGCAGGTATCTGACCGCATTCTCAGCGCTAGGATCTCAACGGCAATTTTGTCGACTCCCCCAAGGGTATAAGAATAGCCCGGGGTTGTTTTCAGCAAGGGTAACAGAGTTACTCCAAAATTTGGATGAAGAACCATTATCCTATGTGGATGATATTTATCTGACGGACGATGACTTACCGAGGCACTTGACCAGGGTGAGCACCATTATTATGGGATTCGCCTCTGAGGGCTATAAATTTAATTTCAAAAAATCAAAAATTGCCCATCTCAATGTCCTATTTTTAGGATATGATCTGTCAAGTGAAGGAAAAAGCCTAGCAGCTAACTTTTTAGAAAAGTGTGCGCTGCTCCAACCTCCAAAATCATTAAAGAATTTACAATCAATTCTGGGATTCCTAAACTTTGGCCGAACATACATTTTGGATTACGCAGAAAGAGTAAAACCTTTCTACGACTTAATAAAACCTGATTTTTCAGTCAGACAATGGGCGCAGGAACATACAAACATCCTACGTTCACTACAGGAAGACATGATAGCTTCAAAACATTTACAGACACGCGTAAACGCACGCAACTTAGTGATCCGAGTAATAGCGGGTCAATGCGGGTACACTTATTTAACTTTCAATGAAGACGAAACGGTACCAATCGCATACAAATCACACCTGTACATAAACGCAGAGATGCGTTTCACTTCAACAGAAAAAAATCCTGACAGCAGTGCAGACCGCTGTAGCAAGAGAAAGAGCTCTGGCTCAGGGAAAACGCATAATAGTCGTGACCCCAGTACCAGCCTTAGAGGCTGTTACCAAGGCTAGCATTCCAAGCCTTACATCCCAGATGGATACAATGGGCTAATTCTCTTACTGCAACGGATGTTGAATACAGATTTGATCCAAGTTTAAAAACACAAGCATTTCTGCAAACGAACAAGAAAATCCTCTACCAAATGAGATTTTGCCTCTAGATCAGTATGAATACATTATTTACACTGACGGATCTGCTCAACCAGCCATAGGGAGTAAGCAAGCTTACAGCGCGGCGTGTGCAATCGTTAAAGGTCGCATGCGCGATGGAAAGTTCCATCCCAGTTGCACTAAAACGCAATCTCTAGGAGACTGCACGGCTCAGTTAGCAGAATTAAAAGCACTGATACTGGCACTTGTAAATACGGAACACGAATTCCCCACACTAATTGTGTGTGATTCCTTTTACTGTGTACAGTCGTACAATGAATATTTACATCATTGGGAACAAAACGGGTTTAAAGACGCAAAAGGTGGCACAATTAAACATAAATTGCTATGGGAACAGGTAGTGGAGTTGAGAAACGAACTAACAAGGGCTCACGTGATACATACACTGAGTCATCAGCGTGATGGCGTTCACGTTGAAGGGAATTCATTGGCTGATGAAGCCGCAAAGGGGGCTGTACGTACAGCGTCCGTAGCTGCAATCACTCGTTCAAAAACGAGAATAGACAGCGAGATTTTGGTAGCCGTCAATGCTTCACGCAAGGGCAGCACAGCAGTACCTAAAAAATTTCCACTCAAGTACTCCTACAAGTTAGATGCACAAAACATTCCATGTGCTCAGATTCCTGGAGTGGGGGATAGAGTAATACCAAATATGGATCGTAGGCAAGGCTTAATTCTAGCAGCACACGAGGGTTTGGGTTCTGCGCATACAGGCGTTACAGTGACTATTTCTTTACTGAAACAGCACTACTGGTGGCCAGGGTTAACAAAGCAGACCAAAGACTATGTCTTGAAATGCGACATCTGCCAGCAGATGAAAGGCTCCACCGTAACACGCCCAGCGCAGACACCATTACTAAAATCAGACAAACCTCTCGCATGAGTATATTTGGACCACTGCGGACCCCTACAATCGGACGGGGCCAAGAAATATATCATGGTTGCAGTGGATTCCTGTTCTAGATTCCTATGGGTCTGGCCCCAGCGCTCGGCTGACGCTCGAACTGTTATAAAAGATTTGCGAGTCTTTATCGTCACATACGCAGTTGGCACGTTACATTCTGACCGTGGCCCGGCGTTTAGCTCTAGGGCTTACAAAGAGGCCATGGAAGGAATGGGCGTAGCATTGCGGTACTCCTCTCCGTACCATCCTGAGGGAAATTCTGTTGTGGAGAGGAAAAACCGTGACTTAAAGCAATCTGTAACAGCTAGGGTATTAGGCAAGGGCGGTAGATGGGTCGATCACTTATATGGGGTGCAAAGAGCCCTGAATAATCAGCCAAGAAGCTCTCTAGGGGCTGTCACTCCTTACGAGGTCCTATTTGGGACAAGAATGTGGGTACCTGATCTTGATTGTGAAGGCACAGTGGCGGATGAAAAACCATTTGATATCCATGATCGTTTGGCTGTTTTACAGGATCTAAATTAATCCAGGACACAACAAAGCAACGTCCATTTAAAACAGACCGCCACTGAGGAAGTCAAGGCAGTAACGGCAAGACCTGTCTGGATCCCAAAAGTTGGGGATCTGGTCAGAGAGAAGATTGCAGACAAGAAAGAATTCGGACCATCCTACAGAACAGCTGTACCGGTCCTAGCAATCCAAGGCACGAGAACTGTACTTCTGCCGCCTCTTGCTGGGAAAAAGGAGAAAAGATTTGTCTTGATCGACTTAATCAAACCACACTATGTGGCCGATACTAAACAGTAGGCCTCGTGGACTCCACAGTAGCAGACACCCTCCTCTCGCTACAATCCAAGAAGTCCAAACAGAAAGACTCATCACATTTGAAGAGCCACCTGTACGGATTGAAGGACTAAGCAACAATGCTATGGAACTCGTTCCACTTCAACAAGAAGAAAATCAACTTAACAACCAAGTTACAATAAGACCGACTACAGACGTCAACGTCAACATGCCTCCTCAAGAGCAAAATCCGATTTCAACAAATCCCGATGCAATTCCAACAATTGATCGAACTGCTTCTGGCTATTTCATGAACTTTGATACGTTTTCACTGGATCCAAGCGAGCCGGAAACGACGCCAGCCAAAAAATCACTCAAACAGAAACTCACTGACTTTTTGAACTTTTTTTAGAAAGACTTACCTGGTGTCACCTTGGATTGAACTATGGTACATCACTGGGATTTTATTTTTTCTTTTCTGGCTAGGTTTAATAATAACTTTTAGTATGCTTATTAATGGACGATACCTCCAGCAGAGCTCTACAGCCCAAAGAGTCAATTTGATTTTAAAACCACACCAGTCTTCACATCGTGAACCAAGAGACTTGTCTTCAGTGAACATCACAGCAGTTCCTATACCGGACGGTATAGTATGGGACAAGATTGATTATGATATATTCGGTCCGACTGAACTTTTAAAGCTTATACATTTTATTTAAAATTTCTTTAAGTGATATCATTACCTCCAGTACATTTTCTGATGATTGGGACACTGAAACTGTGAACAATATGATGTCTGATTTAGAAAAAACTGCAGCATTTCCGAACAATGAAATGTTAGAAGGTACTTCAGACTATGATACATTGTACTGTTACCAACACTATGCTCATCATTTCTTGCACAAATCCATATCACCTAGAAATGTATTTGAATACCACCAGTGGGAACACTGCCCAACACCGCCAAAAGGTAGTTCGCAAACTTTTGCACAGAAATTCATACTTTTCAGTGTTCAACACATCTGACCCGAAGTCATTTTATTACAAAGTGGCAAAAACATCAGCACAGAAAATTATGTTGACTAACACCAAACAGATTTACTCTGCTTCCTTTATGGCCCAATTGTCTAGACAGGGTTTTGACCTATGGAAGGACACTATAGATTCAAAATCAATCTGGGGTTCTAGGGACTGGCAGGTCCAGGGAACAGAAGCGCTTTTCAGAGCATGCCTCATTCCACAGCAGATGATATTTCTAAATGAAACTGTACAACAGACATCCTGTCTTGGACTAGCCAAGAACAAGGAAATTAACTCGCCTGGGTTTCCAGCACCATCACAGATGGGTGGGGGGCAGAATTCAACTACACATGGGGTAGGATTAGATGACATTCTCCAGTACAACAGGTCAGATCCCAATTGGACAGAATGGCTGATTTGGCCCATTGACACGAACACATGTCAACAGAGATTCCTAGGTATAACCGAGGGGTTTAGTATCAGTAGGCCAGATACACGCTATGTACAAAGACAACACCCAGGGGTAGTGACATCCTATAGTGTTGGGAAGTTGCGCCTTGATTGGCTAGAGACCTCAACACTCACAGAAGTAAAACATCACTTGACTTTACTCGCACCTGATGTAGACCTTAGGGATTTCCTACTAGGCCCAAGGAAAACACGTCAGAGACGTTTCATATATGCTGGCATTTATGCCTACTATAAGGAAAACTGGAAAATATCCCAACAGGAGGCCGCAGAAAGGATACGAGAAATAGACCGTATTAACTTGGAGAAGGCATTAGCTGTAGTGGATAATGGGTTAACAACTTTGACCTTCAGGATTTACTCCTTAGGCAACATTGTGTCTTCGGCAATCGACATATTAGAACAAGATCTGGCCTTGTTACAACACGGGCAATCCCAATTACGTTCTATTATGATGTTAAGCTGGACGTGCAATCTCTGCGTGCAGGCTATGTGCCCTGGCGTTTTATAAACATCACGTCTCTGTTTTCAGAATACAATCTAACTGATAAACAGACAGAAATGGCAAAAAGGGGAGCCAAATATACAATGCTGCGTATTGAGAAACTGGAAAAGTTACCATTCACTGTAGCCGAATTACCATCAACTGAATGGCTAATTCAGGGCCAAATCACTCTGCCGGTCACTACGTTTGGAGTTTCAATATTGCCTTGAGCAAAGGCAGGCAAATATGAAAAAATGGGTAAGGGGTACATTAAGGAAACTTGGGAGTTACCATATAGATATCGATGCCGGAATGGGGATCGAGAAGTGTATCTGAGTGGTACAAACTGCAAGATCGCTTTAAGCGGCTCTCTCATGTGTCAGGATATTTCTCTACACAGAGCATGTAGTGGTTCGGTAGTGAATCTATCTTGTCACATGTCAGGGACCCCAGCAGCCATGATCACGCCGGTTTTCCCGCTGCTCTCGAATGGGAGTTACTTGATGCTAAACGATCAAGGTTGCTGTGGGATGCTTCCGGGTGTCGCCTATCTGGTCACTGTTAACTCCAGGGTTACTTGCTGTATGCAAGTATTGTTTCCGCCACTGAACACAGTCAGGGAGGCGCCGTTATGGCCTTCGTTGAATGTTTCCTTCATACAATTTGATACTTTGAGCAGACTGAAAGCCATGCTTTTACAGCAACCCGTGCCCTTAACCTCCGCTCCAGAAACCTTTGAACTTCAAGTTGCAAGGACCTTTACTGAGATACAGGCGCTTATACGTACAAACTGCCCCTTTCATTTCGCAGAAATAGTGGTTCGTATCTTTAACATGTCTGATATGAGCAGTATTGTACATCTATTTAAGACCATAGGGTCAGGACTATTAAGCACCTTTCAGACAGTCCTCGGAGTAATCCCAAATTTTATACACTCCGTATTGGGGAGCGTTTTTGGAGGTCTCCTGCTTATCCTGTTCCTAATTGCAGGAGTCCTGATTGTAATCTTACTGCTACGCAATGGACGGCCCAATTTCAGAGGAAATGGCGAACGTACTCATGGAGCGGAAGTACCGTGAACGCATGGTACAGCTTCTGGGAATACCTTGCCTCTTGGTTTCTATCGTTTAGACCAGTCTGGGTGGACTGCATCTTACCTGTTCTTCGATGCCTGTTTTGCAGGGAAGAATGCATGTTGGATCTCTGTCCAACGTTTCCGTCAGATACGCCTCCGGACATGGATGCTGTACTGGACCCCCTAAAGGCCCATGCTCTGCGTTGTCCCCAGCGTCTTCCAATTCTGATGAATGCATTCCTTGAGAATCCACAGGTGCCGTTTGCTCCTGCTGGGTTAGGTGGCTCCTCCACAGGCACTCAGATAACAACTGCCGCACAAGCTGCCGCAGCACCGACTGTTGGCAGTGCTGAATTCCATCTATGTGCGATTGACTTCTCTGTGAGGCATTGGATTTGTCGTCTGCAGTAGCTAACACCGATTATGCTGTATCTCCAAGCCAGGACACTTAATCTTGAATTGGCTCATCGCGTCCTGGGAAAGAATTCGGCTTCTCCACTTTGTTTCATAAATAAACAAACTAAATTTGGAACATTTCCTAAATTGACACTTTCACTTGAGAAAGAGTGGCTTTCTTCTGCTTGTAGTAATGCAACTTTTATAAGTAAGACAGAATTGACTTTTTCAAGTGGCAACTAAAGAATAGCTGATTTTTAACATTTTTAAACATTTTTATTGTCCTTTTAAAACCATGTTTTTAGCTGTTTTTAAGAAAGAATTTTAAATTGTCCAGATTTTAAGTATGGTCATTGTCATCCAATTCGAAAGTGGAGTGGGTGTTACGTTTGTATAGAGGCTCTAATATAGACGCGTTCATATATGCCGTATATGGTCATATTCGCATATGCCCTATTATGGTCATACTCGTAGATGCCCTATTATGGTCATGATCGTCTATGCCCTATTATAGTCATGATCTTCTATGCCCTAATATAGGCATGATCTTTTACCTACATTAGTTCCCTACAGTACACAACGAACTCTGAGGGATGAACGTTATCTAGTCTGTGGTTAGAACACTGCAAGGTCTTTCCCGAACACAGGCCTACAATGTACTCATAAATTATGCATGAGCATTCACCAGCTACATCTCCCGCATAATATGTATGTACAAAGTTTACCCCTGACGTCTTCCTCATGTCTAACAAAGACCAATACAAACCATACTGAGGGACGAGACACTTTAGGGTATAAATACACCACATCTTGCCATGGTAAGATCGAGGGAACCAAGACTTCCATGCTGACACACTGACCAGAGATGCTGAGGATCCTGCATGCAGTCGCTCCAGCTGACAGCGGTCTAACACAGCCCTTGCGGGGTGTCCAACTCGAGACCAGGTCGGGGTCCCACACTCTCTCTATTCAGGTATGGGGGTTCGACTAAATCCTAGAGGGATTCTTGGCTCTTAGGCTTTTAGACCTACACATATGCTAGGTACACTCGGGTACATCTAGTTAGGCATCGTAGGAGTACGAGCACTTTCATAATGCTTTTTATATTTATGTATGTATTCATGATTATTGCAATATGGTAGAACTGTTCTATCCCTTCACTTTTATCGTACTGCTGATAATATATCTCTGCTATTGTCTGCTGATTGCTGCAGCACATATATTTTACACTAGAATAACAAGTGTTCAATAAATACTTATTGAAACGCCCAGACTGTTTATTCTGTGTAACTCTCTGAGACAAACCGAATAAGTAAGCACGAGTGACTGAGCGAAAAGTAGTACATTGTTTCCACGATTCTGGGGAATCAGGGTTGTCATGGTCTAAGGTTGCCAGGAACTAATCTCTCCCCGATAAGAGGAGATTCTAGTGGCACTGTGAGCTAGCTAATGCAAATCCGGCTAACATAGACGGTGGGGGTGCACAGAGTCAGTCTAACACCAAGCCCACGGTTTATGTTATCCAAACGTGCAGGTCCTGCAGGGGTACTATAGGAACTACACGACAACTCTGCACCCAGGAAGGGACTCGCCCGAACTAGGGCCAGTATTGCTCGCTGGGTCACTTCAACTATTATCTTCTGCGATGAGAAGGCTGGACATTCATTACCTGCAAGGGTGCAGGCCCATTCGACGAGAAAAGTTGCAACTTCTTCAGCCCTGTTTGCGGAGGCTTCTCTCCCTGACATATGCAGGGCAGCAACGTGGGCGAGGACGCACTAGTTCACAAAGCATTACTGCCTGGATGGTTGGCGGAAGCCAGATATAGCCGTGGGACAAGCGGCTCTTCGTCATCTCTTTGCCTAAGGTAGGAGGCTTGTAGCCATCCTGATTTTTTTATATACTTATTTTGTTTATTCTTGTATATCTATTTGATTGTTATTTCTTCTTGCATTAGGAGAATTCTGGTTATATATATATATTTTTCTTTGATACGGTCATGGTGGGATTGTTCGCCTTCATTGTTACTTCTATTTTTCAATATACTGCTCTTTAATCGGATTCAAGCATGTGAATCTATAAAAGATACAATACTGGAGAAAAAACAAGGTACTTACCTGTACACTGTGGTTCTTCAGTATTGATATATTTTATAGATTCATATGCGACCAGCCGTCCTCCCCTGTTAGGCTCACCATTCTACCTCAAAGTAATATATATATATATATATATATATTATCTACTGGCGGTCGCCAGTAGATAGTTATAGTTACAACCTATTATCCATAGGAAATCCGCGACATTCTATTTGAAATAACTCTCTTGCCGGTTGACGTATCTTCGCGAAATTTTCAAACTTCGTGGGGCGCTCCGGTCCGCTCCTACCCTGAAAGTCTCGGGGTGATACGTCAAGCGGGGGCCGAGAAAAAAGGGGGTCCCAAAACGCGTTTTCCCCATGCATTTTCCCATAGGAAACTTTAGACACGGCTACAGCCCGAACTGCTGAACGGAATTACACCAAATTTGGCAAAGAGGTAGTTCTTGGTTCAGAAAGAACCCTTTTTGTTAAATGGTGTAAATCCGTTCAGTAGTTGCTGAGAAAATCAAAAAGTAAAAGTACATATATATCTATGGGCACGGAGGATTCGCGCACCCTCCCGATCACGAGCTGCATGTTAATTGGCTGTCAGCTGGCTGTCAACATTCCGATTCAGGAAATGTTGGCAGCCATTTTGTCCCTCGGTAGAACCGAGGGACAGAAACAAGTGCGCAAAGCGCACAAAGGGGGAGGGTAGAAACACCCTGACCCCCTAGGTTTGCTCAGGGGTCCCACAAGGACCCCTGGGCAAAAAAAAAATTTTTTTTTAAAAAAATCGGCAGGATGCGCTCAGGGAGCGCGAACCCTGCCGGAAAAAAAAAAATCGAAGCGCGGTCTCCCGCGCTTCGATGTTAATTGGCCCTTGGGTGGCCCAAGTCCTGGGGGCATGCTGGGGGGGTTAATTTTATGTGTGGGGGGCCTCTAAGGGCCCCCAAGCCCCGGGGACCACCACCCCCGGGGCTTTATGTACAATGGTGCGGGAGGGCTCTGAGCCCTCCCGCAGCCCCGGGGACCACCACCTCCCCGGGGCTTCTTTTTTTTATTAAAAACCTGTGTGGGGGGCTCCAGCCCCCACACGCCCGGGGACCACCACCTCCCCGGGGCACTAAGAAAAATTACAATGGGGGTCCGTTTTGGACCCCAGAGCCCCGGGGACCACCACCTCCCCGGGGCTGTGCACTGATTGGGAGGGGGCCGCGCGGCCCCCTCCTGGAGCCCTTGATGGCCCTGGGGACCACCACCCCCAGGGCCGGCTCCTGCAGTGTCCCGGGGTGCCTACCCCCGGGACACTGCTGTTTGCAATGACAGGACGGGAGCCTCGCGGCTCCCGTCCTGTCATTGCAAACTTGCTTTGGATATTGGAAGAGAGAGCAGGAAACCTGCTCTCTCTTCCAATATCCAAAGCCGATTGCTTTTCCACATGGGGAGCTGCATCTTAGCAGCTCCCCATGTGTAAAAGCAATGCCGGCTCCCGTAGGACACGGGGAGCCGGCGGGACTGTGGGGGGATTGGGGACCCCCCCACAGTCCCCAACGAGAGGGCCAGCCCCGGGGGATGGGGTCCCCGGGGCAAGTAGTGGCCCGGGAGGGGGGCCACGCGGCCCCCTCCCCAAAAAAAAATTTAAAAAAAACAAAAACGATCGGGCCCGCAGGCCCCGCCCCTTCCTTCACCACTCTGCAAACGCGCCCCTGGCGCGTTTGCAGAGGGGGAACGAATTCCCCTTGAATACTGGGGGTCCCTGGGGGCCAACTAGCCCACCAGGAACCTCCAGTATGCGCCAGGGGGCTGCCTTGCAGAGAGGTGTACAGAGGCCACGCCCCTTTTTACACCTCTCTGCAACGCAGCTCTATGGCGCTTTTGGAGGTATATGGTGGGCTAGTTGGACTCCGGGGACCCTCAGGATTCAAGGGGACTTAATCCCCCAACTTAAAACGCGCCCCGGGGCGCGTTTGCACAGTGGTGAAGGGAGGGGGCGGGGCTTGAGGTGACATGTGTGCAAACAGGCCCCGTGGCGCGTTTTAAGATGGGGAATTAAATCCCCTTCAATCCTGAGGGTCCCTGGGGGCCAACTAGCCCAACAGGTACATCCAGAAAGCGCCACAGAGCTGCGTTGCAGAGAGGTGTAAAAGGGGTGTGGCCTCTCTACACGTCTCTGCAACGCAGCCCCTGGCGCATATTGGAGGTTCCTGGTGGTCTAGTTGGCCCCTAGGGACCCTCAGGATTCAAGGGAACTTAATCCCCCAACTTAAAACGCGCCACGGGGCGCGTTTGCAAAGATGTCACCTCAGGCCCCGCCCCCTCCCTTCACCATTGTGCAAATATTCCTCTAAAATCAGCCGAAATAGGAATTCCGATTTACTCACCTGTTATAAGGAGAGACCTCAGTGCTGTATCTTTCAGCCCAGTACTGGTCCTGAAAAGTAATTTTAACCGTACTTACCGGTAACTTGAATTTCCTTCATAGGCTAACATTGACTGGTTTCACTTGGAAATTCTTCTAAGTGTGGAGTTTTGGAACTTTAAAATATTCCTCTAAAATCAGCCGAAATACGAATTCCGATTTACTCACCTGTTATCAGGAGAGACCTCAGTGCTGCATCTTTCAGCCCAGTACTGATCCTCAAAAGTAATTTTAACCGTACTTACCGGTAATTTGAATTTCCTTCATAGGCTAACATTGACTGGTTTCACTTGGAAATTCTTCTAAGTGTGGAGTTTTGGAACTTTAAAATATTCCTCTAAAATCAGCCGAAATACGAATTCCGATTTACTCACCTGTTATCAGGAGAGACCTCAGTGCTGCATCTTTCAGCCCAGTACTGATCCTGAAAAGTAATTTTAACTGTACTTACCGGTAACTTGAATTTCCTTCATAGGCTAACATTGACTGGTTTCACTTGGAAATTCTTCTAAGTGTTGATTTTTGAAACATACAAATATTCCTCTAAAATCAGCCGAAATCCGAATTCTGATTTACTCACCGGTTATCAGGAGAGACCTCAGTGCTGCATCTTTCAGCCCAGTACTGGTCCTGAAAAGTAATTTTAACCGTACTTACCAGTAACTTGAATTTCCTTCCATAGGCTAACATTGACTGGTTTTCAGCAAAAAAGTTTCAAAGTGTTGATTTTCACAAACTACAAATATTCCTTAAAAATCGCCTGTATGACTTAAACGCATTCTTTCAACTGTTTACAGGAGATGCACCAGTGCTGGATCCAGGATCCAACACTGAGTAAGAAAAAGTAACGATAACAGTTTTTACCTGCTAAGTGAATTTCCTTCCATAGGATAACATTGGTGATTCTATGAGAAAAAGTTTCAAAGTGTCAACTTTTAAAATACAATAATATTCCTTAAAAATCACGACTGTAACCAAAACGCTTTTACTCAACTGTTTACAGGAGATGTACCAGGACTGAATCTAGGATCCAGTCCTGTGGTTACAAAAGTAATCCATAAAGTAACTAATTGCATTTAACTAGAAATTCACATTGAGCTGAATGTTGCATTGTGTTTGAAAATGTGTTGCCCATTGCAACAACTGTAACTACTGTACTTAAAAGTCTATTGCCTATCTGCAAAGTATTTAAACTAAAGTAATTCATTCTGAGAAAGTATTTTTTGTAATGTAATGTATAATGTAATTACAATGTAATTTGACAAATAAAATATGTAAAAAAAAATTCTAAAAATGTAGTAAATCAGTATGAAAAAAATTAATATAACAATTAATACATTTAAAAATTGTCATTTACAAACCCTTTGAAATTCACTGAAAAAACCGTAGGTTTCAGGCACGTTATAGTTAGAAATTAGCATTTAAAAAACCTTTGAAATTCACTGAAAAAACCATAGGTTTCAGACACGTTATAGTTACAAATTAGCATTTAAAAAACCTTTGAAATTCACAGAAAAAACCATAGGTTTCAGACACGTTATAGTTACAAATTAGCATTTAAAAAACCTTTGAAATTCACTGAAAAAACCATAGGTTTTAGGGACAGTTATAGTTACTTGGACATTGCACTCGTACAAAACCCGTGAAATTCCCCCGTTATAGTTAGTTCAGCTAACTATAACTCGCGCCCCGCAATGCACTGCTGATGACGTCACATATTACATCACTCATGACATGGTCAGTGACATCACTGATGACATCTCAAATGACATCACTGATGACATCATCCACGTGATAATCTGATGCACCTCCTCACACCCTAATATAATCTTTGATACACCCACTCTAAATTACAGACTGCCATTCGCAAAACCATAGACACTCCAACACCAATAACTACATACCCACTCACTGATTCTTAGGTCTACACACACACATCCACTCACTCACCCGTACAGTCACTCATACTTACGGTCACTCAGTACAGGACTATCATATGCACTCTTACTCCTATATAGACACTCAAACAACGCCACTCATCCATAGAGATACTCACACACCTAGTCAGTCATGCAAATAATTAAACACACTGCCATTTACTCACCTATACAGTTATACACACACCAGCTCACTTACTCATACAAATAGTAGCACATTGTTACGCTCTTATACAATCACTGATACAAGCACACAATCATCCATACAGCCACTATCACAATCACTCACTCTTGCTTATAGCTATTTATATACTCCAACACACATATATACTGCCTTTCACATATGTAGTTACTCACACATGTACCACTGGGACATACATTCACTCACTAACACACTCTTACACACACTTACCCACCCATACAGTCTATCACAGATGCACTCTTGAAACCATCCACCCAGTGAATCACCCACTCACACATCTATGCACAGAGTTGCACACACCCCTCCCACACAAACACTCAGGCACCCATACAGATACTCAGACAAGCATTCAATAACTCATATAGAAAATCATTTAGCTATTCACAAACACATGCAGCCACTTACACAGCAACAGACAGACGGATACAGACATACACCCAGTTTAGTCACTAACCCATGCATTCAGTAAGATACGTTAAATCACTCACTTATAGAGTCAGTCACGCACCTACTAAATCATCCATACAGACACTTAGACACCCACTCATTCTTCAATACGTCTTTTCCTATATATTTTAAAAATATTTAAACTTTACAGAAACACACAGTCACTGGATGATGTCATCAGTGATGTCATTTGAGATGTCATCAGTGATGTCATCAGTGATGTCACTGACCATGTCATGAGTGATGTAATATGTGACGTCATCAGCAGTGCATTGCGGGGGCGCGAGTTATAGTTAGCTGAACTAACTATAACGGGGGAATTTCACGGGTTTTGTACGAGTGCAATGTCCAAGTAACTATAACTGTCCCTAAAACCTATGGTTTTTTCTGTGAATTTCAAAGGTTTTTTAAATGCTAATTTGTAACTATAACGTGTCTGAAACCTATGGTTTTTTCAGTGAATATATATATATATATATATATATATTTGCACACTTGTGCTCGAAATCTGAGGTGTGGTGGCTCTGTCGAGAGGGTTACTCTGAGGTCTCTGCTGTGATTAGCTGAACTTTGGATGTTATAAAATGAGGTTGATAGAGTGCTCAATTGAATTTTCTCTCTATGGAGGTTGTGATGTCATAACCGATGCTAACGACGACGTCACGCGAAGCCGAATGGAGCCACCCAATGGCTCGTACAAGGGGTATTGCTCAACAAAAGTTTCTGAATCCCTGACGCCTGGGAAATTCAAAGGTAAGGAATCTGCAGCTAGATAGTTTCTACCAGATAATGCATTACCGAAGGTAAGTAACTTGTTCAATAGAAAGGTCAAAAGATCTGCTAGCCAGTCCGTCATTGTATACTAACATAGCATTGTAACATTCTAAAATAACATTGCATCAATACAGTGGATATTCAGTCATTGTATATGTAGTAGCAAGATTATAGTAATGCCCCAAAATACAAGGAATCTCAATGAATCTGAAATCACCACACTACAAACAAGAGCAGCACATCAGAAATAATACTGCATCAATAATAAACACAGATAATATCAACCCCCTCCCTGTTGTGGCCAGGTAGACACCTAGTCACAGCTGGAGACCACACCGGCTACCAGCAGGAGGCAGCGCACCACTACAACTCCAGAAATCAAGAAGGAGCGCCTCCTGCAACAACCCCCTAGTGGTGTCCTTCTGGCCCACACTTACTGGCCCATCTCTGCACGCGAACCGCTGCGTTCGGCCCCTGGGTGGAGAGTCTCCGTTGGCAAAGTGGGTATACAGGGATGCAGACAATTTGCCCTCTCTAGTCTACCACAAAAGAGTCACCGCAGCCAAGCAAGGAGACGGAAGGACGCCCTCTCCGATGCAGGCTATTACCTTGGACAAGTGTTGCAGATTGTCCAGTGGGTTTAAACCCCGCTGCCATTCCCACAAAACTCAGAATGGCTGATGGAGGACCATCTGTCCCTTTTGCAGCAGAAAGTGTGGGCTCCTGCTACTTTCTAGTGCCCAAAAAAGGACAGAGGCCTCCACCCTATTTTAGACCTTCACCCTCTCAATGCCTTCCTCCAGAGAGAAAAATGAAAGATGCTCACCTTTGCCCAGATCTTGTCTGTCCTCGACCATGGAGACTGGATGGTAGTGCTGGACCTACAGGACACTTTTTTCGCATCCCCGTTCTGCAGGCCCACTTGCATTACCCTGCAATTCACCATGGCTCTTGAGCATTTGCAGTTTGCTGTGCTCACCTTCGGCCTCACCAGAACCCCTAAAGTGATGGCGATGGTCGCAGCTGCCCTTCAGAGGTTGGGAGTTCCAGTCTTCCTTTCCATTGATGACTTGTTGCTGAAGGCAGGCCTGCCCCAGCCAGTCATCTCCCTGTCCAGACTATGGTGAACCTCCTAACATCGTTGGAGTTGACCATAAACGTGCCGAAGACGCACCTGACTGCTTCACAGATGCTCCCTTTCATCAGATCCATTCTGGACATAGCGCATTCCTGCAACTACCCCCCGGAGCTCAGAATTCAGGACATTCGGGCTATGATCTCAATGGTTCAGCCGTGATCTTGGCTCAGCAGGGGGATCTGCAGTCCCAGTGGGTCCAACATCAGGGCAATCTCATTGATCAAGTTCAGATTTCAGAGGAGACTGTGAAAGATCTGCAGTGATGGGTACTTGACCACAATTGGGTCGGTGGCAGGCCCTTCTCTCTACCTCACCCTGAGCTGACATGTGACTGATGCGTCACTTCTGGGGTCAGGCTGCCACTTGGGAGAGGTGGAGATCAGAGGGCTCTTGTGTCCGGCAGAGGCTCGTCTCCACATCAACATGTTGGAACTGCAAGCTATTTACTTGATTTGGAAAGCCTTCCTGCCATCCATCAAAAGGAGGTTAATTCTGGTGTTCGCAGACAACATCACTGCCATGTGGTACTGCAACAAGCAGGGCGAGGTGAGGTCGTGGACCCTGTGCCAAGAGGCTGGGCGCGTCTGGAAGTGACTGGGGGGGGGGGGTATTTTCCTTGTGGTGCAGCACTTGGAGGGATCTTTGAATGCCTGGGCAGACAAACTCAGTTGTCGGTGCCTTTCTGATTACGAATGGCAGTTACATCTGGAGGTGGCGCAAGGTCTCTTCCGCAAATAGGGAGAGCCTTGGCTCGATCTGTTTGTCACCACCGAGAATGCGCAATGCTAGCCAGCACTTCTGTGCATTGGAGTTTATAAATCAGGTATCGCTAGGAGACACTTTCTGCTTAGTGTGTTACTCAGGACTCCTGTAACCCTTCCTCCGCTATACCTCTACTGCTCCGAGTTCTGAAAATTCTTCTGGAACTATCGGGCCCAAGTCATCCCAGTGTCTCCGGATTAGGTACAGATAGTATGGTTTCCCAAACTCCTGGGCATGTGCATCTCTCCTTCGATCAGGCTGACCTTTGGGAGGATCTCATGCCACAGCTGCAGGGCAGGGTCCTGCACCCGAACTGGCTCAACCTCCACGTTCATGATTGGAGATTAAGCAAATGCAGTTGAGTGATATATATATATGTCATGTGATCAAGGTCCAGGAGGACCGAAACGCGTAATGGCCGACATGAAATAAACAAAAAATAAGCACTGAACTGTGGTCCGCGCCTGCTTTTGAATCGATGATGGTGATTACCTGCAAGCAGTATACCTGGATATATATATATATATATATATATATATATATATATATATATATATATATATATATATATGAATCTTTATTGATTTTTGTAAATTACAAAACGAGCAAGCAGTCGAAAATTGCGCTAAAACATTCAGATCAATATGGTACCAGTTACCTATACGGTTCATGTGTTCCTTCCCTTTAGGGGATCTCACCACCAAGAAGAACAACTTTTTCCTCTCCCCCACCTTTCTTAGGTGGCATGGGTCTCAAAAACATGTACTTCCTTATCCAGCGAACAGGGCCTCCCTCTGCAAGGCTCAACTTGAATCTCCCTTTATTGGACCCAATCCCTGCAGATCCTGCTACATTTATGAGGGCATCCTTGACCAATGTATATGGGTCGTTCCAGACTGAGGCAACAGTCTGCCTCCCTCCTCCATTCCTCGAATGAAGGTGCCTTCATTTCTTTCCAAGCCTTGTTGATATCCCACTTAGCTGTGATGAGGCCAAGCCATAGGAGGGCTCTTTTGTACCTACTGACTTCAATGTCCTCTGTGATGTCTAGTGATGTCTACAGGGCACATATGGGGACCCCTGGGGAGGCTCCAACCCACCACATCCTCTAGGCATGCAAGCACCCCCTCCCAGAAAGGCCCTAGCTTTTCAAAACTCCAAACTATGTGTAAAAAGTCTACCTTTTGTGTGGTACACCATAGGCAAAGCCTTGACAACCACCATCCTCTACAACTTCTCCCTCGTAAGGTAGGCCTGGTGGAGATACTTCAGTTGGATAGCACCGAGTTGAGAAGCAATAGCAGCCTCCCTAGGGGATGCCAGGGCTTCCCGAGAGTCATCCTCAGTAAGTGTATCTAGGTCTTGAACCCATGTCTCACGTAGGTGATCAAAAGAGTACAGTGTGTTGACCACATTTGTGTTCTCTGAGATCTTCCAATAACACTTTGCCTTCTAGTGGACTGTATTCTAGGATATCATCTAGGTCGAAAGTGTCAGGGGCTATCACGTATCTGATATGCAAGTAACAATAGAATTGGCTACGTTGGAGGTCGTACTCCTCCTGTAACTCTGAAAAGTATATCTGAAAGAAACACATAGTGATAGATTCCTTACCTTAGAATATCCCCAGGCGTCCGACTGGATCTGGAAAGTTTTTGTCAGCAGTACCCCTGCGCGTCGGTAGGTGGCGTCATGGTCGCCGAGATGACGTCGCGGGCGCTACTTAGATGCCGCCCACGCGCGCTGACATCAGTTCTTTCTTTTTCCGCGCCAGCAAGCGCAGATCCGGGAAGAGCAGGAACCCCCAGTCAATTTTTGACTGACTTTTTGAGGCTTTTTGTCCTTATTTTTTCATCGAGTCTTCGACTCCTGGTGCAGTTAGGATGCCCGGTTTTAAATCCTGCGGGGATTGTCACCGCATGATGTCGGTGACGGACCTGCACCGTGTGTGTCTTTTCTGCCTGGGGCACGACCACGACCCCAAGTCGTGCCCCGACTGCCGGGCTATGGCGCCGAAGACTTTGCGGGAGCGGTCCCGATAGTTGCTGGAAGCCCGGCAGTCGGCTCCGCGCCGTTCCAGGTCATCACCATCGATCTTCGGGATCCAAGTCTTCGCACTCGGGGTCAGGTAAGACGAAGCATAAGAAGTCGAAGAAACGCCATCGTTCTCCGACTTCCCCTCGCCGGTCGCGCAACGTGGCTGAGGGTGCGGGTGGTGTCTCCCCCGCGGCTCCGGCGGAGCCTACGCAGTCGCCGCCCGACTACCCGCCCTTCCCGGGGTCGTCGGCGACTCCGGCCCAAATACAGGAATTCCTGTCGGCCATGGCTCGCCTCTTTGGGCCGTCGGGTCCCGCTGGTGCGCCTTCGGGTCCCGCGGTCCCGACTGGGTGTCCTCGCCTTTCCTCGCCGGTGGCTCCGGCGTCGATGTTGGCTCCGGCCTCGGCGCCGCAGGACACCCTTGGATCCAGGCCTGGATCCCGGTCGACGCCGGTTGACCTTGTCACACCTCCACCGACGTCGACTCCACCGGCACCACTTCTGACGCCGCCCGCTCCTCGGGACGACGTCGACCTCAGTTTCAGCCCCGATGTGGACGCAGTGTCGAGCCGGCGTCGATCAATGCCGTTCTCGACGTTGCTCGGGGATTTTTATCCCCATGTCCCTGCTCCTTATTTTAGACCTGTTGAACAGCCTGAGGAGCAAGGGGAGGACTGGGAGGGGTCTGAGGACCCTCTCGCAGCTGCTTGCGAGTCTGAACAGGACTGGGCAGAGGAATTGGGGGACGCCAGTGGTCTGGATACCTCACCAGACCTTGGCATGCTGTCTCCTCCTACCGTGGCTACGGAGGAGGGTGCTAGTTATGCTGTGGTGTTGCGTAGGGCGGCCGAGGCCCTACACCTCCAGCTCCCTACTGTGGCCGTCAGGACTAACCTCCTGACCGAGGTGCTTCAGCCAGCAGCTACTTCTGCGGAGCCGCTGCTTCCCTTCAATGAAGCCCTTTCTGACGTTCTTTTGGGCACTTGGTCCAGGCCCACCACAGGGGTTCCTGTGGATAGGAACGTGGCCCGACGCCATCGCCCGGCTCCGGGTGACCCCATTTTCCTCTCCCAACATCCCACCCCCGAGAGCTAGGTTGTCCAAGCCTCTGCTTCCCCTACCGCCTTCCCTTCCGCTCCACCGGATAGGGAATCCAAGAAGCTGGATCAGTTTGGGAAGAAGATTTTTTCTTCCACCAGCTCTGCGCTGCGGTCCGTGAACACTGCATGCCTCTTGGGCCGTTATTCCCACTCTCTGTGGGATACGGTGGCGCAAGTGCTGCCCCAGTGTCCGGAGGAGGCCCGGCCAGCTCTCTCCCAGGCTGTTGCAGAGGGGAGAGACGCAGCAAAGTTCATGATTCGTTGTGGCCTAGACACCGCCGACTCACTGGGAAGGTCGATTGCAACGACGGTGGCGGTTCGCCGTCACGCCTGGTTGAGGACCACTGGATTTTCGGGGGATGTCGAAAACACCCTTATGGACATGCTCTTTGATGGCCGTCGCCTCTTTGGCGACAAAGCGGACAGCGCGTTGGAGAGGTTTACGGACTCACGGGCTACGGCCAAGTCCTTGGGACTCTCAGCAGTCCGCCCTCCTCCGCCTTCCGCTCCTTTCGTGGCACAGGAAGGGGCGCCCCACAGCGTTCGCAACAGAGCCACAGGCCTGTGCAGCAACAATCACAGCGCGGCCGCAGACGCGGGTTCCGCCGTGGCGGACCAAGGGGCCAGCGGGCGGGTCAGTCCATCACCACCCCGGCCACCACTGCCTCCAAACCTTCCTAGTCCGAACTTTCCGGCCCATCAAACGCCAGTGGGCGGCAGGCTTCGCCATCACCTCCCCCACTGGCGCACCATCACTTCGGACAGGTGGGTTTTAGAGATAGTCCGGAGGGGCTACTCCCTCCCCTTCGAGACTACCCCTCCAGCCATGCCACCTCAGTACCACCGCATGTCGGGGGATCACTTGGTGCTTCTTCAGCAGGAAGTTGCAGCCCTCTTGGCCAAGGGGGCCATCGAGCGCGTTCCGACGCCAGAAGTAGGTTGTGGTTGCTATTCCCACTACTTTCTGGTGCCCAAGAAGGACAAGGGCCTGCGCCCTATCTTAGACCTCCGGGACGTCAATCGCTTCCTCCGCAAAGAGAAGTTCAAGATGCTCACTCTAGCTCAGGTCTTGTCTGCTCTCGATCCACAAGACTGGATGGTAGCGCTGGACTTGCAGGATGCCTATTTCCATATCCCCGTCCTGCCAGCCCACTGGCGTTACCTTTGGTTCACGGTAGGCCACAAGCACTTTCAGTTAACCGTGCTCCCCTTTGGCCTTACCAGCGCCCCTCGGGTGTTCATAAAGGTGATGGCGGTGGTCGCAGCTCATCTGCGCCGATCAGGGGTTTCAGTCTTCCCCTATCTCGACGACTGGTTGTTGAAGGCGGGCTCGCCCCAGACAGTCGTCTCCCACCTCCAGACTACGGCCGACCTCCTGCACTTGCTGGGGTTCTCCATCAACGTGCCGAAGTCGCACCTGATTCCCTCTCAGAAGCTCCTCTTTATCGGAGCGGTTCTGGACACGGCGCAGTTTGGGGTCTATCCTCCCGAACAGCGAGTCCAGGATATTCGGGCTCTGATTCCCATCTTTCAACCCTTGTCCCGGGTTTTGGTCAGAGTGACTCTGAGGCTGCCGAGACTCATGGCCTCCTGCATCCTGCTGATCAATCATGCCAGATGGCATATGTGGGCTCTGCAGTGGGACCTGAAGTTCCAGTGGGCGCAGCATCAGGGGAACCTGTCCGATCACGTCCAGATCTCGGAGGGCACTGCACAACAGTTGCAGTGGTGGCTCACGAACCGGCATTGGGTCGACGGCAGATCCCTCTCCCTTCCCCAACCGGAGTTTACAGTGGTGACGGATGCGTCCCTCCTGGGATGGGGCGGCCACATGGGAGAGGCGGAGATCAGAGGCCTCTGGTCTCCGGTGGAGTCCAAGCTCCATATCAACCTTCTGGAGCTTCGGGCGATACGGCTTGCACTGAAGGCATTCCTTCCCTCTGTCAAGGGGAGAGTAGTGCAGGTGTTCACAAACAACACCACCGCCATGTGGTACTGCAACAAGCAAGGCGGGGTGGGGTCGTGGACCCTCTGTCAGGAGGCTCTGCGTTTCTGGACATGGCTGGAACATCAGGGCATGTCCCTGGTGGTTCAACACCTGGCAGGTTCTCTGAACGCCAGGGCAGACTAACTCAGCCACAGGTGCATGCTGGATCATGAATGGCGTCTGCACTCGGAGGTGGTGCAAGGTCTCTTTCAGCAGTGGGGAGAGCCTTGGTTAGATCTATTCTCCACCGAAGAGAACGCGCAATGTCATCAGTTCTGCGCGTTGGAATTTCCAAGGCGGCACTCGCTCGGTGACGCTTTTCATCGCGAGTGGAGTTGCGGTCTGTTGTATGCCTTTCCGCCTATACCACTTCTGCCCAGAGTGCTGAAGAAGATCAGGCGCGACCGGGCACAAGTCATCCTTGTGGCCCCGGACTGGGCTCGAAGAGTATGGTATCCCGAGCTACTCAGTATGAGCATCGATCCCCCAATCAGACTGCCTCTTCGGGAGGATCTTCTGTCGCAGCAGCAAGGGACGGTCCTCCACCCGAACCTGTCCAGCCTCCACCTCTTTGCGTGGAGATTGAGCGTCGGCAGTTGATTCCTTTCGACTTGCCTCCTGAAGTTTGTGATGTCATTCTGACAGCCAGGCGTCCCTCTACTAAAGTGGTATACACCTGCAGGTGGAACAAGTTTGTGGCATGGTGCACAGCAAAGGCTGTGGATCCCCTTTCTGCCCCTCTTTCTGAAGTTCTACTGTTCCTTCTTTCTTTGGCCCAGCAGGGCTCTGCTCTGGGCACTGTCAAGGGCTACCTTTCTGCTATTTCTGCCTTTCTCAGGCTCCCTGATCAGTTCTCTCTTTTCAAGTTCCCTGTTGTAAATAGATTTCTCAAAGGCATTACACACCTTTTTCCTCCTATTCCTTTCGTAATGCCTCAGTGGGACTTGAATCTGGTTCTTACATACTTGATGTGCGCTCCCGATGAACCTCTTCACAACTGTCCTCTTCGTCTCTTGACATTGAAAACTGCCTTCCTGGTGGCCATCACCTCCGCTAGGCGGGTGAGTGAGCTCCAGGCACTTTCTTGTAAGCCTCCTTTCCTTTCAGTCCATCGGGACAAAGTGGTGCTCAGGTCCCGTCCTTCCTTTTTGCCAAAAGTGGTTACGGCCTTTCACATTGGGCAGACTATTACCTTGCCCACCTTCTTTCTGCCTCCGCATCCTTCCAGAGAGGAAGAGAGGCTCCACAGTCTGGACCCAAAACGTGCGCTCTCATTTTATCTCAACCGCACACAGCAGTTCCGGGTGGATGACCAGCTGTTTGTTGGCTACGTTGGCACCAAGAAAGGTCGGGCGGTACACAAGAGAACTATCTCCCGCTGGGTTGTCTTATGTATCAAAGCCTGTTACTCTTTGGCTAAAAAAGAACCTCCGGTGGAGCTGCGTGCTCATTCCACCAGAGCTACTGCAGCCACTACTGCATTGGAACGTGGTGTCCCCCTGCAAGACATCTGTCAGGCAGCCACGTGGGCCTCGCTGCACACATTTACCAAGCATTATTGCCTGGACAGCCAAGTCCGGAGAGACGGCTTCTTTGGCCGTTCTGTTCTCCGTGACTTTCTGGTGTGATCTTAGTTCGCAGACCCACCACCGGGGTTGGTATTGCTGGGGTATCTATTCTAAGGTAAGGAATCTATCACTATGTGTTTATTTCAGATGAACAAGTTACTTCCCTTCGGTAACGATATATCTGTAAGAAACATTAGTAGTGATAGATTCCTTACCGCCCCACCCATCCTCCCCGTTCTGCGAACTGATTTCTAGGGTTAAGGTCATCCCTTTCAGGGCCCTAGTTTCAATGCACCTCTGGTCAGTATCTTGCATGGCTCTGCGTTCCTGGCGCGGAAAGTCGTGTATAGAACTGACGTCAGCGCGCGTGGGCGGCGTCTAAGTAGCGCCCGCAACGTCATCTCGGCGACCATGACGCCAACGACGGACGCAGAGCCGCACGACGCCACCTACCCACGCGCAGGGGTACTGCTGACGAAAACTTTCCGGATCCAGTCTGACGCCTGGGGATATTCTAAGGTAAGGAATCTCACTGCTAATGTTTCTTACAGATATATCGTTACCGAAGGGAAGTAACTTGTTCTTTAGTGTGTTTGTGTGCATAAAATACCCTAATTTGGAAATGCCGAAAAGGTCCCATCATTCAAAGCCCGATAACCCCACCATCTGCTTAAGACAACCACCAGTCCACAGAGTGGTCTTGTGTATCGGAACTAACCGAGAGCCCTCAGTGTGTCATCCCAGACCTTAAGCACCACTGTGTGGCTGGAGAAGCATTTCCAATTGTGTTCCCTGCATCTCCCACTCGGCTGCATAGGCCAGGTCCCGAACCAACCAAACCACAGTTTGTTCAGTATCAGCAAGCATGAGGCCCTGTGATATGATATAATATCAGGTAATGCTATGCATCCATCGAAGGCAGATTTGAAATATTTAGTCAACGTGATCCTAGGGTGTTGGTGATTCCAAAGCAAACCTGGCAAAAGTACATTAAGATGTCCAAAGAAGGCTGCGCAAATGGGGTATGGAAAGTTCTGGAGTTGGTAGAGTAAGTGTGGTAGTGCCACCATCTTAAAAGTAGTCAACCTCCTCAGAAAGGAAAGGGGGAGTGTGGCCCGAAAGTCAGTCTTTATTAGCCTGTACAACTATGGTTGCAGGTTCTGATCCCTGGTACACTCCCAGGTAGGGTAACCCCCTCTCTGGGGATTCACAGTTTGCTTGCCCAGGACATTGGAGGAAGTAGGAACTAATAGGGTATACAGACTATTCTGCTGCATTTACCTGAAGCCTAGAAAAACTTATGAATACCCACAGAATTTGTAGAGCTTGTGGAGCGGGCCACTGTGGCTCGTCCAAAAAGATAAGGACGTAATCAGCATATAGAGGGATTCTGTCCTCCAACCTTGGTACCCATTCGAATCTCCTCACTTGGTCGTCCATCGTCAGCCATTCCGTGAGAGGTTCAGTAATGATTGCATTGGGATAGGATAGGAGCAATAACGGGCATCCCTGACATGTTGTAACACACACGGAGGAGTAGCGAATAGTGATCAAAAGGTGGCACATGCTATGTGAAAAAATACTGCCCTCACTCACAAAATTGTGACATGCTTCATCATTGGGCTTGCTTACAATACACCCCTGCGCAGACCAACGCCTAGGGTGGAGCAAAAGGGAGGGGAAGACAATACAAACATGAAATATATATATATCAATATGCGTTGGGATCACCGAAAGAGAAGTGCTGTGAAGGTTAAAACTAGCTCTGTGGTGTCTCTGTTCAATTTATTCCTGGACCCACCAGCTAGGTCTAAAAACGTGAAGGATGATGGTGATAGGAGAGATTTAAGAGTTCCTTCATCCCTCCTTACTGCCAAAGTGTCAACATGTTTCTGCCCTGTTGAAAGTGCCCACAGTGTTGGGTCACACCGGCATTTCTCAAGACCATTCAGATCCCAAATTATGTATTTACCCTCTGTACCTGAGTAGGGTTTCCTTGGAATCTGTTATTTCCAAGGGGAGGGTGCCCCTAAGTAACTCGCACTTGATTATCTGTAGGGGAAAGTACAAAGAGAATGGAATAAAATTATTCGTGCTATGGTAGCTAATGGGTGTTTGTACTCAGACACTCGTAGTTCCCTCTCATAGCTCTCATCACACAAGGTACACATGTTCCACCTAGGTATATTTGTTGACCCAATTGGTCTGGGAAATTATCTACACGTCCATTATAGAATATACCATTCAGTAATGAGATAATTCACCTATAGACAAACGCAGGAAATCGTACTTAGCTGGACCGAAGTCAAATGCACTGTCGTTGCGCACACTCATGCTGCGCCGCGAAAAACCCCAACTCACTGAGTTCCATCAAAACAATGCTAAAATTGGCAAGTAATTGGGAGAGACCCCCTGTAGTCAAACTCTGGGGAAGAATGGAGACAGGTAAAAAGGATTAATCAGTAGCATATAATGTCCCCACTCCACTGGGAAGGGTTCAGACACACCATCCCTCACTCAGACCCTCGCTTACATGGCAATGTACAGCAGTTTCACAAAGATTATATACAAGGATCCAAAATTCCTCTTGGCTAGTAAGGAGAACAGATACTCCCAGCTCACAGAGTCAAAAGCCTTATGGAAATCAATAATAAACACTGCCTTACTACTGGGCAATGTTTCTGACTGGGCAACTGCATTTTGGACTTTACAAACATTGTGACACGCTAGGGAATAAAGCCCAATTGGTCAGGGTGGACCAATGTGCCCACCATTTTCAACAAGCAGTTCACTAGGGCCTTCGCCCAGATCTTCACCTCAGTGTTGAGAAGGGAATTATGCCAGTTTAAATCAACTTGAGTGGAGGGTTGTCTAAGCCTCAGAAGGAACACAATGTCTGCCAACCTGAAGTTCGGTGGGGGTAATCCTGCCTCGTGGAAGACAGCCAGCATTGGAGTCCCAAGGCGTGACCATGATATTCTTTGAGCTGCCTCACCCCTCTAAGGATGAGGATAGGTTACATCTGCTGGATCCAAAAAGGACTCTCCGCTTTTACATCGAACATACCAGAGAACATAGAGTAGACGATCAGCTCTTCATTGGATTCGCTACGGCAAAGAAGGGCAAGGCAGTGTAGAAGAGAATCATCTCTCTGGATCATGCTTTGCATTAAGATCTTCTATGGATTAGCTAAAAAGTAGCCTCCCAAACGTTTACGGGGTCATTCCATCAGAGCAAACGCTGCTACCACTGTGTTTGATTGTGGTGTGCCAGTCCTCGACATTTGCCAGGTGGCTACATGGGCCTCCCTCCACACATTTACAAAGCTCTACTGTTTGGACAGCCAGGTCTGTTGAGACAAGCACCTTGCCTGCTTGGTCCTGCAGGACTTTATGGTTTGAGCCAGTTCTCCAACCCACCACCTGGGTGGTATTGGTCTGGTATTTATTCAGAAGCTGAGGACTCTGCGGTTTGAAGTCTCTATCAGAAGAACAAGGCACTTACCATCAGGACACTCTTTCTGGTAGCAGTTCTAACTGCAAATTCCTCAGCGATCCTCCCATCCTCCCCGTTCTGTGAACAGGACTCCTTTCCACCTAAAAAGGTTCAATTTAGATTTCTGCACACCTGTTACAACCAATCTGATTTGTGCTCTGAGTCTATAGGTGTGGACGATTCAAAAAGCAACTAATTTCAGCGTACATGTGTGGCGGCCCTATAGGCCTGTGCACGTCACTTTCAGCACACAATAACATTGATGATAGCCGCTGGCCCGCAGGGGTACTGCTTAAGATTTCCGATCCAGTCTAAGCCTGGGGAATATTTCGTGCACAATCACCTTTTTGTGAGGTTCTCTGGGAAAAAGAAGGGTAAGGCTGTGAGGAAGAGGACTCTTTCGAGGTGGATAGTTCTCTGCATTAGGATGTGTTGTGCTCTGGCCAGAAAGCAGCCTCCAAACTGAAAGCCCATTCTACCAGCTCTAAAGCTGCAACACTGCGTTGGTGCACTGAGTGCAAAAAGAACAAATGATAGACGGAATGCTGAACAAATCAAACATTCACCCCCAGTAACAGATCTGGGTTTAGTCCATCTTTTTTTGTTCACCACGCCACCCGTTTGGACCCAGCCGTTATGCAAATCAGTGTTGACTCTGCTTCCCATGGGAACAGTCCATCAGAAACTGCCAGGCAAGGTCCTCCCTGCACCAGAAAGAAGCTTCCTGGGACCAGTTTCGGGGTATCTCCCCTCATCAGCCAGGCTAGCTTGAATCCAGTGGCACAGTGAGCATGGGACCCACGTCTGGGCATATCCTTCCCACTTAGGGCGACAAAAGCAAAAAGAGAAAATGATGGACGGAATGCTGTACAAATCAAACATTCACCCCCAGTCACAGATCTGGGGTTAACACATAATTTATTTGCTCACCACGCCACCCCAGTTTTGTGGCCATATGCAAATCAGTCTTGACCCTGCTCCCCACGGGAACAGTCCAGCCCAAACTGCCAGGCCAGCGCCTCCCTGGACCAGAAACAAGCATGCCTTTTGATGGTCAACATCTGTTCGGCGTTCACGCCGATTCTGCTTTACGCCGTTTTCAGGACAGTCTGGGTGGAGCAGACTCTTAAACCCTGTACCGTCTGCTCCTCTTCTTCCTCCCGTACTGAGCTTGTAGGGGGTATGGTCTCAATAATTTCATATATCAGCCATTCTAGGGTGAGGTGCTCCAGCCTCCTGCAGGTATTTTTATTGCTTCCTTTACTGTCAATGACAGTTTATGGTTCCCGTTATTTGGGACGTATGTTATTTTATGGCCCTATTGGTCTTCAACTCCTGTTGATGCAAGGTGTTCTTTTGCTTTTCTACACAGGTGGTGATTGCGGTATGTTGCTTGTATTGTGTGGATGCACTGTTGCCTTGTTCCCTGTCCTGCTGGGTACTTCGTCTGTATACCTTACAGACATTCCTACATTTGTTTTTGGCACACTAGTACCCCTTATAGGGGACTTCAAATTGGGTGCTTTGGTAATATGGTGCAAGGGGTTTCTTCTTGCTCTCCCCTGTGTTGTTGGGTGTATTCTCCTCACGAGCTAGGGGTTTCCCCTTACACTCTATCTGGTGCCCTTTCTTTCCTAGCAGACACAAGGGAAGATGGAATAGTTCTTCGACTATGATACATTGTCTGATTCTGGCCTAGTCGGTATTCCTTCTTTAGACTCTTTCAGGCATTCGCACTCCTTATGCTAGCTCATGCTATGCACGGGCAAGAAGGACTCTTACTATTTCTATTACTCTCAAGGTCCTTGAGGCCGTACCTTGTCCGTATTTGGCAGGGGTGATATACTCTGCAATCTATTTCTCTTCTATGCCACTGCCTGGACTGTTTTTAATCTGCGTCTGCCATGCATAAAGCTGCTGTTGCTTTCCACTTTTGGGAAATGTTTTTGTACTTTGTTGGAAATATTTCCATGACATTTCCGATACCAGCCCCACAATGTAGTTACTGATGTGGTTGTTCTTAGGATGTTGCCTTCTACCCCTCTGAGGGGTTTATAGCTGTTTTTCTTCTTAGGTTTCCTCTCGAACATATGTTCCTTGACCACCCTCTCTTGGGTTGGTTTGTAGGGAGGTTTGGTGATCCTTCTGGATTATTTCCGGAGAGTTTCTTTCATTTCTCACAAGCGCAGCTAAGGTTCCAACCCCTTGGGGGTTTGTTCTCCCTTGCACTAATGAGTATGGGAAATGACGATCTTGGGTGACGTCAGGATCCTCACTCATGATGTCTCAGGAATTGTTGACTGGGCACAGGTTGTCCCGTGGAAACTGGAGGTCTCTTATTTTGTTTGTGGATTTTCCTCTCTCTCTCCTTTCTCTTCCTTTGGAAGAGGTAAGGTCATTTCTCTTCCGTAGTCGTGGCATTCTAAAGGTTTCTTACTATGTTTTGATTATTTCTTCCGGCCATTTTGTAGGTCCTGTCATCTAATGAGACATTTCTTATATGGCCTTCACGCTTGTTATGCTGTATGCACTGCCACTCCATCTGTTGTTTCAGTTCTTTATGCTGATCCTTGGTTTTGGATCTCCACTGGTGGTGTTTGGTCTCCCTCAACTATTTACTCTGGCTTTGCTCGCTGCTTCAGCCAGGTCTCTTTTTCTGTCTGATATTCTTCTTTAAGATGGGGACTAGTTATCTGAATGGGCCTTCCCTGTGTTGGAATTTGTTCAACTTGATCTTTTTACAGTCCCTGATAGTGGTCTTCATTTCTCTATATTTTTCTGGTGTATGTGATGTCTTCCACTCCCTCTATTCTTTTATATGGTACCATGTAGCTGTTGCCAGCGTGCCGTGGTCCCATCTTTGGTCCATGACCGATGTTGTGAATGTTTATATGTACTCTTCTTGGCCATATTTTATTATACAGTGTATGTGTGTGTGTATATATATATATATCTCCATTCCCCCCCTAAGGGGAGACCCTGCAGGGCAGCCTTGGCGTACAGCGGGAACGGAGCAGCCCGCCAATTTAGCAACAAAAAAAGAAATGCCAAAGCACAACTCAAAAGAATGGCTCCTTTATTCTCTCGTGAAGCGGCAACATTAATCATTTCTCTGACACGTTTTGGCTGGTAAGCCTTAATCATAGAGCAGCATGATTGCCATAAACTGTCCACAGCTCTTACAAGTTGATACTTGCACATCTCGGTTCCCGTGTACTTCATTTCCCACAATGCATCAAATTGAAGTTCCAATGCTTTCAATGGATTTCAGTACACCAATTATTTATTTCTAGTCCAATGCTTATTCGGGTGTACTGAAACCAATATATCTGAAAGAAACACGTAGTGATAGATTCCTTACCTTAGAATATCCCCAGGCGTCAGTCTGGATCCGGAAAGCTTTCATCAACAGTACCCCTGCGCGTCGGAAGGTGGCGTCGCGCGGCTCCGCGTCCGTCGTAGGCGTCGTGATCGCCAGGATGACGTCGCGGCAGCTACTTAGACGCCGTCCTCGCGCGCTGGCGTAAGTTCTTTCTTTTTCCGCGCCAGCAAGCGCAGATCCGGAGAGAGCGGTACCCCCAGTCATTTTTGACTGAGTTTTTGGAGATTTTTGTCTCAGCTTTTTTGAGTCGATTCGACTCCTGGTGCAGTCACGGATGCCCGGGTTTAAATCTTGCGAGGACTGTCATCGCATGATGTCGGTGACGGACCCGTACCGCGTGTGTCTCTTCTGCCTGGGGCGCGACCACGACCCCAAGTCGTGCCCCGACTGCCGGGCCATGGCGCCGAAGACTTTGCGGGAGCGGTCCCGAAAGCTGCTTGAAGCCCGGCAGTCGGCTCCGCACCGTCAGAGGTCCCGGTCCAGAGGGAGGTCGAGGAGCCGCCCACATCGGAAGTCGTCCGAATCGAAGTCTTGGCACTCGGAGTCAGGTAAGGCAAAGCACAAAAAGAAGTCGAAGAAACGTCCTCGTTCTTCGACTTCTCCTCGCCGCTCGCGCTACTCGGCTGAGGGTGTGGGTGGTGCCACCCCCGCGGCTCCGGCGGAGACCTACCCGCCTTTCCCGGGTTCATCGGCAACTCCGGCCCAGGTACAGGAATTCCTGTCCGCTATGACTCGCCTATTTGGGCCGTCGGGCCCCGAGGGCCCGACTGGGAGTCCTCGCCCTTTGACGCCGGTGGCTCCGGCCCCGGCGTCGCCGTCCGCTCCGGCCTCGGCGCCGCAGGACTCCCATGGATTCCGTCGTGGATCCCGGTCGATGCCGGTTGACCTAGTCACACCTCCACCGACGTCGACCCCACCGGCACCACGTTGGACGTCGGCCCCGGTTTCAGCCCCGACGTGGATACGGTGTCGGAACGGTGTCGACCGACGCCGATTCCAACGCCGTTTGGGAATCTGTTTCCCTATATCCATCCTCCTCCTTTTCGGCCTGTACAGCAGCAAGAGGAGGAAGGGGAGGACTGGGAGGGGTCTGAAGACCCTCTCACAGCTCAATGTGAGTATGACCCGGACTGGGCTGAGGAGCTGGGGGACGCCAGTGGTCTGGACACCTCTCCAGACCTTGGCATGATGTCTCCTCCTACCGTGGCTACGGAGGAGGGCGCTAGTTTTTCTGTGGTGTTGCATAGAGCTGCTGAGGCACTCCACCTTCAGCTACCTACTGTGGCCGTCAGGACTAACCTCCTGACAGAAGTGCTTCAACCAGCAGTTTCCTCTGTGGAGCCGCTGCTGCCCTTTAATGAAGCACTTTCTGACGTTCTTCTAAGCTCCTGGTCCAAGCCCAGCACAGGGGCTCCTGTGGACAGGAACGTGGCCCGACGCCATTGCCCGGTCCCGGGTGACCCCCTTTTCCTCTCTCAACACCCCACCCCTGAGAGCTTGGTTGTCCAAGCCTCTGCTTCCCCAAGCGCATTCCCTTCCGCACCCCCGGATAGGGAATCCAAGAGGCTGGAACAGTACGGAAAGAAGATTTTTTCTTCCGCCAGCCTAGGGCTGCGGTCGGTGAACACCGCATGCCTCTTGGGCCGTTATTCGCACTCCTTGTGGGATACGGTAGCGCAGGTGCTGCCTAGCTGTCCGGAGGAGGCCCGGACGGCACTCACCCAGGCTGTTGCTGAGGGGAGAGATGCAGCCAAGTTCACAATCCGTTGTGGCCTTGACACCGCCGACTCGCTAGGCAGGGCGATTTCCACGACTGTGGCGCTCCGCCGCCACGGATGGCTGAGGACAACTGGCTTTTCGGGGGATGTCCTAAACACTTTAATGGACATGCCCTTCGATGGCATTCGCCTCTTTGGCAACAAGGCAGACAGTGCTTTGGAGCGCTTTAAGGAGTCACGGGCTACGGCTAAGTGTTTGGGCCTTTCGGCCACGCGCCTCCTCAGCCTTCTGCCTTTCGCTCCTTTCGTGCTCGCGGAAGGGGCAACCCACCACGTTCGCAACAGAGCCACAGGCCGGCGCACTAGTCCGTGCGCGGCCGCGGGAACCGCCGCGGATGTGGAAACCGCCGCGGCGGTTCAGGGGGCCAGCGCCCCGGGTCAGTCCACCTCCACCCGCGCCACCACTGCCTCCAAACCTTCCTAGTCCGACCTTTCAGGCCCATCAAACGCCAGTGGGTGGCAGGCTTCGCCATCACCTCCCCCACTGGCGCACCATCACGTCGGACAGGTGGGTTTTGCAAATAGTCCGATGGGGCTACTCCCTCCCCTTCGAGACTACCCCTCCAGCCATGCCACCTCAGTACCACCGCGTGTCGGGGGATCACTTGGCACTTCTCCAGCAGGAAGTTGCGGCCCTCTTGGCCAAGGGGGCCATAGAGCGCGTTCCGACGCCAGAAGTAGGTTGTGGTTGTTATTCCCACTACTTTCTGATTCCAAAGAAGGGCAAGGGCCTGCGTCCTATCGTGGACCTTCGGGACGTCAATCTCTTCCTCCGGAAAGAGAAGTTCAAGATGCTCACACTTGCTCAGGTCTTGTCTGCCCTAGACCCACAACACTGGCTGGTAGCGTTGGACTTGCAGGACGCTTACTTTCATATTCCCATCCTGCCGGCCCACCGGCGTTACCTACGGTTCACGGTAGGCCACGAGCATTTTCAGTTCACCGTGCTCCCTTTTTGCCTTACCAGCGCCCCTCGGGTGTTCACGAAAGTGATGGCGGTGGTCGCAGCTCATCTGCGCAGATCAGGGGTTTCAGTCTTCCCCTATCTCGACGACTGGTTGTTGAAGGCGGGCTCGGCCCAGGCAGTCGTCTCCCACCTCCAGACTACGGCCGACCTCCTGCATTTGCTGGGGTTCTCCATCAACGTGCCGAAGTCGCACCTGATTCCCTCTCAGAAGCTCCTCTTCATCGGAACAGTTCTGGACACAGCGCAGTTTCGGGTCTATCCCCCCGAACAGCGAGTCCGGGATATTCGGGCTATGATTCCAATCTTTCGGCCCTTGTCCTGGGTTTCGGTCAGGATGTCCTTGAGGCTGCTGGGCCTCATGGCCTCCTGCATCTTGCTGATCGATCATGCCAGATGGCATATGCGGGCTCTGCAGTGGGACCTGAAGTTCCAGTGGGCGCAGCATCAGAGGAATCTGTCCGATTACGTCCAGATCTCGGAGGGCACTGCAAGACAGTTGCGGTGGTGGCTCACGAACTAGCATTGGGTCAGCGGCAGATCCCTCTCCCTTCCCCAACCGGAGCACACAGTGGTGACGGACGCGTCCCTCCTGGGATGGGGCGGCCACATGGGAGAGGCGGAGATCAGAGGCCTCTGGTCTCCAAGCTCCATATCAACCTTCTGGAGCTTCGGGCGATCCGACTTGCACTCAAGGCATTCCTCCCCTCTCTCAAGGGGAGAGTGGTGCAGGTGTTCACCGACAACACCACCGCCATGTGGTACTGCAACAAACAGGGCGGGGTGGGGTCGTGGACCCTATGTGAGGAGGCTCTGCGCCTCTGGACATGGCTGGAACATCAGGGCATTTCCCTGGTGGTTCAACACCTGGCGGGTTCACTGAACGCCAGGGCGGACGAACTCAGCCACAGGTGCATGATGGATCACGAATGGCGTCTTCACTCGGACGTGGCGCAAGGTCTCTTTCAACAGTGGGGAGAGCCTTGGTTAGATCTATTCGCCACCGAAGAGAACGCGCAATGTCAGAAGTTCTGCGCGTTGGAATTTCCAAGGCGGCACTCGCTCGGCGACGCTTTTCGTTGCGAGTGGAGTTGCGGTCTCTTGTACGCCTTTCCGCCTATACCACTTCTACCCAGAGTGCTGAAGGAAATCAGACACGACCGGGCCCAAGTTATTCTTGTGGCTCCGGACTGGGCTCGAAGAGTTTGGTATCCCGAGCTACTCGGTATGAGCGTGGATCCCCCGATCCGACTGCCTCTTCGGGAGGATCTTCTGTCGCAGCAGCAGGGGACGGTTCTCCACCCGAACCTGTCCAGCCTCCACCTCCTTGCGTGGAGATTGAGCGGCGACAGCTGATCCCATTTGACTTGCCTCCTGAAGTCTGTGATGTCTTTCTGGCAGCCAGGCGTCCCTCCACTAAATCGGTATACGCCTGCAGGTGGAACAAATTTGTGGCATGGTGCACAGCAAAGGCTGTGGATCCCCTTTCTGCCCCTCTTTCTGAGGTCTTACTGTTCCTTCTTTCTTTGGCCCAGCAGGGCTCTGCTCTGGGCACTATCAAGGGCTACCTTTCTGCAATTTCGGCCTTTCTCAGGCTACCTGATCAGCCATCTCTTTTCAAGTCCCCTGTCGTGAACAGATTACTCAAAGGCATTACTCACCTTTTCCCTCCTATTCCGTTTGTGATGCCACAGTGGGACTTGAACCTGGTTCTTACTTATTTGATGTGCGCTCCCTTTGAGCCGCTTCACAACTGTCCTCTTCGTCTCTTGACTTTGAAGACTGCTTTCCTGGTTGCCATCACCTCCGCTAGGCGCGTGAGTGAGCTCCAGGCTTTTTCCTGTAAACCTCCTTTTCTATCTGTTCATCTGGACATGGTTGTGCTACGCACACGTCCATCCTTCTTGCCAAAGGTTGTCACTGCCTTCCATATTGGGCAATCTATCACCTTGCCCACTTTCTTTCCGCCTCCGCACCCTTCCAGAGAGGAAGAGAGGCTCCACCGTCTGGACCCAAAACGTGCGATCTCATTTTACCTCAACCGCACACAACAGTTCCGGGTGGATGACCAGCTCTTTGTTGGCTACGTAGGTGCCAAGAAAGGCCGGGCTGTACACAAGAGGACTATCTCCCACTGGGTCATCTTGTGTATAAAAGCCTGCTATTCTCTGGCTAAGAAGGAGCCTCCGGTGGGGCTGCGCGCCCATTCTACCAGGGCAACAGCGGCTACTACTGCATTGGGACGTGGTGTCCCCCTGCAACACATCTGTCAGGCAGCCACGTGGGCCTCGCTGCACACTTTTTCTAAGCATTATTGCCTTGACAGCCAAGTCCGGAGAGACGGCTTCTTTGGCCGTTCTGTTCTCCGTGACTTTCTGGTGTGATCTTGGTTCGCAGACCCACCACCGGGGTTGGTATTGCTGGGGTATCTATTCTAAGGTAAGGAATCTATCACTATGTGTTTCTTTCAGATGAACAAGTTACTTACCTTCGGTAACGATATATCTGTAAGAAACATTAGTAGTGATAGATTCCTTACCGCCCCACCCATCCTCCCCGTTCTGCGAACTGATTTCTAGGGTTAAGGTCATCCCTTTCAGGGCCCTAGTTTCAATGCACCAGTGGTCAGTATCTTGCATGGCTCTGCGTTCCTGGGGCGGAAAGTCGTGTACAGAACTGACGTCAGCATGCGAGGGCGGCATCTAAGTAGCTGCCGCAACGTCATCCCGGCGATCACGACGCCCACGACGGACGCGGAGCCGCACGACGCCACCTTCCGACGCGCAGGGGTACTGCTGACGAAAACTTTCCGGATCCAGACTGACGCCTGGGGATATTCTAAGGTAAGGAATCTATCACTACTAATGTTTCTTACAGATATATCGTTACCGAAGGTAAGTAACTTGTTCATTTCTTGTATATGATGCATACACTGTCCAAGTTGCGTCCTGCTTATGCGTGATGTTGCCTCTTGATTCCAAATGTAAACAGGTCCTCGTTGTGAGTCCGCAAGAAGTGGTGTCAATACCCCTCTCTCTTCCCTTGCTCTTCGCCGTTCTTGCCACAAATGTATCACTGGAAAATCCTTTGGCGAGAGCGGGTCATGCTCCCTCATTAAATATGCTGAAAAACACCTCCTAAGGGGAGCCCCCGACCCTGCAGGGCAGCCTTGGCGTACAGTGGGAATGGAGCAGCCCGCCAATTCGTCAGCAACAAGAAAAGAAATGCCAAAGCACAACTCAAACGAATGGCTCTTTTATTCTCTCGTGAAGCGGCAACATTAATCCTTTCTCTGCCGCTTTTCGGCTGGTAAGCCTTAATCATAGAGCAGCATGATTGCCATAAACTGTCCACAGCTGTTACAAGTGGATACTTGTGCATCTCGGTTCCTGAGCACTTCATTTCCCACAATGCATCAAATTGAAGTTCCAATGCTTTCAATGGATTTCAGTACACCAATTATTTATTTTTATATATACGTTGAGACAGCGGCGCCCGATATTGAGCAAAGAGAAAAAATGTTTGGATACCTTGAGTGGAAACTGGTACAGTTGAAAACAACAGCCGGAAACAACTCCCTTGCAGAAATTCGAAATTGCTTGGTGTGCACCAAAACAACAGGAGTCGAATCCGTTGGTTACAGCGGAAAAAGGAGATCGAGTGGGGAAACCGAACGTGCAGAGCTGCCCAAATCGGAGGAACCGCGAGGTAAGAACACTAACTGGCTGTGGTGACTCACGGCAAAGGGGATTGCTCACTACCGAGGCAGTGAATGGAGTAGAGAAACTGAGGATAGAGGCCTTCTGGAGTTCACCAGGGAAATGAAGAGCATGTAACGGTTTGCAAAATTTAAACCGTTTGCACTAACACCATCAAAGGAATTAGTTGAGAACAAATAAAAATTGTCAACATTAAGAAGTGATATATCTTACAAAATTGGATTTAATTAATAATGGATGTAAGAGTAACAAAACGACAACAGAAAGCTGAAATGCTATTTACCAGAAATAAGGAAGAAAAGACTGGCAACAAACCAAGTAACATGGGAACAAGTAATACAATGGAGAACAATTTGAAACAATTTTTCATCCACCTAGAACGCCTAATGAAAAAAGAAATTAACAAACGATGGGAAATAATTACAATGGAAAAGTACATTGAAGTTGACAGGGTACCAAGAGGTTTACGGATATTCACATTAGCCAACCATCCTGAGACGAGACTGGAAATGTTGGAAGAGTGGGGCAGGAACAATATGCAGTGTTCAAGAACCATGATGCAAATCATCATTAAATATGCAAAAATAGATCTAGATGAAGTTCACAAAGCCATATATAACATTGAAACCCAGATCCAATCTCTGAAAAAGGACGAGGAAAGCAAACAATGGAGGAAAGAGATGGAATTTAGACTAGATAAATATGAAAAAGAGATTAAAGAAAGAAAGCAAAGAAAATTTAGACGGGATGCAAGGGACTATGAAGTCGGAACAATATTCACCTTCGCTAAAAGATTCACAACATTAAAGCAACAACTACAATCTAAACAAATAAGAGGAAATGAATCTGACGCAACTGTCAGCTAATCAGATGCAGATTTGAGTGAAGGGGAGGGCTTTGCTACTGCCACAAAGGAGACCACTTTTCTTTATAGAAGAAATGAGACTGTTATATATAGACCAACGACCGGGAAGCGGAAGAGGGAGAGGGAAGGGTCGTGGACAAGGACGGGGACGAGAAGAGGAAGATCGACCAGTCGCTCAAGGGAAGAAAAACCAGGAGGGGAGCAAGAAAATACAAACAAATACCCTCTACGCAGCAGACAGAAGAAACAAACATGAAAGAACATCCAAATTCTGAGGAGAATCTTATAATCAACTTGTCACAATATGTTTTGAATAAAGACCAAACCAAATTACTGAATAAAGGACTAACATGTTGTCCCGAAAAGCACTACAACTATGTGGAAACGAGGATTGATGTATATAAATACATACGAAAATTGAAATTCTTTGCAAAAAAAGAGATCCCTGAGCCACTAAACCGAAGTAAAAGAACTCCCAACACTGCCCTATCAATGAATCAAATACCGGATTTGAAAACTGTGTATGACCTTGCTTTTGATCTACATGATGAGGAGATGTCTGAATCACAGATACTGAATGAATTAGATATCAACACTATGGATCATGAATACATGAAATTTAGACCCAAATTCTGTCCAGTTCTTAACCCAGGAAACAGAATAGATATCTATCATGATCTTGTAACATCGGACTTGGAGAATCTAAAGAACAATGTACACAGCGATCGAAATGAAAATCTGACTAAAGCAGAACGAGCAGCACTTCGAGAACTGATGAATAATGAAGAAATTGAGATTAAACCAGCGGACAAAGGCGGAAACATTGTAGTAATGGATAAATCACAATAAAAGAAAGAAGCATTAAGACAACTAAACGTTCAAAGTAATTACAAAAAAATTAAGCGAAATCCAATGAATGTATTAACACTGGCATTAAATGAAAAAATCAACATGTGGCAGGAAGAAGGATTACTCAATGAAGAGGAATCAAAATTTTTGAAAAATGAAAGTCCTGTAACTCCCACAATGTACTTTCTCCCTAAAGTACATAAAACATTAAATAATCCCCCGGGTAGACCGATAATATCTAGTTGTGGAGGTCTATATGAAAACATCTCAGCATATGTAGACCACTTTCTAGCACCGATGGTGACATCATTGAATTCATATATAAAAGACACCGGGGATTTTTTGAGAATACTTGCGAACATGGGCTGGCAGTACGGATACCTCCTGGTGACAATTGACGTAGTTTCATTATATACGTCTATTAGTCATGAAATAGGGTTAACAGCAGTAAGATACTTCCTGTCCCAGAGGGACATAAAAAATCTGGAACATTCACAAATGCTTATTGAGATGGTAGAGATGTTTCTTAGAAATAATATATTCATATTTGACCGTCAAATATGCAGAACTGCGATGGGAGTTTCCTTCTCTCCAAGCTACGCGAATCTGACCATGGGGTGGTGGGAGAAAACCGTGGCTTGGGGAGAAGGAAAGGACCAATACACAGAAAAGATCATGCTTTGGCTGAGGTTTATCGATGACCTCTTAATAATTTGGAATGGCACAACAGAAGAATTAATGGAGAATTTCAACATTTTAAATAACAATAAAGTAGGCTTGAGTTTTACATGCAATACAAGCACCAATGCCTCTCAGTTTTTGGATGTGCAAGTATATATTGAAGAAAACATTATTAAAACCACAGTGTATCGAAAATCAACTGCAACAAATAGCATACTACATGGATCAAGGTTTCATCCAAGATCCCTGAAAAAAAGTATTCCATATGGTGAATTCTTAAGGCGAAACGAAATTGCTCCGACAAAGAATTCAAAGCCAACAAGAAACAGAACACAAATTCCGAAAGAGAGGATACAAGCGATCAGACATCGAGGAAGGAAAGAAGCGATCAGAATGCATTGCTCGAGCAGAAACTTTGGAAAACAAAAAGAATGAAAAAAGAACAGCTGAAGAATACAATCAAAAGATCAGTCTGATATTAAGCTAAAGCAAGGAAAACCATCAAATTATGCACATTATGACCAAACATTGGGTATATTAAAAAAGGAACCAGACATAGGAAACAAACTAGGTGGGAGACCCGATGTGTCATACAGAAGGGCCCCCTCATTGAAGGATAAATTGGTACACAGCCACTTTGTAAAATCAAAAACGGCATCAGAAAGGCTTACAAAATGTGAAAAATGCAAGGCATGTCAAATTGAGAAAAAACACTGGAGAGATCCAGGATTTTAAAGGAAAAACTTTCACAATTGAGGAAAGAATTAACTGTGAGACTAATTACTTCGTATACATGCTGGAATGTCAGTGTGGCCTACGATATATAGGAAGCACAATCTGCCCATTAAAAAAAGAGAATTCTGGAACACATCCGAGCATTGCAAAATAAAGACATGAACTATGCAATGACAAGACACATGTCAGTACATCAAGGATACACTTGGCAACAGATGAGATACTGGGGATTTGCCACAATACCTGCTAGTGAGAGAGGTGGAGACAGAACACTTGGACTAAGACGCTTGGAGTCTAGATTAATCATAAGATTCCGTACCAAGCAACCACACTGGTTGAACGTAGATGAGGAATTGTATGTACACTTGTAAACGCAGTCAGCTGAAAACACCTAGGTCTCCATCAAGAAGCATAAGGGTTCTACAGACTAAAGTAAGAATCTATAATACAGTAAGGTAGGAGGACATGTATCAATATACGCACCTAGCCTAAATCATAAAGTGTATCCACCACAATCCGTTTTAAACAATTAAAAAGGAAGCGAGAGCATAAAATGCTCGGATTCATAAAAAGTGACCGTTGGATACAAAAAGACACACCATTGATGTTGGCAAGACGCAGATATTCTAAAGGATTTAACATTGGTTAAAGAACTAAATGGGATAGATATATGCTGCCAAACTCTCTACGACCAAGGTGATGCACCATCCGTTAGGCATGATGCCGTGGGAAATCAGAGGCGCATATAATTTGGGGAATACAACACCCTACGATATAAATAACATGTAATAGACTCAAATAAAGGTTGACAACAATAACAACTTTGTTTTTAGAAAACGCTTGAAACAGAATCCCTGGAGTGCAATGTATTCTTTATTGGTGGTAAATATATATATATATTTCATATTATACATGTATGTGTATATATTCAGACTTTTATAAATATTTTATACATCTGTTTATATAGGTATCTCTATAGACAGTCATATTATGCTGCCTTTCTTAGGAGGAAGTGTGTTTTTCTTCATGTTGCAGCGCTTTTCCGCATGCCCTAGAGGGACCTTCACTTGTTTGTTGTGTTCCAATTGCTCACCCTTCCTCCTCTGTGGGTTCTACGTTGAATAGTCCCAGAGGGCTCACTATTTTTTCGCAGTGCTTCCTCTGACCACGAGTGGTCTATGCCCAAATTGCTGTTATTGTTCGCACTGCTTTTCTTAAAGCATTAATTAGTGCTCTTTACATCGCTTGTTTCTATGGCAAGGAGCTTTGGTTCAGTGGTATTAGCTATAATCCTTGGCTTTCAGCCCCGTCCACTGATGGTCCGGTTACCATTGGAGAAGCTATGTAGTATTATGCTTATATGACGTGTTCGTTCCAGTACCTCTTTATTCTTCTGCCATGGGTGTCATTCACATGTGTTTCCGTAGTTATGGACTTCAGTTCCGTGTGGGTTTCCCACATTATTCTGGTGGGACATCTTCTTTCCCCACCTACCTTCCTAACAGCTGGTCACTCTCTCTCCCATAATAGAACGGCTAGTTCTAGTGAGGGATCTTTAGTGAGTTCAGTTTGCAGACCCTCCTCCGGGGATGGTATTGCTTGGGTATCAAATTCAGAGGTAAAGAACCTGCGGCTAGATGTCTCTATCAGATGAATAAGTTACTTCCCTTCGGCAATGCCTTACCTGGTAGATAGCCGCAGATTCCTCACCGACCCACCCATCCTCCCCGTCTGTGAACTGGTTTATTCTTTTGTCTACCAGATCCTTTTCTAAGCACTCTTGTGCCTTTCATTAGGTTTTTAAAAATATATATATATTTTGCAAAAAGAAGATTCATTTTGGGCACACTGTTTCCATAGCAGTTTCTAAATGTGGCTCCACGTTGTTTTGCGGAAAATAGTCACGGAACAAACTGACGTCGCTTTTGTCGAGGGAGGGCTTATATTGACTCTGTCTATATCACATCTGGTGGACGAAGTCGCTGCGGAGTCGCTAAGTGCCCTCTACCGATGCGCAGGGGTACTGCTGTAGAAAATTTTCTGGATCCAGTCTGATGCTTGTGGATAATCCAAAGGTAAGAAATCTGCGGCTAGCTCCTGTCTCTACCAAATAAGGCGTTACCGAAGGTAAGTAACTTATTCTTCTTGTATAATAAAGACATCTTAGAATTTGAAAATGAAGTTGATTAATGTCCTTTACCTTTGGCATCCAGAGAATGGTGCCAGGGAGTATCAGTGACAAAGATCCCAGGAGGAATTGGAGCATATGGTTGGTGTTCAGAGAAACTTGTATTGGATATTATTAGAAAAGGAAGATCTGATGGAGCTCCTGGGCCAAATTGCATTTCTTCCTAAGATGTTCAAGTCCGAGCACTCCTATTGGACCTCAGGGAAGAAGAACTTTGAATAAGTGCTGTCGACATCTCAGTAAAAATAGCATGTTTAAAAGAAGCAATGGAGGCCTCAAAGAAAGCATATCTCAATCTATGTGCTCATAAAAAAAGGGGATTTTATAGAACAGGTTTGGACATAATTTTAGCTGCCATTGCAGGTAAAGATAGCAAGCACTTCTGGAGGCTTGTGAATTCTGTCTCCTTCATATCACCATCCGCCTTGGAGGCACAGATACCCGAGGAAATTTGGTAAACCTTCATTCACTCCCTTTACAGTGGAGGAAACCCTGAAATCTGGTGATGGTCTTGGGTGCTTTGCAAGCCAACAAAGAGGCTATTGCAAATTCTCAAACAGCTGTGGTAATATCAGAAATTATCTGCAATATGAAATCGTCTAGGGCGGGAGGCCATCAGTTATTTTTAAGAAGGACCCCAAGAAGTAGGGCTTAGTTTTAATTAGGTTCTTCAAATGGATAACACTCACAGGCATTCTCCCGGAGTCATGGAGGGGAGCCATAGTGAAGCCTATTCACAAAAAAGGTAACTCCAACTCGCCGGCCAATTATTGCTTGATATCTGTAGAAACTGGACCTCTCTTTGCGGCTGTCCCTCCACTTTTTGCCCCAGTTCGAACTGCTAGATGCAGGTTTTCTACTCGGACAGTGCACTGAAGCTTGCTAACCAGTCTCCATTGCCAGTGTTCTTTCACTAAAACTGTACATGTTTTCAATTGTAACCCAATTGCAAGGATTGTAGCACCTCTGTAAGTCCCTAGTAAAGGGTACCCAGGACCTGGGTCCTAAAGAGGGTCCCTATGGGCTGCAGCATGCATTTATGCCACCCTAAGGGACGCCCATACAAATTGCATGCAAGCTGACATTGCAAGTTGCGTGAAATGGTGCAAACTATTCTGGAAACACGACATGGCACACTCACTGTGTTCCATGCCCCTTTACACTGCATATACTATATGTAAGTCACCTCTACTGCAGGCCTTAGAGCCCTTAGGCAGAGAGCATTATATAATATATGTGAGGACATATCTGCATGAGCAGATATGCCTCTGATGTCTGGTTCCATTCCCTCGACATTGCAAGTGATCAGGAAGCCATTTAAGCATGTATACTAGGCACTGGTTATTACGAGTTACCCAGCTACATAATGGCTTCATTGAAACAAATGGTGTTTGGTATGAAACACCTTGTCTTAATAAATCTGTACAAATGCCAGTACTAGATTTATTATGACATGCACCCAGAGGGTACCTTAGAGGTGCCCCCTGAAAACATACTAGTCTCTAGTGTGCTGGCTGACTGGTATCACCCAGCCTGCCACCACAGATGAGTTTCTGACCCCTCTAGGTGCGAGCCCATGCTCTCAAAGGTCAGAAACAATGTCTGCCCCGGCAGAAGGTGATCACACCTTCAGCATGATGGCTAATGAATTAGCATGTCAAGGCCAGAGGCTTCAAAACCTCTGCTGGCCTTGATATACAACAAATGCTTCCCTCCAGAGCTGGGGAACGCCACCCCTTGCCCTGGGGCCCATTTGGCACCAGAACAGATGAAAAATTAGATAGTCAGTGGGCGTGTTGCACTTTCAGGCTAAGCGCACCCCTAAGGTGGGCCACCTGAGTTGGACAGCCAAGGAAGGGTTTCGCCATTTTGAATTTGGTGAAACTAGGAACTCTGGGTCAGGTTTATGCCCAATGATATGGTCATATAGGGGGTATTGTCACCCCAGGGGTAAGTAGCCCATTGGCTACTATCCTACACTTCCTAAACACCCCTAGATTCAGTATTTAAGGGTCCCCCTGGCACCAGGAATGCAGATTCGTCTACTGGGAATCGTAGGAAGGACAAAGGAGAGCAGAGGTTGTGAGAATAGAGGTCCTGCGCCAAAATTGGCACTAAACCCTGCCTGGATGCTTGCACCATGACACTCACAAAGACCGACTCGTCCAGAAGCTGAACAGCCTCCCCAAACCCTTGGAGGACCATTCTTACCTTCCGCAGCAAGCAGCATCTCCCTTGGGATGAAGGAGCCATCCCCTTGCATCTGCATGCATTGACTGCAGCGACCCTGTATTCTGTCTTGCTGGCCATTGGGCCCACAGAGGGAGCAACTCACCAGGAAGAGGTTGTCATAAGTCCAGGAGGCCAGCCTTGTTGCTTTCACCAAGTCTCGAGATGCTGACTCTTCCCGGACTCTATCAACACCAATACCCTGGGTACCAGAGCCCTTGCAACTGCCAAGGCTTGTTGTGTGTCCAGTCCGGGCACCACCACCGCCCACACCGACCTGCTGTTGAGGGACTTCAGGATCCATGAGGTCTTCACCAAGAGTGGCCCTGCTGTCCTGTTTTCTCTCCTTCTCCAGGTCGCCAAGTGAGAGCCTCTAACTGCAGCGCCCTGCCGGCAGAACATCACTACACCCAAGCCCCACAGCGTGGGTTCACGGAAACCAACTGTGTTCCTGTGCTCCAGAGACCCTCAAAAACTGAGCCCCCCTTTGGGTTCTGCCAGACTTGTCCCCACTTGCAGCCTTTCTTTTGCTGGTACTTCTCTAATACACTTTAACGTGTAGCACTCAAGGCTACCAACACAACCAGCACTTCTGCACCCGGACACACCAGGGCAGGTAAAAACAAACTTCTGGTGGTTTCTTGGGCCTTGGCCCTAAGCACTTTAAGTCCTAAAAGTTATCCTCCAAAACTGATTGCAAGTACATGTCTGCAGTGTATGTTTCTATTACAGGATAACATTACCGCGTTCAAGGCTCATTCCTCAAAACCGTTATTCGACTGTATTTTCTATTTCTATAAAAATCTATAACTCCGAAAGTACTTACCTGATTCCGATGATGTGTGTCTCATTTATTGACTCTGTGTGTACAACACATGCTCAACACTCCCCTCTGATAAGCCTAAAGCTGCTCGACCACACTACCACAAATAGAGCACATTGGGATTGTTAAATCAAGCCCCTGTAATTCAATAAGGGTCGCCTGGACTTTCTGCACAGTGTACCTCATTTTGGTACACTATATAGAAAGCCAGCTTCCTACACAGGCTCATTAAAATAATTTCCATGGCTCCATCTCAAAAGTGCATATCAAACAAGTTCATTTGACTATTCAGCCAAGCTCTATATAGCACTAAATAATTTAAATATGCATGAAGCTTGGGAAGCAAATTATTTGTGGCAGAGCCAAATGTGTGCCCTTTCCTTCAAAACATACCTGCTGTCTGCTGAAACACTATGATATATTATTATTTCCTTATAGTAAAAACATGTTGCAGCCCTATTTGGTAGAGCGCTTCAATGAAATTCAAGAAATGTTATGCTAAACTGTTTTGACAATTTGACATTGGAGAGATATACCAATATTGGAAAAGTCAAACACCATCAGATGTTTGTAGATTCTGCGCTAAGTGTAAGGAAAGCATGGCCCACATCCTTTGCTCCTGCCATAGTCTTCACATAGAAAGAAAAGGCTTACTGTTTCCAGCCTTCCGTTGTCTGGGGATTAGAACCTGTGCTTCTGCGGTAAAAGAATGTTGTAACACGAAAGACATGCAGTTGGGTTACTATCTAACTAAATTCATAACAATGGCACAGAGTAAGCTGACTTCAAAGACTCAGGATGTAGAGCCTCTCTTTTAATCGATTGAATAACCGTTTATCTTACCCGTATGATCTGATAGAGACTTCTAACCGCAGATTCCTTACCTTAGAATTACCCCCAGGCGTCAAACTGGATCCAGAATTTTTGGTGAGCAGTACCCTTGCGCACCGTTAGATGGCGTTGTACGGCTCTACATGGTGTCACGTCGTCGTCCGTGCCAGAAGTGAGGTACACAGTGCCTATATAGGCACCACCCCAGCACACTGACCTCAGTGCTTTTCTTTCCATGCCAGTCTGCCCAGATCCAGCGAAGAGCTGCCCCCAGTAAATTTTTGACTGACCTTTTATGACTTTTGTCATAGTCTTTTTTGAGAGATCTTTTCCTGGGATGTCCACTAGGAAGGCCGGCTTCAAGCCCTAGGGCTCCTGTCATCGCCAGATGTCGGTGACAGACCCGCACCTTGTTTTCCTCTGGAGCATGGCCACGCCACTAAGACCTGCACGGATTGCCGTGCCATGTACCTCAAGGTCTTGAGGGAGTGGTTCCTCAAAGCTCCTTGCCGCGCGACGTGCAACGCCGCAATGGTCTTGATCCCGGTCGAGAGAAAGGTCCCGGGATCGGTCGCAGAGCCCAAGATCCTCGTTGCAGCATTTGGGTAAGTCCCACAAGAAAACAAAGAACAAGATGTTGAAGAGGTCTTCGACTTCGCCCTGTCCATCGTGGCCTTCAGACAAGACGAGAGAACATCGTAATGCGAGGCCTGGCTCCATGGGTGAACATGCACCTGGGCCGGCACCGTGCCACCCCCAGTTTCTGGAAGCCGGTGCAACCCCCTCCCAACATCGAGATTTTATTAAGCCATGCACCTCATATTTGAGCGGCCTGTCATAACCGGCGTGCCTTCGGGTCCCACGGGTTCGGGAGGGGCCCCTACTTGTCCTCCGCAAGCGGGTCTGCTCCCGGCACCAGTCAGGCCCCTTAGATCCACAGATGGATCCTGACCATGCCGGTCGTACCTCCTCGACCATCTCCGGCGCTGGTTCCAATACCGACACTCCCGACGCCCTCCAGCGGAGCCATCCCCATTCTAATCCCTGACTCCGACATGACGCCGGAAGGGCGTCGTCCAGTCCGACTGGAACCATGCTTTCCAGGCTGGAGTCTAAGCACTATTTCTATGGGCTAGGACTTGGGGAGGATTGGGAGGGGTCACTGGACCCGGAAGTATACCAGCCCCTAGATCCCACCTTGGACAGATGGCGTCTCCATCAGGAGGTGGTGCAAGGTCTCTTTTAGCAGTGGGGAGAGCTTTGGCTAGATCTGTTCACCCCCACCTAGAACAAGCAGTGTCAGCAGTTCTGCGCACTGGAGTTTCCAAAACGGCTCTCGCTCAGAGACGCTTTTCATCTTGAGTGGAGCTCAGGCCTCCTGTACGCCTTTCCACCCATACCACTCCTTCCCAGAGTTCTCAAGAAGATCAGGAATGACAGGGCCCAAGTCATTCTTGTGACTCCGAACTGGGATCAGAGCGTTTGGTTTCCCGAGCTGTTGAGCATGGCCATTGGTCCTCGGATCAGGCTGCCTCTGCAGGAGGATCTTCTGTCGCAGCAGCAGGGGAGGGTTTTCCACCCAAACCTGTCAACGCTCTGCCTTCCATGCGTGGAGATTGAGCAGGAAGAGTTGACAGCTTTCAACCTTCCGCCCGAAGTCTGTACTGTTATCTTGGCAGTTAGGTGCCCTTCCACCAAGACTGTATACGCCTGCTGTTGGGGCAAGTTTGTAGCATGGTGAGCAGAAGAACAGGTTTATCCTCTTTCTGCTCCCCTCTCTCATGTCCTTCTCTTTATCCTTTCTCTTGCCCAGCAGGGCTCTGCTCTGGGCACCCTAAAGGGCCAACTTTGTGCCATCTCAGCCTTTCTGCGGTCGCCTGATCAGCCATCCTGCTTCAAACCCTCTGTTGTACATAGGTTCTTTTTAGGTTTGCAACACATGTTCCCACCTTCACCCTCCATCATGCCTCAGTGTGACCTTAATCTGGTCTTAACTTTTCTGATGTGTGCTCCTTTATAGCCATTGCACCATTGTCCTCTCAGGCTCCTTACCATCAAGACTGCCTTCCTTGTGGCGATTACATCTGCCTCGAGGGTTAGTTAGCTTCAGGCTGTGTCATCCAAGCCTCCGTACCTGAATATCTACCAAAACAAGCTGGTTCTTCGCACAAGAGCCTGCTTTCTTCCGAAAGTTGTCACTCCCTTTCATGTAGGCCAGGCCATCACTCTCTCTACTTTTTACGCTTTGCCACATCCCTCCAAGGAAGAGGAGTGACTTCAGTCTGAACCCAAAAAGAGCGTTGTCGTTCTATCTTGACCGCACGAAAGAGTTCCGGGTAGACGACCAACTCTTCATGGCGTATGTCAGGGTGAAGAAGGGAAAGCCTGTGCAGAAGTGAACCATCTCCCGATGGATCATGCTCTGTATTAAGATCTGCTACACAATGACCAAGAAGCATTGCCCTTTTGTGCTTATTCCACCAGAGCCAAGTCTGTGACCACTGCATTAGCAAGCGGAGTTCAAGTCCTGGACATCTGCCGGACAGCCACTTTGCCAGTTCAGTCCTGCAGAATGTTTTGGTCTGAAATTGTTTTGCAGACACACCTCCAGGGAGGTGTTGCTTGGGTATCTATTCTAAGGTAAGGAATCTACAGCTAGAAATCTCTATCAGATGAACAAGTTACTTACCTTCAGTAAAGCCTGTCTGGTATAGACTCTATCTAGCCACAGTTTCCTTACCGACCCACCCATCGTC